>JACDJE010000084.1:3136816-3191939 GCA_016647715.1 Pavo muticus | reverse complement strand
GGCTGGGGATAAAGGCTGCTTTTTTCTTCTTCCCCTGGGATCTATTCCATGGGGATGTGTTCAAGACAAGAGAGGATTCAGAAGGATATTGACGTTGTGATCCAAAAGTGCAAGGCGGAGAAGGACTGCCTGTTTGCAGGTGAGTTTCCCCCACGGGCGCCGGTTCGGCGGTTACGAGGCTGCCGCTGCCCGACCCAGACCCGCGGTGCCGCGGCCCGGGCCGTGCCCTTCGCTGCTGCCCCCGGGAGCGGGGCCGCCGCATGTCTGCCCGGAGCCCCCTTCCTTCTCCTCCTCCTCTTCCTCCTCCTCCTCCTCCTCCTCCTCCTCTCCTTCCGAGGGCATGTGAGGGCAGAGGAGACCAGGAGCCGGCTGGGAAGGGGGGGGGGAGGGGGGCATCCCGGGCCGGGCAGCGTGGCAGCGGCCGCACGCCGAGTCGTGCGGTGTACGGCTGTGCGTGTGCCCGTGCCCGTGCCCGCCTGGCGCAGCTCGCAGCTGCTGGGCGAGCCGCTCCCCGCTGCTCCTCGCCCCGGCGGCGGCCGCGCGGCTTGCTGGGGTCCCGTCGGTGCGTGCTTTCAGCCCCGCGGGGCGGGGGACGCGGCCGGACCCCTCCCAGCCTCAGCGGCGGGGCTCGGCCGGCTGCCGCCGCCGGGAGCCGGGCCGGCGGTTGCCTGTTGCCTTTATCGACATGGAAATCCCTGCTGTTGCCATAGCACCGGCCACTTGTTGCGAGGGGCTGGGGGAGCTGCCGCCTTCCCGCTGATGCTCGCCGACCCCCGTCCCCAACCAGTCCCCCGTGTCGGTGTGCGAAACCTCGGCGATTTCAGCCCAAGTAGGGAACCAGCAGGAAGCTAAGCGCTAATAACGCGGCCCTTTGTGTTTTCAGATTTCAGGTACTCAGACTCCACCTTTACCTTCACCTACATTGGAGGCTCCAAAAGGTACCTTATTTTTAGTCGTTACACCCCTGTTCCCGGCTCGCAGCATTGTTTCAGCCCCTTTGGCTGCCTTGCCTTCTGCAAGGAGAATCAATCAGTAAATCATCCGCGTTTGCACATACGTACACTGAGGAGGAGGTGTGGAGTGAGGTGACCAGAACGGTGACCCTCGCCTGAGCGCTGCTCAGAGGCGCTTCGCTGCTTCTGTTTGTTCATTTGTGTGCATAAGCTTAATTTCTGCCATATGTAAGATTAACTGCAGGGTGTCAGCATATGAGATGCAGAGTTAATTCATACTAAAAAAAAAATGAAAAAGTTATGATTTTAATAAAAAACAGTCTGTATCTCACATCAGCTCCTCATTCTCTTGCATTTGAGAGCCGTGTTTAGTCCCATGACAGAAGCAGGGCTGCCTGCAGTTGACCAAATTAAACTACTGAGAGCTCAGTGAAGCATCAGTGTAGCTTACAATGTTATAACATTGCTTTAAATAAGAGCTAGTTTAAATATTATTGCTAAATGGCTCCGAGCTTTTCGTTATAAACCAGATTAGATTTTATTATTATTTTTCACCATTTATTGTCTTCCTCTGTTTTCAAAAGGAAATGTTAATTGCATTGTTGAAAGCCCATATTGGTCAAACACACATCATTTTTGTTGCCCTGGCTCTGAGTTGCCATTTCCTTGATAGGGTATTTACAGTATATACTAGCTTGTTATCTTTTAGTTAAAGAATTTTATTAGACTTGGCAATGTCTTGACTTTTAAAAAAAATTTTTTTATATTTATTTTTTCTTCAGCTTATTTCTGGGGGCTGTTTCTCCTTCCCAGGGTATGTCAGGTTACAGTGCTCTAGAGCTGCTCTTTGCAAGGGAACCCTGGGTGCCCCACAGCCTCCATTCTGCTCTGTGCACGCTTCGAGCACTGGCTACAGGATGGGCACCCAGATGGTCTCTGGGCTTTTAGGCTGCTCAGAAAATGCATTCCCAGCCTCAGTGCCCTCTCTTCTCCGAATGGAGGAAGAACGACATAGGTCATTTTCAGTGGAACAGTAGTTTCCCTACCAGAGAATCAGATGTGCCTTCAGGTTGCCTGAAGTATAGTCTTTAATTTAGGGTTTTAGTATACATTTTGTTTTGTTCTTGTTCTAAAAGACAATATACAGTAAAAATGATCTTATAGAAAATACAGTTGTTTAGTTAAAATAACTGAATTTGAAAGTTAGTTTGCACTGTTTTCTAAACCACATACTGTCGCAAGAAACCAGGAAGTGAAACCTGTCTATTGTTTCTGTTTCCCATGCTGAATGAAATAAAAGGCCTAAGGGCGTAGCTGGTGGAAAACAAACCAGTTTATAAATGCTGGAACAAAATGTTTTCACGTCTGCAAGGGGAGACGGAAGATAGCCATGCATCCCACAGCTTTGAGTTTCACCTGGGGTCAGGATTTATGTAGGAAGACGTTGACTGAAAGGTAGTCTCCCGGTCTTGAAAATTCAATTGAAGAGAGAAACTGAAGCTAGGCTTAGAGAAAGTGGTGAAAGTGGGTTGTTACAGGGAGGATACCCAATGTTCACTTTCCTTTTGGTATTTAAAGACATTTTAAAAAGCATCCTTAGGGCTAAGCTTTTCATGTTCTTTGCTTGTTTGTATTTTGATGTAGGAAGGTGTTCTGCACACAGCTTACTGAGAAGCCAGGCTGTGGCAGTGAGCTTTCCTGTGAGGTACATAAAATGGAAACTCCAGTTCTTCACAGTTAAAGGCATAACTGTTGTTCTCACATCACAGAGAGACAGTGGTTTCTTAGGGGAGCTGTTTGCCAAGCCGCATTTGGTCTGTGCCATGCATGGCATCAGGGCAGGCCTCAAGCATCAGCTTGGTGAGGACCTGCAGTCACTGGTGGATTACTGTTTAAGGATCTTTTTCAGGCATTTGGCTGTGAATTTTTTTTCCTACTGACATTGCTGCAGCTGTGGACTTCCTGAGTGGTGATGCTGTTTTTGGAATATTGCACTCAGGAATTGTCCCCAGATGACAAAAATGATTTCCTCATGATCAAAGGCTGAGGGGCAGCTGGTAGGCCTCATTCTACTGCTTCAGATAACTCAGTCTTTGAAGACTTTGTTCTTCAAACTGACCTGAACAAGATTTTCAAGTCGTATGTAAAGGGTGTATGCTGAATTTTCAAAACAAGAAGTAAGTTCACTCAAATAAGTGTTGAAATCGTATTTTTGGAACATTACGGTACTTTGGCACTTTCCTGCTTTGCTTAGAATTATGTCTTTTCCATGCTTTATTTCCTCTGGGTGTTCCTTTAGGTCAATGTTTTCTTTGGGTTCAATGTTCGTATATAAAGGTTGCTCCAAAAGTAATGCCTGCTATTAACTTCCATGGAAACTACAACAAATACAAAGAGCACAATAACACTGTGAATTTCCAGCTACAAAACACTCTTTTTTTAACCTAGTCCCCACTATTAGCTATGCATTTTCACCAGTGATGAACAAGAGCCTGAATACCACTCTTGTGAAAATCTGCACCAGGAGAGGTGGACCCTATGTTGCTGTCATCACTGCTGAAATGCACCACTCACTGCTTCACTATCCTCACATCCACTGTTTGGTCTCCGTAAGTGTTCAGTAAGTGCTGATGAACGCCAGTGGGTGCCATTTTTTCTACATGGAGGAATTCAGTGACACCATTGCTTAATGTACACTTCCATGTCAGGCGTTACTGTGTCAGCTGCCCCTCTGCTGCCATCTCTCACACGGCAGCATGTAATATTGGAATATTGGTGGGAAGGTTCAACCTCTACTGCCATACCACCAACATCTGCCCCTGATGTTGTGGGCCAACATCATAAAATGGAAGGCATTACTTTTGGAGCAGTCCTTACGTGAGAGCAGTAACCCCTGAAACATATATTTTCTGTTTGAGAAGGAAGATTATCTTGTGCCTTAACTTCTGTGCAGGCAGATTGTCATGCTCCCGAGTTTGACATCACTAGAGGCTTTTTCCTCACCCTGTTAACTTTCCTGCACATTAAGTCCTTTTGTCTTTGGTCGTAACTTGCTTGGAGTCAGTTTCTTGGTAACTGGTATACTGATACAACCATGAACTCACTGAACAGTAGTATTATTTCAGTTACGTGGAAGAGCTGATACTTGTGTATGTTCTTTAACTTTTTAAGCTTGAATGTGTGACGTTTTTCTTCTTGGAACCGGCTTCTCTACCTGATTTTTTACTGTTGCTTGGGTTGATTGCTTGGCCCCTTCCTTTGTTAGTCCTGTTCAGATACAGAGGTGATACAAAACTGCCTTGCAGATCAAGTCACGTAGATAGGTCTGATGTGAGGTGTATTTATCATGGCTTCAGCGGAGTGAATTTGTATTCCCATAGGAGAGTCCTGAACCAAACCTGAAGGGCATGACTTAGCTATCATTCAAGTTCCAGGGAAACCAAGTGCGAACTGTTATTATTTTATTCACTGCATAGATCTGTTCCAATACCTTAAGGTCATATTAAGTTATTAAATTTTGTAAATAACATGTAAATGATTACTGGATGGGCATAAATACACCTAGAGGAGATTTTACATTCGTACTTAGAAGGGAAAAATATCTCTAAGTACAAACATATATGTATTGTATGATTATCATGAAAAATCTTTTACCTGTGTATTTCATTTAATCCTTCTGGATTGTACTTCATGTTCAGACATTACTTTTTCCTTTTTTTCTTCTCTTTAAATGCATTGTTTTCACACCTCCAGATTATTAGAGTTGTTGGACACTGTGAACGTGCTTCCTGGATTGGGAAGGTTACAATCAGTAATTTATTAGTGGAGCACATAATGTGGGCACTAAATAGGAAGCAAATTGTTTATTACTTCAATAATTTTTAATTTCACTGTCAGAAAGCCATAGGTAGGGTGAAAGATACCTTTTAAAGTGAGGTGTTCATTTGGGTACTGTGACTGTGCAAGATTTACTCTTCTTTAACTACAGCTGGCAGGGTATCAGAAATGACTGGATTCTTTATGCTTTTTACTGCAGGATCTAAACAGGATATTAAAGTGTGGACACATTGAGGTGCTTTCTTTTCTTTAAGCATCTCTTCTTTCCTTTGTTCTATTATCTGCCCCTCAGTGAAGCATTCCTTCTCCACAAGCCCCGCAAACTGAGCAGAATTGCAGATCTGTCATCTTTCAAATAAAAATGTGTGATGTCCTGAGATTGTTTTTGCTTTATGTGTTGTTTGACATGGTTTACATAAAAACAGTGCTTGGCTACGTTGAAGAAAAGATTTTTTTTCCATTTTTTTTAGTGTTTTTCTCACCACCACCATCTCCTTGCCCTTTTTTTTTTTTATCATTTTTGAGGCTAACCAAGGACATCATATCAGTTCTGAAATATCTCCTTATTCATATATGTACTTAGCTTCCACCGGCAGTGAAGGAGAGTGACAGTAAGCTGTTTATGAAAACAGATCTTACATTGCAGCATATACTGTAAAGAAACTAGATAAGACGTATAAGACCTAAGCACAAAGACTAATTTTGTCAGAAAAATTCCTGTCTCCAGTTTGCACAGTGGACTGTTGTGGTCTGCTTTTCGTACATGAGCAGAATGATCATACTAATGGCAATTCTGCAGTTGCAAGGGAAGCTGAATTTTGGTCTGAAATAATTGCTTTTATTTACTTAAAACTGTAAACTTGTGTTATTTTAAGCACTGGTTTTTTGTATGTTTTCTATTCAGGGATTTATATGTAGCATTTAGTACTGCAGCATCAAAGATTCTCATGTAAACGCAATGACTTAATTCCCACCTCATGTAGCAGTGAAAGATTTCATAGCTGTGGCATTGAAAGAGTAACTGAATTCTTGTGGCTAACTACAGCCAGAGACTAAACTTACTTATCTGAAGTCCTAGTACATTTTATACATGTTTGAACCACTCAATGATAAATAGGTTCAGATGACTGGTTTTTGGGTTTTTTTTGCTTATATTCTACTGGTACTAACATGAACTCAGTAAGACTGCCTACATCAGCGACTCAGTTTGGTGAATAGTTTTGAAACACTCTGGTAATGTTAAAAGTCTTCAGTACAAAAAAAAACAAAACAACAACCCAGTGAAGAAAGTGATTTCAGGCTAACTGATTTGTGTTTTTATCTTACAATTTACATTCCACTTACTGAAAAAAAGAAGAAATGGAATTGAAAAACATTTTTTAAACCATAATATTAAAAAACTGTGTATGTGAAAATATCAGAATGGAACGCTTTCCTGAACAATGTAATTTTCTACGTTCATTTCCACTGTAATCTAGTTTAAGATGGGCCTTTTTTGGATAAGTTAGTTTTAGCCTAGCTCTTATGTCTGGTTCAGCATTTACTGGCTTAAGGAAGGGAGCTACGCTAGGGAAGAGACTGTGGACTGCTCCTCTTAGAAGCACTGGTGGCTTGCATCGCATAGAAGTGTTGCTGAAAGTATGACCTAAGATGAAACAACAGTTATGATGGAATCTGTTGTTCTGAATGATATTAGTTTAGCTGGAATCATTTTTGTAAAGGCCTTCAGAAGGGTTGGTGCAGGTATGGTTCATCTGCTATTGATGGCTGCACTTAACTGTGATCAGGTTATTAAATATGTAATTACATTCCTAAAATCTGTCTCTACTGTAGTAAGGTAGGTATGAAGACCAGACAAACAACTTGTCCTTAACACTGTTTATTACTATTTCTAAATAGCTGGAAGGTTGCACAATGTCTTTGAATTTTAACTTCATCAAATATGACTTAACATTTTTGCTGGGACTGTAGCATTTCCTGGAAAGATAAATCTATGATATGAGTTGGGATTCTAATTTAGATATAGCATGGCATGCCTTGAGATTTTCATTTCTTCATTAAAAATTCTGTAGATGAATTAATGTTGAATACTGCCTTGAGTACTTTTGTAAAACAATTTTCTGTCAGGTATTAATGAAGTTTCAGTTTTAAAATCTCCCTTCAGGACAAGCATTTTCCATCCTATAAATTCCAGCTAACCTACCTATTTTGGTACTGATGCTGGCTGTGTAATATATATATGGAATCTATCAATACGTTCCTATAGGTATTATTTTTTATAGTTTCCACAGGAGATTCAGTAGGTGTGTTTTAACAAATGATTCATCCTAAAAAGACATCTAGTAGAATAATGTAGTAAAAACGTCATTAAACGCAACACTGAAAATTTGTGAAAAGAAAAATCCATTCAACTCACAGTTTCATTGAGCTTCTCTTCATTTGGTGGTCTTGTTTCTGACAGGTCTTTCTTGCTTTACTGTTAGAAAATCATCAGAGTCTGAAATGAACCCAATCCCCGTCACCGCATACAGTAAAAATGGTTTTCTTCAGGGAGATTGCAGTCCTGCAGAGATCTGTTTCTAGTCTGGTGAATCTGGGCTCTCGCATCTCTGCTATGTACTGTAGTGATGTGAAGAACAATGCATTCGAATTGTGATTGTCTGTCTTTCTGTCACAAAAATGTGTTTTCAGGCACATAACTGTATGGCCTAATTTTCAGAAGTGCTGAACTCCCACACCATGTAGCGGTCCCAGTATTACCATACACTGCTTGGCACTTTTAAAAAGCTTCAGGTTCTTTATGCCGCTGTACTTGTATGCACTGGTGCTTAAATGTTGCACCAGCACAGGGCTGGGAAAAGCGCTTGAATATCTTTACAGAAAACATTTTCAGCAACTACTTCTTTCTTTTCACTACATACTTTAACACAATTAGTACCTAAAAATAGACCTGCAGGCCTATTGTTAGACTAACTGTTAATGTCTTAATGTGATAGGACAAATAAATTGAAAAGTGGAGTTCACTCTAACAATGATTTAGATAATTTTGTCTGTATTGGGATTAATGACATTTCTGATTTCTCTATTAGTCCATAATAATTTCCCATATTTTTCATCACTCATAAATAAAGAGCTGAAGATAACTGTTGGCCTCTTTTTCTTCCACAGATTACTTATTGCGCAGAATATTAATTCTTATTTGAATCAGAGTCAAATCACTGAATCAAAACATCTATTTTAATAAGCTTCAACAGCTAGAGGGAAAGAAAATTATAAACTGCTGCTGTAGTTCAGTTTAGCTAAAGTTAGAAGTAAAAAAGGAATGAAATGTGAATAAATCTAGAAAAAGTCCAATTTACAGTTCCACCTGGGCTTTAAATAAATCTCACTTAAGTGTACAGCTTTTAAGATTTAATGTCCTCCGTGATATAGGAGCGAAGATTTTTACAGATGCTTCGTTGAACTGGCTTCATCTGAGGAAAAGGAGCTCCTTTAAAAAGAGTGAAATTGTCTCATAAAGAAAACCTGCTATTCTTTGCAGCAGTAGCTGGAAAAATCTCACAAAAAAAAAAGACTAAACAAGGTACAGAAATACATCTCCTTCCCTTGCCTTCCCCAGACAGCCTTCTACATGCTCAAGATCTAAATGCCAGATTGCACTCATTCTATTTCTATGGGAATAAGAACAGGAAAGAGCCTTGCATAGGGACTGTGAACAATTGTTGCTTTATGAGTCAGACTTCTCCTGGGAGGATCCGTTATCTCCAGGGAGCTTTATATCAGACACTGTGTTCACCTACTAGAAGGACTAAGCAACATCATATACGCTTTTGGCATTATCTAATCCAGTGGGATTAAGTCACGGTTTTTTGCACATGCTCACATAAGGTACCAAGGAGAAAACAAACATGGGTAAGGGTTGGAGGCTGAGCATCTTTCCATGACTGATTTGAAGGCAGAATACCTGTGTAAGCAGAGAAGGGCTTTGGCTTCTCTCAGCTGTTTCAGGAGACCACAGCCTGTCCCGTCAATTAGAGCTGAGCTGAATCCCTTTGATGGAGTCCTTCTGTAGGGGCATTTGTGTAGTGCTTAGCAGGAGCCTGTCTGAAGCAAATAATTGAGGACAAAGAGGAAGCTCAGAGAAACCAGCCACCCCTCTAGATGTCTCCTTCCAACTTCAAGGCAGTGATCAGAAATAAAAGGAGAAACAGCATGTCTCTTGTATAGTGAAATGTACTGTTTGCCAAAAGAGCGTGCAAAGAATGGTGATACACCATCTGTAAAAAGAATTATGTAATTAAAGAAGATCCTTTTGAACTGTGTACAAGTCTACATTTTATCTCATGTATTACAGCTTGTCATCTTGAAATCTTGTTGCTTTAAATGAGTGTTCTATTTTATTTTATAGATAAGGATATTTTAAGAGCAAAGCTAAATGGTAGGGTAACTCAGCGCTGCTCCACTGTCTTGTTTCTACCCAATTAAGGTATTTGTGACGACATTTGCTCTCAAGTAGAAAAAGCAGCTTATGGGTCAGATATGGTATTCCAGGTCATTAGGTTTCCGACAAATGGTATAATATTTTATTTTACTGTTTTGTTTGGGTTTTTTGGTTTGCTCATTCCTACTCATTCTTTTTCTTTAATGCTGAAAAAAGTCATCTTTGATGGAGAATTCTCACCCAATAATAATCAATAATAATCAGAAATATGATAAGAAAATAATTAGGGTGCTCTTCTGTCAAATTAGGATCCATGGCAGCACTGCCTGTACCAGGCATCTCTCCCTTTTCGTAAAGTACTCACTGATCGTCGACTGCTTGGACTTAGTTACAACTGGGTAAATGTAGAGTAGTTCCTCTCTTGTGAAGGGGCTTTCTTGGGTACACAGTAATACTGCCAAATTTTTCATTTGATCCTGATATTAATCCTAGTGAATGGCAAGTTAAGTCATTTTTGCCCTGGTGGAGTCAGGAAGACCAGAGCTGTGCTTTAATGCTACTGTTTTTGCAGTGTATTCTCATTTTTGTGTACTTTCCTGGATGATGGAAAAGAGGCAGTGCTTAATTTCATGCATTTTTATCAAGCCGCTGTCATTGCAAAGGGCAAAGATAGAAGGCCAATTGTCAAGATAAAACTTGTCTTCTTTTTTTTTTTTTTAGCCTCAGTGTCTGGAAAGCAGGTTGACACGGAGCCCTTTTTTAAGAATTTGCTAGGCCACATGAAGACCTTTTTACTTGCCACTCACTCAGAATCAGTATTAAATCTTACTGATTGAATTTAAGCTGAATCCCAGAGTGGCTTCATAGCTTTTTGTAGCTACAACCATTAGTTGAAACAGAAATGCTAATTTGTTAAGGAGAACTATTCTGTGAGTGCACCTGAAGGGATCATTCTAACTTGGTCCACATAAAAAATGTGTGAAATCACTAGTGTGAAATCCAGTCATTTCACTTCATAGTTGTACAAAACCCAGTGGAAATATAAAAAAAAATAGTTTAACAATAATTTATCCTAAAAAATAAAACTTGTAAATATTAAAAACTTCTGGAAGATACACATTTAGTTAATGCCTTAATATGGAAGTTAATGCATACTATGAACAGCATTCCTTTCTAGATACATAAATTAACATAGCATCCTGGTTTAATATGGTTTTATGAATATGTATGTTTCGGTGGCAACATGAGGAACATAACCCTCTGCAATTATCTCCTTGGACATACACTAGTTTTGTTAACTCCGGCCAACAGAAATTTTAGTATTGATCTCTTGAGTATGAAGTGAAGAGTTGCAATCACCAGTTTACCAAAGATGCAACCTCATTCTGAAAGGACATTTACAATTCCATGTTTTGGCTGTTAACATTTTGTTTTGTTTGTTTTGACATTCCTGTTTGGCATTTTTATTCTACTTAAAAATTCTTGTTTGGGTTTAACTAGAATAATAAATCAAAAGAAACACATTCTCCCTATGTACTACGCTACAGGGAGTAGATTAATGGAAGAAGACTCCAGGCTCCTTCTGTATCTGAATTTATATTTTACTGATAAGCTTTTTATTTGTTTTATGTTGTGCCTCTTGTTATGAACAATTACATACTGTATTGTTTCTGTGTTTAAACAACAGTAAATAGATGTTTAAAAATACCACTTCATAAAAATGTTACTTAAGGTGTGAAGAAACACATTCATCCTGTAGTTCAGCAAAAACTCAGCCTTAATGAAGGACGGCAAACACAGAGATACAGAGTACAGATACCTTTTACATCTAGCACTGTTTGGCTTCAAGGCAGGCATGGATGTGCAGCTCCAAGTGTGCTAATAAGGATTAGGCATTTGCTGTCTATGAAAAGAACGAGAACTGCAGCTACCTGAGTCAGGACAAAAATTTCAAAGGCTATTGATTTTTCTTGTGGAGGACATAAAATGATGATCATTTAGGGTCAAGGAAAGTTTTCACCCTGGCTACCAAGTCTCTCTTCACCTCTTCTGTTAGTAATGGCATTATCAGACAAGAGCAGTGGGTCAGGTCTTTGACTCAAGTATCAAATGAGGCCACGGTGGAAGGTGCCATGTCTTATCTGACATGGCTATTTCTAACATGTCTGTAGCATTTTTTAGAGTACGTAACAGTTGTAGAGCTTTCGACATGAATTCTGAGCAAATTTGTCTGAGCAGATGTTGCTGCTTACTGCATATTTCCATCTATGTTTTGTCCCAAGTTCGTTCTCTCTTGTACTTTATGTGATGTAGCATTATCCATATTCTCAGCTAATTTAAATTGTCAGATTGCCATGGAATTCAGTAAAGTCACGCCAATTTTGAGTGCTGAGAAGCTGTCTATATTCATCTTGTTAAAGAAGCTTAAATAGAACAGAGCTAAATATAAGTGCAGTATGTTATCTTCATTGATTTCTAATATAAAAAATTAACATGTAAGTCTTATAGATTCCACAGCAAAGTGAAATTACAAATTATTTGTGTTTGCAGTTTAGCAGGTAAGGGAAGGTTCCGTGGAAGCTGATGAAATGAGATATCATTTACCTTACCTGGAGGTGGCTCGTATCAAAGCAGCAGCCGAATCAGTATGGGACAGAGATGCCTGAACTGACAGGCATAGTGAAAGTATTCTCAGAAGTGTGGAATGAGAGTCTTGGTTCTGCATGTGATGCAGCCACATTAGCAAAGGCACTGGCCAAGACTTTTCACTTCAGTGTTAGGGAAAGCTGTACAGAGCCCTTTTCTGTCTGTGTGCAGTGAAGAAGTTAGCACAGAACAGCGCTGTCCCAGGGAAGATTCTGTTGCCCATAAAATGTCACATCTGAACAGTGTCTTAAGAGATAACGATTACATGAATCTGCAGAAGTTGGAGGTTTCACATCAATCCTGGCCATGCTATTTCCATTTCCCAAAGCTTGGGCTTCGCACAGTAGTCTTTGCTTATGTTCTCAGCTTTTCCCACCCTTCTTGCTCCTGGCTTTTTGTTATCTAGAAGTGCTTTGCATCTTGATTTTTTCTGACAACTGATATTCATTGCGTTCATCCTATTGGAGCAGACAGTCATGAAATAATTGTTATTAAATAATTGTACTAAGCAAGTTAACAATATAGACCAAATATAGATCATGTATCTCTCACTTCTCATCAGATTATATGTATATCCTGAAATACTTGTTAAATGTTTTCAGGAAGTTTCACCAGAACAACAATGAATGCTCAAACTGTTAATCAAAGAGGTCAAGTGTTCACTGCTTTGTTATTCTGTTTTTGGTATCTAATATGTGGGTGGCTGGAAAAAAAAAAATCACTGTTGAAATAATTGCAACTGCAGCTCAATGTGTTTGCTGATTTAGGTTTTAAAATCTTTTTTTACAGAGATTTCTACTGTACCTGAGTAAGACTCAACATAGATGTTTAGAAATAATATGTATTTCACATCTTTCACTGTAGATGTTGCAGATGTGTAAGAATGCATTTTAATTTGAACCAATAAAAGCTGCATGCTCTCAGGCAGTATAGAAAATATTCTAAATAGGATTGAAAAGTAAATAAGAAAATAGATGTTACTTTCTACCATGTCCCAATTCTCTGTTTACAGGTTACCTTCTCTTTAAAAAGCAGTCTTTCTCGACCTTTTGGATTATCTCACCACTAACTATCTTTCTGTTAGTTCCCCTTGAATATGTTCTGATATTTCCATAAATAATGCTGCACATTTTGTTGAATGCTGTTGTCGCTCTGACCTTCAGGGTGCTGAGTGCTTGATTTTGGAATCATTACAACATTCTTTTAATGTATTTGTCCAGTAATATAACTGATGGAGGGCAACTTCTTGCCCTCTGCGATGTTGTTTGAAGTTTTCTTTGGTTGGCTTCTGTTTTGTTTTGTACTGATTTATTTGACAGATGAAAGCTGTTCTCTCTTAGTGTTGCAAACTAGTTGGCAGAGTTTCACTAGTGCGAGCTGGGTTTGTCAGTGCTTTGCAAGGGTGAGTCTTGGCAGCCAGGTGTGCCTGCTGTGCTGGTGACCAGCCCTGAAGGCATGAGACATTTATGGCTAAGCAAATCTGGGGGCTGGTGTGCCAGTAGATGCAGCTGGAGGAACAGGCTACAGGATATGACAGCTTGGGTGAATGGATGGAGGTTGACATCCTTGTGCAGGCACCTGCTTTACAGACAGCCAGTTGGAGCTAGGTGGAAGTGGCAGTGAAATCTGCCTTTGATGAGAGGTGTTGGAACAGGAACAGTGCTGCCCAGAGAGTGGTGGGGATACCCAGCACTGCCTGCAGGCCTTGGTGCTTCCCGGTGCTGCTTGCAGGCCTCACACCCATCCCTTCACACCAGAGGGGCTGTGCTCTGGTGTTGGACAGGCATGAGTCATGGCCAACTGACACAGCAGTGCAGCTCCAGGCACCCCTCGGCTGGGGTTGGATGAAATAAGTAATGAACCATTTAAATGAAATAATGGGGAGGAAACCCTTGCATTGCCAGCTGAAGGCCTGTCAGGAAAATTGAGGGAATAATGTGAATTCAGCACTGGTAAAATTTCGAAGAAGTGGATTGAAGATTGATCACAGATCTTACTTACTGCCTCTTGTTTGCTTCTTTAGGTCAAGCTTAAAATGTTTTCTCCTGGAGAAGAGCTGAGTGGAGAGTGTTACTCTATAATTATTAATTTTATAAAGTAGTGTAGCATGCTCAAACCTACAGCATACGCAGCTGCGCCTGGCCAAATCAAAAGCGTGCATGTGAGCTGGTTCAGTATTCTGTCCTTTGTCACATGTATTGTAGCTCTGAGCACATTTTTAGTGCTCCATAATAAGAAATTTTCTTTCTTTGATTCAGATCTCTGCACATTTTTAAAATGTGCATGCAAATGACCTCAGCCCCTCAGGTTCCTGGTAAGTTGCCACAATGGGCAGGAGCATGGCAGAGGTTCTGCACCAGTGCCCTATGGTGCGCTAAGTGTGACTGTGGCAGAGCCATGCTGCAGGAGGGGGTTTGTGCTTCCTCTTCTTCGTTGCTGCTGTTGCATGAAGAACTATGGAAGAGAAATCTGAAGGGAGTGGTAAAAGACAAAAAGGCAGGGATATGGATTCAGCAGGGTTACATCAGTGCAAAGTGGAAGCAGTGTCATTCACTTCTATTGGGCTGTAGGTGGAAAGGCGTCCTCATTAAAAAGATTAATCAGAGAGGATAGGATGGCATTTGTTGCCATCTACTTTCACCTAAAATTAAAATACTTTAAAAGGTAATAAGCAGAATGTAGATAGCAGCTTTTTTTTTCATTATTTGTTTATATCTACTTTCTCTGAGAGTAGTTCATTTATTTTTAATGCTAACAAATTCTTGCAGGAGGTCAAAGCTGGGCATGTTACGTATACTGTGATATTGTTATTTCCTTCAGAGTTGTATTGCAAGGTTTTGCTTCATTTTATTTCTAAGAGCTGAGGATGATCGTTGCCACATCTTATTCTAATATTTCGGAATATATATTTTTTAAATTAATTAATTTACGTATCTGACTGACGTGCATTCAAGCCTCAGATAGATAAAACAGTCAAGCTGTTCTGCTCCTAGTAGCTTGATGTCCCTTATTGCATTGCTACATGTGGCACTGCAGTGGCACTAAGTTGGCTGGGACATTGGTGGCTACTAAATAAGAATTCTTTACTGCTTTCAAACTTGAGTTAATTCAGTGTCTAATGATTTCAATATGCTTGTTATCAGCTAGGTAATAATGTTCTCTAATGAGAAATTATTGAATTGTGAGGTGGAAGCTGAGTGGCCTGGAGTGATATAGGGACTTTTCTGCATAGATTATTTCTATTTTGAACCACTGTATTTTTTATTGTTGTACTTGATAAATTTCAGTAGATCATCACATAAACATTTTCATTTTGCGGTTGATTGATATTTTGACTGAAATTAATTACAGAAAGAGTTTCTACATTTAGCCTGTTCCTCTTCACCTCGAGACTATGTAAATTGATGAGATGACGTAAGACTAACTAAAGAGAAAGTGCAGTATAATTTCCTTTATATGGTTAGATTTAGCCCCTATCCACTATTTTCAGTTTACTTCAGATTACTGGAGTAACTGAGGAAAATATTTAACGTTTGACCAAATTTTACTCTGAAATAATTCCATTTATACTTTGACTTGCTTTGATGTCTTTTATTGTCTTAATACCTGTAACTGCAGCCATCTGCATAAAGTTGAAGCAATTATACTGGTTTTACATACATATTAAGAATTTAACCATATTTGTCTCTCTGGCCACATCTAGCTAAAAACCCTCTTCATGCTTATGTTTTGATTCCTTTGTTAATATTACTTTCATGAACATTCACCATCTCACATGGTCCATGTCATGATTAATAGAATTTTGAAAGAAGAACTGATGATCATTGGTCAATCCATCAGATAGACTTCTGAGGGATTCTGTTTATCTGAGATTTTCTTTAGGATTCTCCAGTGTGTAATATGCAATGTTTATCTTCATGATGTTAGCATATGTTCATGTTTATGATGACGGCAAGTTGGGTTGCCAAACTACCATCTTTCCTTATTTCCTAACCAACTATTTCACAGTTACAGTAATAAAATATTAAATTGTACTGCAAAGGTGTCCTGAGAAACAGCATGGTGAAAATGTTCATCTTTAAGAATAAAATCTGGGAACTTTTATTTTCTGTTGAAAGTGAAGATGGATGAAGATACTGTACCAGTCTACTAGTGAGAGTGCTGTGCAGTGTTCACATCAGAGAAACTAATACTTAACTGGCTTTTTGAGTTGTTCTCAGTTTATCCGTGGAATGGAGTTTATTCATTTCTTATAGCACATGCCTCACAACACGTACTGGCATTGTGTCTGGTTTCCCATGTAGCAGAACTACCAGTGTTGAGAGCCAGCTCTCAGGCTGCTGAGAAGAGGCTTTGCCAAGCTGCAGCAAATGAGGGGGGAATTTCCTAGGGTGGCTGGGAAAAAAAGCTGCCAGGTTTATGATGGGACATGCACTCTCAAGGAATTTAGATACTTGCCTCGTATACGGAGTTTTGAAGAATCAGATCCCTGCACCAGCCCTTCTGTTCCAAAATGTAGCTGAATGCTTGGTGGCAGTGGTTCCTTTTCCTTAGCAGCAGCGGTGGGGCAGGCCCACTCTGAGGGTGTGTTCCTGCTCTGGGGCCCAATGTAGCACTATCAGGATGTTCAACTGTGAAACTTCACAGCCCTTCCAGCACTGCAACTGGACTGTTCTGCCTAAAAACCGACAGTAACTGCCAGAGAAATCTAGTGCCTTAAAGTTCCTTAAAACCTCAGTGTTGTCCGAGCTCCTTCGTTTGCCATTTTATCTGTGGAAGTTTCTAAAATTTTGCCTATCTCTAAGCCTTTTTGCATGCCTGTGACTAGTTGTGTAAGATTGCTTGGATGCAGGCAGCTCAGGTCAGACTGTAGAGCAGAAATGTAGGTGCTTAGGAGACATGATTGGTTAGCAGCGTTGATGTCAAAAGACTTTTTAATGAGCATTCAATCTTCTGTCTCCTGAGTCAACTAATGAGGTCCTTTTGTGAAGTGAAACTCATCTGATGTCAGTTGACATAGCTTCATGTATTTTTCAATGGAATTTTGCTCTAAATCCATCTTTTAATGCAAAGCAGTAGTGAGATTCGTGCTTCACTGTGGTCTTTTGAGCAAAATGACAGTTGCAGCTTTTGTGTGCCATCTGTGCAAGATTTGGGACCACTGAAATGTGAAGGATGCACTAAGTGCTGGCATTAGGATGCATTTCATCAATAAAAATAACAGCTTAATTTATTTCACTAGTAAAGTCGGTTTATTCTGATCCTCAAATAAACACATATTGGTCTTACAACTTGACCTCAAACAGCCTTAGTGCAACGTGGTGTGTAACCTATTTCTGCTCTCACGTGTTCTCCTTCACAGATGGTAGTCTTAAAAAAACCAAGATAATGGAGATGTTCTACATTATCTTTCACAGATGGGTGTATGAAATGGTGTAAAGATATATGAAAAAATGTAATCAAGTCATGAGCTTATTAACCTGAGAAGCTATGCAGCATGAATGCATGTACTTGCATTCACCTATTTGAAATCATATTTAAGGTGTTATCTGTGGCATAGGACAAAGTGATGTAGTTGCATCAGCAGACATCTGCAGATTTCAGCAATGAGAAATGCACTTAGGTCAATTTTAAAGCAATTTGAAGATGCAAATCCTGCCCTAATGTAGCTTTGGTGGATGTCAGACAACTAAACAAATGCTGTTGCATTACAATGTCTAAAATTCAAAATTTTAGTGACATCAGATGTCACAGGCTTTGCTAGTGTGCTCTGGGATGCTAAATGCGCAATGCCCTCCCACCACCCCACATCCACCTTTCATGCTTTGCTGACTTGGGCCCCAGGTCGCCCTATATCCATGAAAATGGTCCTCAGCTGGGTGTACTGCAGATCCTGACTGCAGTTCGAGCCAGAAGTTGCACGTGGAAGGGCATGATGAGAAGAGATGGTGCTGGAGAAACAGGGATAGTGGGGAACAGAATGGTGCTGGATACTGTTGGAAGGACAGAAGGAGCTGTAGAGATAGATGCACATACATTGGAAGGGGAAATGGGAAGACAGGTGCTTGAGAAAGAGAGAAAATGCTGCCAGTAGGAGCATGTAAGAGAAGATCAGAAAAAAGAAAAGGAAACCCTCTTGAGAAAGATGGAAAGAATTTTAAAATGTGTTATATTCTAAATAAATGTACTGTTGCGCATCAAAATAATTAACATAGCTTAGGAAAAAGAGTCAAGGCAAAAGTGCATTTTGTTGCTATATTCACAGAGAAAAAACAGACCACAGGAAAAACAAAACCAGTAAAAACCCTCAGAGCAGTATGTAATTGTATATGTATTCTGTTCAGCTATGTGGAAAAAGGCAGATTTTCTCAGTGGGTGTTACAGACAAAAATCCATATACTTTCCTATTATACATAATAAGATAATTTTGGCAGGACAGTTTCTGTCTTGCCAACCATTAGGTTCTTGATTTCAAGCATGATGTATCCCGTTCTTACAAAGACATATATGTCTTTTTCTGGGTAGAGAGCATATTTTCTTAGCATTATTCTTTGAAATAATGAACCCATTTTACATTTTACTTCTCTTTTTTTTTAAAAAAAAAAAAAGAAAACATGGGATGGTTCCCGTTGGAGAAACAGAATTATAGGATGGTTTTAATGGTGCCCATGCAAGGTACGATGATCAGGTTCAGATTTGGCTTTAAACTCATTCGTGACTACGGAACTTGTGAATGTGATTGCAAAGTGTAACAGCAATCACTGGCAGAGCCAGTATTTTCTTTTCAGGAAAACAAAACAGCGTTAATTATGGAATACCTTTTGAACAGATATGGCATAAGTTTCTTATTAAAATACTTCTGGCTGCAGTCTGAAAACTAAACATGCACATTTGAATGCAAAAAGATGAAGGAGAGGTTTGTAACATCTGCCTAATTGTCAATCGCATTTTAAATATGGATTGCAATCCCCATTCACATAAATTTACGCATAGAAAAATGTTCGAGTGGAGGATGTGGAGTTAAGGAGTCAGACTAAAGCCTGTGTAAGTACATGGGGATTGTAGTAGGTGCAGCTGCTGACAGAAGATGGAGAGAGATATAGATATGCGGTGGTACCGTTACATATATTTTAAAAGCAGGTCTCATTGTATACCAAAAGCAAAAACTTGAGACAGTACTTGGCATTATTGCATAAAATCCTCGATGCTTTTCAAAGTTCCTCTTAAACTAGGGAAGTACAGTCTGCTGGGACTTGTGTAAGTTCAAATGGAGAACAGAGAGAAGAAATGTGGGATCTGGGTAGATGTGAAGATTTACAGAAATGTTTGAACTGGGAGACATAGCTTTAAGAAATCAGAGTGTGCAGCAAGAAATGCAAGTTCCCAGCATGTGCGATTATGTCCTGCTTCCTAGCACTGCGCTATACTTTCATACTGATAACTCAAACAATATCTAACATAAAATCTAACAGTGTGTCAGTCTACAATGACACTGGCATTTGCGTGATTCTTCCCCCAAAGGAAGAAGGAAATAAGTTGATCATTATTTTGCAGCTCAGCAAGTCCCTTTCTCCCCTCACTAATGGCATTTAAATTGTGAACAATTTCTTTTGAAATTAATGAAGTTTGATGGAAACATAACCAAGCAAAAAAAGATGAAACTCATTCTCTTTTAATTTTTTGTATGCTTCCTTTCCCATGTCTCAGACTTTAGATCACTTTGATCCTAAGTTACAACAATTTCCACCTACTTGCATTTGCATAAAATCTGTAAAAGTTTAATTGAAGCATATTAAATATTTGTATGTCTTCCTAAGGTTTCTTTAATTTGAGTATCAACTGTTTTGCACAGGTGTAGCCACTATATCTGCATGAAGAAAGGTTGCCATTGTGAGACTGACAAACACCAGGAGCATTTTCCATAGGGAAATGAAGTCAGGTCAGGATAGCATTCTGCATTTTAAGCTGCAGAGGGTTTATTTATCTGACCGAAAGGTATTTTACCTCTGCTGATTAATTAAAAAAAAAAAAGACATTTTGCCTCTGCTGATTAATTTAAAACAAACCTTCAAGTACGTCTGTCAGACAGATACAGGGAAAGTATGAGGAAGAATCTTATTTAATTCAGATATTCCTTTTTAATTTAAGACTTCTGGTAGTAATGGGAACTCAGAGATATGCAACGGACCTGGAAGAAAGATGAATGACATTTTTATGGTGTCGTTTATTTAATCCATCAATGCTGAGACTCTTCAGAATTAAAATATATGGTCCCTTTAACTGTTTTTTACTGTGTACATTCCTTAAATACGTGCACTTTTTGAGCATCACAGGGCTGTGGGTTACCGCCTGATGTCTGTGCATTCTCTGGAGGCAGTGGTGGGAACATCAGCCATCTAACTCCCATTCTTTGAAGACTTTTCTGTTTTCTGAAAGAGGAATTTATGTAAGTGGCTGCTGTCAGTGCTGTTTCTCAATTGCATCCCTCCAAGGTGTTGCATTAAGATCTGCTGCTGTGTTTCTGCTGTGAAGATCTACTGCATCTGTGTGGTGCAATGGTCAGCACTAAGACTCCTCTCTGCTGTTTTGCATGGAAAGCCTGTATGTGTAACCAAATACGCTCTATGTCAAAGTTTAGACTCTCTTATCTTGCTCCCATTTGAGCATAACTGCTCTGATTGTGTTGTGTGTCCTCTATTTACCTGTGGATATGTAATATCAGTAGATACACAATACAATAAGCTGCAGATATTTTTCTGAGGGACTTGGACTCTTTCATATAAAGTTGCTCCTGCTGATGAATAGTTCTCCACATGTGAGAAGTTTTTGGTTGTTTTTTTTTTTTTTTTTTTTTTTTTTTTTTTTGCATAGAAGGCATTTTGTGTTGTGAATGTGGGTTAGTGTGTGCTAGAGATGCCTTAACTGGCAGGAAATGGTTATCATGTGCTCTAAAGATGAAGATTTACACTTCAGCAGGTACCCATCGATTGAGAGGGTAGGTGCAGCAGGGGTTTATTGTCTCAGTTTTGCTTAACTTAGCCTATATTACAAATAGAACTTCCCTGGCTTGTTTTCTCACTGCTGTGAAACATGCATTAAGGTCTTCTGTGCTGGCTATACTTTCCCAGAGCCCATGCTATCTGTAGATTTGAGGTTTGCCTGCCTGCCAGGAAAGCCCTACCTCTCACAATTTCTGAGGGTTGGCACTGCCATCTGTGTGTCCTTCTCCTCAGTTCCTTGAAGACTGCAAAATGCACAGTTGGAGCCTGGGCTCCATTTTTGTTGCAAGGGAAGTTATTTATCTCCTCTCTTTAACACCTGCACCAGAGAAAACAGGAAAGCCATTATTGCGCTGAAGTAACCTTACTCATTACTTACTAGTTCTAAATTATTGAATTGGCTTTTTGTTTGTTTTGTGTTGTGTTTTTTTTCGTGACAAATTAGTAGGTGTTATTGCTAATGTTTTCAGTGGGAGGAATGCTGCTCAATACACTGTGAAAGTGAAAAGCAGCTGTTACACATAAAAATAGAGGCAGTTCATAAAGTCAGTACAGAATTCATGTTTGTATATACAGATTCACCCATCGCAATACAGACAGCATTTTCAAGTTTTGCTTGTTCCATCGCCTTCTTTCTGTATTGGTTGTCAGTCTTTTAGTTATACATGCCTTTTTTTTTTTTAAGTCTGGAGAAACACACGTTACACATGCCTGGTGAAAATACTCTTCTATTCTAAGCCCTTCTCTCTTACACCTTGCTTTCTGCCGTCCTTATTTTCTTATGTTATTTTCTTCTCTCAGTGTGGATTTGAAACCTGGTAGGGGAGAATATGCATCTAGCATGACTCAACATACATCTCCTCCAGTTTCAGTTGCTTCCATCTCACACAACAAACCCTGCATAGAATCACACAGTTTCTTTATGTGTGAAGACAGAAAGGAAGACCGACATATTTGTGAGGGAAGATGTTACCTTTACATTCTCAGTGCAGTCTTGGAGAAGGAAACTTCAATTTCAAGGGAATTACTGTTTGGGTTGAACCTCTTAATATGCTGCCAGAATTAATCTGATAAGCATATGAAGTCTTCTGAAAGGTTTCTTTTTCTGTATGCGTAGCTGTTTGTACAGTGATTTTACTGTAGAGATTTGGCAGAAAGGTCAGTATGTCTGAAGCACCAGAGAGTTCTGTTTTGTATAGTGTTCAACCGCATGCAAAAATTGAAAATTCTAATTATTTTTAATTTTTTGTGTCTCTCAGCTTAATCTTTGTATAGTAACAGAAGAAATGATCAGTGTGTTGAATTCAGCTTATTTCAATAAGTGTGATTTTTCTGCCTGCAAAAACAAGTCAGCAGTATATGCCTGAAAGCCAAAATGCAGCGTTTTAACTATCAGTTCTTTTAGAACCTCAATTTCACCAGTACTGCATGGGAATTGTTATTACACTTCACAGTGATATTCTCGGATTAATTAATTCATGGTGCTTTATCCATATGAAATCAGAACTGTCAAAGTTCATCATCATTACGATATCCAAAGTTCAGGCAGCAAGAGTAGGGGCTGTTCTAGCACTGGATGATCTCTGCTCCCTCTGCTGAACTTTGTGTACTTGCATGCCAAAGCTATCCGAAATGCCATATGGTAGGCCACTTACCTACCTAGCAAACTTCATCGTGTTTTTCTTTTATTGCCTTTGCTTGTAGAGCATTTACATTTCCTTTTTCCTTGAACTACATGTGCTTTAAGTCTTTGTAGGTGTATACCTTAGGATTTGACATTTCAGTGCTTTGCTTCTGCATTCTGTGCAAGAGGAAAATTTCACAGTTTATGCTTGTGGCCCTGCTAGTTATTTCCTTGGGGGCTTTGGCATCCTGTAGTATATCTGAAATGTCTTCATAGCCAATGTGTTCTCTCATGTCCATTTCGATCTGGAATTTTAAGTCAGGTGATACAAATTCAAGGTTGAAATGGGTGAAACGTGTCTAATCAATTCCAGAGTATTGTTCCTCCTTGTACTTAATGTAATTTAGCTGCAGACTGCTGCCCACAGGCAGCTTCTTGATTGCCCTCTGGTAAAGAGGGATATGTCGCTATATTAATATCCCTCCCTTGTTGGCAGACAGATGATTGTAACTTGCATAATCTTTAGATACAATGTAAGAGGGAGTGGAGTGGTTTGCTGGGTCTTGAGAGAGAGAAGAGAAAGGCATGTCTTTCTTTTTTTCATGGCAGCCGAATGTTTATGTTGAGCTATGCATATTATGACGCTTCTGTCTCAGGGGTCCAGTACTTAGTTAACTGTGAGATCTTTCAGCACCCCTGTAGCTCACCATCCTTGTTCCTGCTTATCTGCCTGTCAGAATGTTTCACTCTCCTCTGGCTTAAGCTTGTTTTGCTCCATCCCTTGTATTTATAATTTGTCATCTCAGACACCTGTATGCCATACATATTCTGATACAAAGCCATAAGCATCTAGCTTTATTTCCCCGTGGTCTGATTTGGATTGCGTTAGTCTTGCACTTCAGGTGTTTCATTCCTCTGACACCTGAGAAGAGGTGATGAATGCTGTAACATTTGCTCCTTCAGACTTGTGTTTTTGTGCAGAGAGCGCGTTGAGACAATCTCTCCCTGTCTTGCTGCAGTGGCAGGAGCAGGCACATCCTTACTGCATACAGACCATTTAAGCATTCAGGAGCAGTTTTATTCATGCTAGGCTCCGGTTATAGCTGGCAGGTTGAGAATTAGCTATCAGGAAATTTCCTTAGCCTCAGTATTATTCACTGTAGTGCAGCAATGAAATGATTTCTAACTGTATGTATCTGCTAAAGCAGATAATTCTGATAGCTAGGTAGCAAATGAAGTTAAGAACTAGGAAAGGGGTCAGTGCCTTTGAAGTGTCAGGCTTTGGGGCTTCCCTATCTTACACTGTAGCTGAGATTGAGGTGGATTTACAGAGGATGGTGTATTCTGTTGATAGACATGGCTGAAGCTTTGAATATAAAATTAATAGGTTCTGTAGCATTAAATCCAGTCTATTTCTGGGTAACTCTGTCAACCAATCCACTTAGATGTATAAAACTCCTTATAAGGCAAATTGCATTGAGAGACATATTCAGACACCTTTCTTTTGTTTATTAAGAACTTTTCACACTCTGACCTAAGTGTAGGTAATGAACTAGTACTCACCCACTTGTTCTTGGATGAAGGTTTTCCTATACTTTAAATAGTTGCTCTTTCTGTCAGAGTTTTATCAGAGATGTGCCGCACTCAGCTCAGCTTTGTTTTTCCTTGGCCTTATGTAAGGATAATTCTCCCTCTGCCCAATCGCTTAGTTCAGGAACAGTTGCTAAGAACCTGTGAAATGAGGACTGATTTCTGACCACAAAATAAACATCCACTTTCATCTTTGCTCTTCAGCCTGTTGTGCTAGGTGGGACCTGTTATATCAGTATTAAAATTTCATTAGCTGCACCATCTTTAACAACTGTTTATGATTAAAAGAAGACTTCTAAAGAAGACATCTAAATTAGAAGTTTATAACTGAAGGCAGTAGCTTGTTGAAGAAAACAAGATGTATTCAAAACAGCTGTTTTTCATTTGTTGTGCTCACCTGGAAAGGTTTTCAGCCATTGAAAAAGTGGCAGCCATTAACCTGGCATATCGCATGGGAATGTTTGAGCTCTCTTTCAAGCCATCTGTTCTTATTAAAAGACAATACTATAAATTAAGGAACTCAGTGTTCCCCAGTGTTATCTAACAATCTCATTTGTTAGATGGCTGTTCTATCATAAAAGCTTACAATGTTGTTTGATAAGTTGTACACTCATATATGAGAGAGGTGGAAAGATGTGCTTGTGAAGTTTCTCAGGACTTTAAGCTTATGTTGCATAGAATTATGCTAGTAAAATCTATATCTGAAAAATCTACTGTAGTGATTAATAGGATGGCTTTTGTTTTATGCCAATTAAAAAAAAGTAGGGAGGTATTAGAATGAATGTGAGGCAAATTCACGTATGTATGTGTGTATGTATGTATGTGTGTGTGTATATATTTATACATACATATACACATGAGTACTTTGTATTTCACGTAGTTGGTTTTCTGACCCTGATGGAGAGTCTCCATAGATGGCATTCCGACATACCTCAAAAATGAGTGTAGAAGTAATTTTTTTTTCATTCAAAGGCTAAAAAAAAAAAAATTCCACCATTATTTTTTCATCGGTTATGTATTTCATACTTGCAGCCAATATTCTATATGACATAATAATACTTCTGTTTAAATTACAGGCTTCTACTTGGTATATTAAAAACTGGACTATTCCCTGGTATAAGCTTGTTCTGTGTGTTTTGCTAGAGCCACGTCAATGTATAAGCTGTAGGCTGGGCCCTTAGCCAAGATTAATTTCATACATGTACTTCTTTGTGCAAGGGCCTTCCTTCATTTCTCACTGCGTATCAGATTTCTTGACACTGACTCAGATATACTCCACTTAACTTTAGGTACTTACCTGGAATGATGCTTCAGCTGTTAATAGATGGAATTGATGCAGACAACTCTTTTGTGCGTTAATACAGCATACTGTTCTTTCTTACATTTACTGTTTTTGCCTTCTGGCTTTGAACCTTTTTTGTATGATGTTTGATGTGTGAAGGGTGAATGATCAAAATAAGCTGTTTTTCTTTATGCATTTGCTCTTCAGCTGTTCTGTTTTCCTCAGGGGAAAAATCTGTTTCCCCATCTTCCTGCACTTCAGAGAAAGCAAGAAGGTATAAATCTCTCTTTTTGTATGAGCTTTCTAGATTCTTGTACTAAATCAATAGGCACTCTTCTCTTTGAAATCCCTGATTTCTGGACTGTTTACTGGAGTCAGACCATTTGGCCAGGCATGCTGTATTAAATGTTGGAGTGCTGTAGCTTTTCTTTCAGTTCTGCATTGTTGTGTAATGAAGATAATTTAGCACTGTTGACATAGCATATACTTGTGTTTGAGTTGTGTCAATAATATGTTTCCATGGGTGGAAAGATTCATTAGGAAAGGAATTTTAATAATGCATGGAGAAGGTAGGGGTTCTGGTAATGAACAGGCTCCAAAGCAACCAAAACAGTAATTCAGCTAGGATTCATTTCAATGTATTTGTAAGTAGGCAAAATGTGAAACAGTTGTTTGGAACTCTGGGGGGATCATATTAAATGGTCTTAATAGCTTTACACTAACTATTATAATTTAGTCATCATGGAGACAGTGGGATTTGGGTTTTGTGCTTTATTTCCTTACTTGACCAATATAGCCTATGTGCAAGTGTCAAGGGAATAATAAATATAACTTCTATACCCTCAGGTTGTGGAGAATTTCCTATGATTACACTAATATTATTATTATTTTCTATTATTTATTACAGTTGCCTCATAGATGACAGTTGCTAATTCTGTGTCGTAATATAAATGGAAGAAAGAAGGCGAATATTAATTTAGTAAAGAAGTCTGTGTATTCTCTAATGAGGCTTGTGCATCTCATCCCCCTTAGTGCTTTTGAGTAAATATAATACGTGGAAGTATAGCTCAGGGAGAATTTTAATTGTAAAGTGCAATTTTCAGCTGAAGTTTGTTTTTCTCTCCCACCAAGAGGCAGAAAAAAAAAAAAAAGTCCCTGGTGGAAGTGGTGCTGGGAACCATTTTAGGAGGCTGAATAAACAGGAGAGAAAGCGTTTCACAGCTTACGTGAAACTTGCTTTGTAATATATATATTGTTTCTCTGTCATGTACTAAGAACTCAGGGAGAAATGGTCCTAGTTGCACAGGAGTTTTTATTATGTTCAGAGAATACTCACTGAAAGCTACTGGGGCATTGGAACAAGATGCTCTTCAAGGTCCCTACCAACCCAAGCCATTCTATACTTCTATTACACTTATTTCACTGCTTAGTCTCTTAGTATTTATCTGTGGTTTTTTGTGTGAGTTTGAGAAGATCATCCTGGTGCCTCCTACCAGTGAACAAGAGTTTCATAAGGAGTCTCACTGCTGAGTTTTCTGATTGTCACATCAGGTGGTCTGTCCTGCTGGCAGGAAAATAATTGGAAGGTCTGGGTCAGTCATCTGTGCTACACGTATGGGCAAGCCTATATTAATGTCAGAAAAGTCACCCTGTCCTATGCATTATGTGTTTGCAAAGCCCTGATGTGGACATTCCCTCCAAGCCCATATGCAGGATCTCACATCCAAATAATGAGTTTTAATCAAATTTTGTTGTGTGTTTTTGTGTGTCTGTGGTATAAAATCATAAAACTGTGATTGAAATGAGACTGTAAATTTGCTTGTGTAGGCATTCTCTTAATATATATCTGTGAAGGGCACAGGGGACAGAACTCTTTCTTGAGATTTCAGATGTTAATGTTATACAAGTAATTCATTCAAGCTGTTCATAATTCAGTTAGTGATTTTTCTTAATACATGATCTGATTGTAGAAGTTTGCAAACATCTCAGTATAGATACTGGCCTCATATTATTTCCTTATTGTATTATTGGCAAGGAAACTGCAAAACAAACGAGCGTTGCTGCTCCTTGTGACCCCTGGGCTGTTCCCTGCATTCATTGTGCTTGTGTTATCTGGCAGCTCAATGGGCAAAGGAGCCGCAGAGCAAACTCTTGCTACAACTTGAGACACATTTTGTACATCGGCTCTCATGGAGCCAATGCTTCTGTTTTCCCTCTGGAGTTTCTTTTATTATCTCTTTGCAATGAAATGTGTGTTTAGTTGGTTGGGTATTTGCCATGAATGATAGACCAAGCCCGTGAGGTTCTGCTACTGTGTTAGATATGGGATACTTACCCTGTTCAGGCCACAGAGGATGAGGTTCCTCAGCTACAATTTTCAAGATGATCTGAGGCCATATAAAAAATTTTACTTGGAAGATATTCAGCATTTTTATTGAAAACTTATCTGTAGGAAGCATATGCTTCATGTAGAATTTTTTGGTTTAGTAAAGACATGATTTTTGGTATTTATATAAATAATGAAGAATTTTGAACCATTTCTGTTTAACATAATGAATTGTAGCTGTTTTAAACTCTCTGTGGACCAAGAAAGTAGAAATGGATGTGAAGAAGAGGAAAAAATGCAGAGCGTAATTTAGATGGAGGCAAATTAGAACTGAACTTTTCGTTACAGATACTTTGGTCAAAGGAGAGTATACCCCCTCTGATAAATGAGAAGCGAGAACTAGTTTCAACAGAGACAGCTGAGGTACTCTTTGCCTCAGTATTCACTGGCAGTCAGTCAGGCTTCCCATACATCTCATGTCTCTGAACCTCTAGGTGGTAGTCAGGGGAGCAAAATTCCTCCTACTGTAAGAGCAGAACTAGTCTGAGACTGCCTTTTGAGACTGAATGTGGACAAGTGAGGTCACGTGCATTCCAAGGTCCTGAAAGAACTACCTGATGTAGTTGCCAAACCACTCTCCATCATATTTGAAAAGTCATGGTTGTCAGGTAAAGTGCCTGGTGACCAGAGAAAAGAAAACATCACTCCCACTTTTAAGAAAGGAAGAAAGGGAGATCTGGGGAACTGCAGCCCTGTGTGCCTGACCACTGTGCCTGGGAAGATCACAGAGCAGATTTTCCTGGAAGCTATTTTAAGGCACGTGCAAGATGTGGAGGTGGTCTGAGACAGCCGGCATGGCTTGACCAATGGGAGAACATTGCCTGGCCAGTCTGGTGGCCTTCTATGTTGGAGTGATGACACTGGTAGACAAAAGAAGGCTAACTGTGATCAGTGGTGCAGGGTCTAGTTGGAGGCCTGCAGCTAGTCATATTCCCCAGCAGTCAGTACTTGGTCTGGTCTTGTTCAGCATTCTCATCAGTGACCTGGATAGAGGAACAGAATGCACTCTTAGCAAGTTTGCCAACAATATAAAGCTGGGAGAAGTGTCAGACACTCCAGAAGTCTGTGCTGCCATTCAGAGAGATCTGGACAGGCTGGAGAGTTGGGCAGAGAAGAACCTTATGAGGTTCAGCAAGAGCCACATGCATCAGTACAGGTTATGGGATGATCTGCTGGAAAAGAGCTCTGTGGAGAAGGACCTTGGTGCCCTTGTGGACAACAGGTGTGCCTTTGTGACCAAGTGGTATCCTGGGCTGCATGAAAAAAAGAGTGTGGCCTGCAAGTCAAAGGATATGATCCTCTCCCCTCTACCATCTTAAGGCCACATCTAAGGTACCGTGTCTAGTTCTGGGCCCCTTAGTTCAAGAAAGACAAGGAACTTCTAAGAAAGAGTCCAGCAGAGGACCACAAAGATGATCAGGAACCTGGAGCGTCTCCATTCTGAGGGGCCTGGGATGATTCCGCCTGGAGAAGGCTGAGAAGGGATCTTATCAGAGCTTATATCTAATGTCCAGAAGTCAAGTGGATGGAGCCGGGCTCTTTTCAGCTTCTCAGTGGTGTCAGCAATAAGAGAAGTAGCAGTGGGCACAAACTGGAACACAGGAAGTTCCATACAAAATATGAGTAAGTATTTCTTTACTTTGAGGGTGACAGAGCACTAGAACAAGCTGCCCAGAGTGGTTTTGGAGTCTTCTTCTCTGGAGATATTCAAAACTTGCCTGGATGCTTTCCCGCACAGCCTACTGTACAGGTTATAATAGGTGATCTCTAGAGGTCCCTTCCAACCCCTATCAGTCTGTGATTCTGTGTGATTCTGTAACTCATGTTATCTACCTGAACTTGTACAAGGCCTTTGACATTGTCCTACACCGCATCCTCATCTCTAGATTGGAAAGATATGGATTTCAAGAGTGGACTACTTGGTGGATAAAGAATTGATTGGATAGTCACAGCCAGAGCATTGTGATAGATGGAAAGGATGTCATCCAGGGGGAGCTGGACAGGCTTGGCCCACAGAAACCTAATGATGTTCAAGAAGGCCAAGTGCAAGGTGTTGCACTTGGGACAAGGTAATCCTAAATATGTTTACAAACTGGGAGAAGAACTCATTGAGAGCAGCCTTGTGGAGAAGGGCTTGGGGGTCTTGATGAACAAAAAGCTGGGCATGAACCAGCACTGTGCACTTGCAGCCTGGAAGGCCAACAGTATTCTGGGCTGCATGAAAAGGGGGGTGGACAACAGAGTGAGGGAGACAATTGTCCCCCTCTGTTCTGCCCTTGTAAGACTGCATCTGGAGTACTACATCCAGGCCTGGTGCCCATAGCACAGGAAAGACGTGGGGCTGTTGTAATGGGTCCAGAGGATGGTCCTGAAAATTATCAGAAGGTTGAAGCACCTCTCCTATGAAGATGGGAGCTGGGCTTGTTTAGTCTGGAGAAGAGAAAACTTCAGAGAGACTCTGCTGCAGCCTACCAGTATTTGACGGGAATTTATAAGCTGGAGGGAGGCTGACTTTTTGCTCAGCCTAATAGTGATAGGACAAGGTGGGACAGTCGTAAATTAAAATAGAGGAAATTTAAGTTAGATATTAGGCAGGAATTCTTTACTCAGAGTGATGAGGTACTGCCACAGGCTGCCCAGAGGAGTTGTGGATGCCCCATCCTTGGACATGTTCAAGGCCTTGTTGTGTGGGGCCCTCAGCAGCCTTATCTAGTGAGTGGCAACCCTGTCAGGTGGAACTATGTGATCTTTAAAATATCTTCCAAGCCAAGCTGTTATATGATTATACGATTTTATGAAATTGGGGAAGAAAGGGTCTCATAGACCCTGTTTAGAGACAGTGGAGGCATTGAATACCTCCATAAATAAGACTGAATTTTTTTTGTCTGTACTAAGTAATTAGGAAGTAGAACAAAGAGAAGTGAAAGTTATCCTTTCAGTACTTTTGAGCCAAAGTAACCTGCAATGCAGGAACCCTTACTGGTAGTCTTTTAAATAATTTATTTCAAAATAGTTGTACAGTTTAAAATTGTAAAGATATAGGTTGCTTCAAACTTAATGGAAACAATAACAGATACAAAGAGATCAAAGCTCTATTTGATAGAGCAAGTTCTAAGCTACAAAACACTATTTTTCAACAGTCACCACCACCAGTGATGAACAAGAGTGTGCATGCCATGCCTGTCAAAATCTGTATCAGCCGAGGTTACCCTCTGTCATCACTGGTGCTGTCACTGCTACTGAAACTCTCTACCCACTGCCTCACTGTCTTAATATCCACTGTTTGGTCTCCATAAATGCTCATCAAGTGTCAATTAATGTCAATAGATGCAGTATTTTTTTCACATGGAGGAATTCAGTTATGCACCTTTGCTCCATATGCACTTCCAGATCAGATCCCGTTCTGTCAGACCACCTCTCTGCTTCCATCTGTCTCACAGCATCAAACTGTAATGGGAAGGTTCACACTCTGCTGCTGTGTCCCCAACATCTGCTTCTGATGTTACCGTTCAACATAATAAAATAGGAGGCATTGCTTTTGGAGCACCTCTTGTATGACCTTTATGAATATTAATAAAAACTTTGCTTAGGTTTCCAATGAACCCGCAGTCTTCTACTTGCATGGGCAACAATGTTCTACTGTTACTTTTCTTTTTTTTTCTTTTTTTTTTAATCTAGATTTTAGAAACTGTTTTAATAAATGCAGCCGGATTTTTTTGTGTGTGTGTGCTGAAAAATAATATCATACACATTTTTATCTCATAAATGTTCCTGAATTATTGTTACTTAGGTTTTTCTGCAAGATAGGGAAGCAAGTTGTCATGTGTAATGAATAACATTTTTTCAGGCTGCTTAGTCCTAACAATTAGATTAGGTGAGATTGTGGAGAACAAGAGTTCTTCCTTTCTGCTGGTGGTGAGTGTCAGAGCCTTGTGTCGCCTGGCATAGCTCTGCTGATTTTCTTCTCAGACAGCCAAGGATTGCACTTTATCAAAACAAGATGATATGTTCTGGGGAAATAGGAGGAGGTGCAGGGTGTTTTTTGTTTTTTGTTTGTTTGTTTGTTTTGTGTTCTTGTTGGTTTATTTTTAAATAAGTCTCTGAGATCTCTGTAGGGTTGTTTCCATACTTGCCATTGGCTTTCTTCTATTTTTATTCCAATGCCTTTATTTCCTTTCCATTTCTCATACCGATCTCTGTGAAATATGAGTATAGAGATTTCTGCCAGATTCTGACCTCAGCATACCTAAATGAAGTGCCGAAGGTGAAAAGTTTATCTTGCTGTGAAGAAGTTCACATGCTATCGTGGAAAGTACAAGATTGTAATCTAGATCAGCCTGAAATCAAGGGAAAGAGAAATAAACCATCCCCTGTTCCTGTTTGTGTTAGATTATGGATGCGAATGAATTGAGATTGGCATTTGCAGGTCTTTAATGTTTTGCCTAAGGGCTTTGTTCTGACCTGTGCTTAAAATAAATGAAGTGCCTCGAAAGGCAGATGAATCTTTAGCCCTGTGAGGACAATTCTTGTGTTCTTCACTGATATGTTGCTTTGGAGGTTCACTACTAAGGAGAGATTTGATAAGCCTGCAGATACCTTAAATGAATTATGACTACTCATGACTAACTTGGAATTTGGATCTTGAGTTGAAAACATTATTCTTGGACAATGGTCCTGTGAAACCTGGGCACTCTCACGTTTTCAGGAAAAGAGTTCTCGTTTTGGCAGATGATCTTCTGTGTTCAGATGGTATTTCTGTAGCACAGACTCAAGATAGGGCCAGCATACAGCCCACATTTATGACCGTAGGTTTACATAGGAAGTGTACTATGTTGCTGCTATATCCCTAATTCTGGTAGATGTGTTTACGATATTTTCTTCGCTGGGCTCAATATAGAGTTGTAGTTCCTACTAGATTTCTTGGCCTAGCCCCTGCATATGTCAAGATTTCAGAAGTGAAAAGGTTCCCCAGGAGAAACAACTGCATATATATGACAGCTGTCAGCTCTTTGACTGTCTGCATGAGCAGGTTTCAAGAAAACTATCTTGTGTTTGAGTTCAAAAGGCAGTGAGTAGAAAACCACAGTGCTTCATAGCTCTGTTTTTTGGTGGTGGTTTCTTTTTCTTCACCGTATGGTACAAGTGTACTTGTGGTGTTACCCACCTCTGGATCAGAGGTAAAAAGTGCCTCAGTTAATGTCCTTATTCTCATGTTGGGAAATTGGATAAATAAATCTACAGATGTTTATTTGGGACTGACTTGATCAATGAAGAGTGTTAATAGACATCTTCAAATCTGCTCTCAGATAAACTGCTGTTGGTTTGAGGATATTATACTCACAAGTGACTGATTATTCTGCCTGTGCCTCTAGGGCTGCTCACACTAATGCTCTCTGAAAGCACAATGCTTTTGAGTGTAGCTGTGGTTGCTTGTGAGAACTTTTGTCTGTGTCTGATAGCACCTGTCCTTTTTCTTTGTGTGAATAAACTTTGATCTTTTCCCCTTATAAATGTACAATCAAAGCGAGATTGTACTATCTCAGATAAAGATCTATGAAGCATGTCAAATATTTGTTATTGGACAGGTTTAACTGTGCACCTGCATTTTTTAACCGGCTGAGTATGTGCCTGGTGCTGTGCAATGTTTAAACCTGAATAAATAAATAAGTTTATCTAGAAAATAGGAAAAGAACATGGGAAGGAATTCTCCTTGTCACAGGCAACCCTATAGTGTAATGGCTTTTACAACACAGCAAAATGTTAAACAAAATGGTCTTAGCAAGGGACAACTAAGTTTCAACTAATACACATTGATATTTCACTGAAAACAGACTTGCCTTCTGTCTTAAGCTAAGAACAACACAGCTCTTTATTTACTTTTATTTACAACATGTAGGGGCTGTCAGGACAATCTGTGTTTCATTTTTATCATGTATATAGAGTGTACCTTGGCCTTTCCCCATGCAGAAACATTTTCTCTCTGTTTTCCTACATTACTGATCTCAGTAGCAATGCTTGTTCTCCTTCAGTGATGTGATCAAAGTGTGCTGGCTTCTCTCTAAGCTAGGCTTGGCCTCTTCCTTTCTTAGCAGACAGGGAGGCACATGAAGATAAAGGGAGGTGTGGATATCCATAAAGAGAAGCATGGATATCCAGTGCCTGGAAGGTGGAAGGGCTCTCAGCTGGCAGAAGACGTGTGGGTCAGGGAACCCTCTCTCTCTGCTGGAAGTATTTAAGGCACTGTCAGGTACCAGAGGGTAGGAGGTCCCCACTCCTACTTGCCACTTGATCAGACCTTTCTGATCCTGACTGAGACTAGCTCCTCCAATCCTTCTACTTCTCAAAAAAACCCTCTCATTTTCTCTCAGCCCACTGTTGTTACCTACACCCCAAGATGCACTCAGTGCTGTTGCTGGGAAAGACTCAGTGTGCCCATGCTGCTGAGAAACCGTGAGTCAGCTTACTCAAGGGAGGGAGAAGGAGGCAAGGAAATCTCTTTTTTATGATGTCTTCCCACGCTTCCTGGTATTTCTGTTTCAGGCACACTGACTCCAGAAGCTGTGGGCTGTGTTTTGCCCAGCTTCTGATTGTGTGAAAATTGTTTTGCCCATATGTGGATGCCGGGATCACCTACTTCTCCTGATTCTAGGTGTCAATATCTGAGATACCTTTCTCCATCTATAACAAAAAGATGATGTTATAATCTCCACCTTAAATGTATTGTGACAGAGAGGTGCTGGGACAGGAGGCCGAAAGCCTTTGCTGATGTCAGCAGAGTTTGAATCCAGCTGTGTTATAGGGATTTTTCAGGCTCTGTTTAATCAGAGAGGCTAGTGTTTAGATTCTAAATCTATTTGGCATGGGATATGGGATGAATCTATTTAAATTCATAGGAATTGTGGTCCTTACTTAATTAAAGCATAACTAGGCTGACAACACTAAAAATGAGTAAGTTATGTTTTTGCAAATGTTGCACCATTTATTTTGAGCGTTTAATACAATAAAAAATCACTTTTACCTCTGTATTCAGAAGGTCAAATTCTGAGTGCAAGCATAAGAGTGCTGAATTGATTTGAATATATTAAGCATCTTGATAAAAGTGATTACAGGAGGGGCAAAAGAATAGTGGTGTTCACTTGCTGAAAAAATCTTGCAAGTGCTTCATTTCTATTTCATGATAGAATTTAGAACTGCTACAATAGTTACAGAAGGAAAGAAATAGAATTGTTTCAGCTCTGTTCTTACACCCACAGATGTTCTTTAGTGTGGAAAATGAGTCATCAAGAAAAGATATTTTTACTTTGCAACAGACAGAGAAATGTTGATCTTCAAACAAAGCATGTATCAATTGATTTACCAGTCGAAAGGTTTGATCCTGCTTGCATTTCCTTATTCAAATCTTCTTTCTTTGAAACTACTGAGAAGTCATAGCCAGAAGTTACCAACCTGAGCTGCCCAGAATTCACAAACAGTTTGTATTTAGCTCCAAGTTTGATAGTTTTATGACATGACTTCTGTGAGAGATCTCGTGAGTTGTCTGAATCTCTGAGTTTGGAAGAATGTGGGGCAAAACATTAGCAGAGGTTGATTGTCCTGGGCTCTTTTGACACCTTGGCAGCATGGTGTGGCTGCCAGCACGGAGCTTACTTGCCAGCTCTGCTTCTGCATGCAGTTAAGTTACACCAGAGGATGTTCAGGTTGGATATTAAGAAAAATTTCTTCTCAGAAAGATTTGAAACTGGCTGTTCAGGGAAGTGGTGGAGTCATCATCCCTGCAGGTTTTCAAGAAAAGGGCAGACATCACACTGAATGACATGGTTTAATGATATTGTGGTGATGAGTCGATGTTTGGACTGGATGATCTTAGTGGTCTTTCCAACCTTAATGATCCTGTGATTCTGTGCTCTGCTGGATGCAGCCAAGGATGACAGTATGAGGTGAGATTTCGACGTATCTCAGCTTCACAAAGAGTTTTAGTAAAGTTTCCTGTTACAGGTGGAAATTAAAGTGAGAACTGATTTGAAACCTATCCTCTTGGTTTGAGAACAGTACCAACCAGGAATGGAGAGTGACTGCTGTTTACCATCTGAGAATGTAGCCATTAATTTATTTTTAGTTTGTACCTTATTTAGAATTATAAGGCTTCACTTTAATATGTAATAAGCATAAACTTTTCATCTGTACTTTTCAAAGCATTTTGCAGAGAGGGAACAGGAAGCATTATACTCAAAGCCAGATAAAGAATTTTGTTTGTCACCAGGTGCAAAGCTCAGAATTCATCCTAATTTGTTTTTACTGGACCACACCTTTGTCATTCTCAGCTGCTGAAAGACACTGATGTCTAAACTCAACATAAGGGTACAAACCTACAGCCGCAAGCTGATGTTCATCACTGCAGAGTAAATACTGACTAATGTTGTATTTACTCTGATACTACAAGTTTGCACAGATAGAACATCTGGAAAACTTTCTGCATTTTTCCATTATAATTGATCTTTGCAAGTTTGTGAGCTGTGAGGGTTCTTCTTAGGATATCTTTAGGATATCTTTAACCATACTTGAATAGACATATAATTCTTCCTATATAGAAATCACATAAGGAGTTTACAATTATTTATGCAAATCCTGCATGAAGATGGTATCTGCTAGGAGTTGCTGACTCTGGTTGCATGCCAGGAGGCTGTCACAGCTCCATGTCCTCCAGTCCAGCTGGTAGTGAGGCTGAGCATGTATTTGCAGTAGACTCAACAGACTGAGCATTCACACTTAGCCTGGCAGTACAAATGGCCTAATTCCATCCCCCTCTGGCAGATCAGAATGAAGGTCTGTTAGTGGGAAGTGCCTATGCTGTGGGTCCCTCCAGTCGCTGGACACAGGTGAACTTAGAGGCCCCGTGTCCCTGGTCCCGCTCTAGTTGCTGAAGCCAGTCCCTGGCACGTACACAGAGCAGAGTCCCTCATTCAGGGAAGGAGCTAGAAATAGTTCCCTGAGAAGACAGACCAGCACACCCTGACAAGGCCCAGGGCAGGGCTAGGCAAGCATACTGCCCAGCAGAACTAGTATTTCCCTTTTTCCTTCTGTTCTCCCGTGCATATTCCCCCAAACCACCTTTCCACACTTCTTGTCCTTCCTCTAAGCAACCCATCATAAATACTGGGTACTTCCAAAGTTCTCTTTCCCAGCATCCCATAATGTGTTCCAGGTCCCCTGACCGTACCCCTTCTGTAAGGTGCTGTGGGGAGCTTCCCCCTTTGGCCTCATGTTGGATGCCATCCCCAACCTATGGGACTGATGGCTCCCCTGGGGCTCCCTTGCTCTGACCGACCTGCAAGGATCCCTCTGCCTGCCTTCGTGCCTCTCTGCTCCAGCATGTATTTGACGATGTTCATCTCGACACCTAACAGTAACTCCAGTAAAGTCCAGTAGGGTCCCAGTTTTCCTTATAGTTGTGTAAAACATCCCGCTGCCAGCTCCAGAGGCTTGCTGCTGCTGGCAGATCCAGCGAAAGGCCCTGTTGTCACAGGCACCCATCATATGTGAATGCCATGGAGATCTCCTTCAGCTGCTGCATTCTACTGAGTCATCGGGTTCTTTCCTGAGGGCTTTATCTGTCTATTAATAAACTGACTTGTATTACTTTCACTTGTGCCTAGGCAGACATGAACCTCTTGAACTCTTTTTCTGCTTATTTTAATTAAATACAATTCAAGGGCAAACTGATTGAAATAATCCTTTTTCTCCTTTTTTTTTTTTTTTTTTCCTGTGTATCTACGTCTCTTAATGGGTTGTAAAACAAAGAGCCATTTGACTTTTATCTCTCATACTGGATACTCACCTAATGAAACCTCTGCTTGCCTGATTCTGCACAAAGCTGTTTAAATTCATAGAAACAATTCTTCTCCTATGGAAATGAATGTGAGAATTCCACTAGTTCTAATGGCATATTAATTTAGAAATGTAATCACCACACTTTCACATTCTTCTCATCTTTTCAACTCCACACATTCCTTGGATTAAAGCATCCTTGCCCCTCTTTTTCCCTGGCCTCCCCTGTGAAAAAGGGGCTGGCAGGTTGTTTTCAGTTCTTTAAGAACTGAAGGTTCATTTTTTATCCTGTGGATTTAAAGGAAGAGGCTGTAAAAGGAGGAACAAGCAACCTTTGGCTTAGAATTTTGTTTTTCTGATGGTGTAAGAGGTCAGCAAGGAGACTGCATGGCCCTGAAAATAATAGACTCCTAGACTAAACAGTTCACATTCCTAGACTTATAATTGCCTGAATGAGCCGTTGGTTTATGGTTTTTTTTGTTTGTTTGTTTGTTTGGTTGCTTGTTTTTGTTTTGTTTTGTTTTTTGTTGTTGATTTAGATTAAGGTTGTAGGTTCTGCTTGCACAAATACTGTAATGAAATCAAATACAGCTCTCTGGAAATACACTATATAAGTTGCTGATGCCTATGTTTGCTTACTTTGTTAGACACATTTACAGTATGCTACTTCATTTCCGCTTCTTTCCTGATGTAATAAAGTAAATATAGTACATCGAGTGAAATTAGCTTCATTTCACACTTTCTTAATAGTTGATGCAGTGTCCTGCTGGATCTTCTTTTTATTTTTAAAACAAATCTCATGAACAAAATGTAGTTATTTCTATATAATTTCATTTATTTCTAATTACCATTTTTGGAGGCAAGTGGTTTTGATGTTAGGAAGATGTAGAGCACATTACGCTGATGTTCATTAGGTTAGAATGACTTGGTGAATTCAAAGAAGGTGAGGTACAACAAATTGTGTAAGAGATTGAATTTGAATTATAGTAGTTTCTTATTAAAGCTAAGATTCATTAGTGCTCTGAAGTATATTGTGTGAGAGCAGTTTTATTTCCCAAGTTTAAAACACCATAGCATTCAGATGGTATTTCAAATGATCTGTAGTGCAGAAGAGGTTTTTAAAAATATAACATTGAAAAGGAAGTCAATCAATGTGAAAGATGCATGGGCTGCAGAGGACAGCAGTTTTGCTAGCACTGAAGAACTTTTTGAGAAAGGATGCCAGCTACTGCGTGCGTACAAAAGATTTCTTGTTACCTATCACTGACTGTCTTTGCGAGCTGAAACATTTTGGTGTACTTCATGTATGTTTTCTGCCTATAAAACAAAAAAGTATCATGGCTTTCCCACCGAAGCTTGATCCCAGCAGTCCCTGGTGGCAGTCCCCCAGTGCTGATGACCAGAGAGAGCAGTAAGTGTGTCTTCTGGTGGTCCAGCAAAGAGAGAAACTGGGGAAAGGAGGGAAGAGAGGCTTATTTCTGTTTTCTCCAGCTGACAGTGTTTTGCTGCTAAATAACATGGGAATTGAAATAGTCAGTGTTTAGTCATGTTTTTTCTTTGTTTGTTTTTAAAAAAACAAGAGCTTGAAATTTGCTTACATTGCTAACTGTGGTGGTCTTGTTAAAGGCCGTTAGTTAGTACTTCTTGATCTGATTACGTCATGTAGGTAGCTGTTAGGTTAGATTTTCCTTATGCATCAAGGGCCCTATCCTGCAAGATGCTAGCAGCCTCTGTTTCCACAGACTTCTCACAGGACCTGGGAACACAGCATGTCCTGTGAGGTGGCAGGTCCTCCTGAGACCGGATCGCATGCAGTCTAATGTAATTTAAAAACATGCTGAAGCTTTTCAAATGCTTTGATTAATACATCATGAACTCTCCCACAGTAATAATTTCAGTGCTTTAATATATCACTGAAAGTATTTCATTAAGCAGTAAAATACTGCTATATTTTTCAGACCCTCTGCTATACACGTCCTGGTGTGAAAGGAGACTGTTATTTTCCCTTTAATTTCTCTGGTGCAAATAAGTGCTACAGCTTTACTGTTCCATTTCACCCCAGGCAATAATTTTGAAGAGTTATCCCACTTTTCTTGGGCTTAATGACGCTATCATATGATGGAAAGTGAGTGACCTTTCAAAATGGAGTGAACTGTAATCACTCTGCCTCCAGCCTTCTGATTTGCTGTAGCACTGATGAGGCTGTGGAAGATATTTATTGATCTAGGTACTCGTATGACTCACACCACTGATGTGTCTGCTGATAAACAATTGTATAAGCAGGTGAACAGTTTGACCCACATCTGCGGATAAATGTTTAGGGGGAATTTTTTTGAGGCTATTAAAATGCAGTGTACCCCCAGGTACCTGGGGTCCTGCGTCTGTGTGACTCAAGGAAAGCACCAACTCTCAAACTGAAAAAATAAACCCAAGTGTTCATATTTACATTGCTTTAACTCTGTATTCTTTGAATGATAAGTAGTTCGCGTACCCAGTGCTGTGTATGTCTTATATCCTGGCATGCCCAGGAAGACACTTTGAAAATGGGTTAAACTGGCCCAGATTTTAAGATGTAGATGTCTGAATAAGACTTCTTTTTCTCTATATTTAGGTGCCTGAGAACAGTGGCTTCGATAAGCAGGGTGACATGCATTTGCAGCTGCATTGCTGCTTCCATTGCTGCTTTCTCTGCAGCATAGGGCTCTGCTAGCTGTGCAGTTCTTCAAGGCACTGCAGGAGCATGTTAGCAAAGCATCAAGAAGGGAAGCATTTTTCTTTGGAGTTTGATCTTTTTTCTTTTGATAGGTTAAATTTTGCTGTTCACCTGATACTTCATGATAGTTTTTATCAATATTTGTATTTCTGCCTTTATTAAGGTTGGTATTCAGATTAAGAGTTCTGCATTAGTGAAAGACTTACTGGTTTTAATCTCACATTAGCAGAAGACTGAAGTTTCTTGGCCATGGTTATTCTTCATTCTCTAGTCTTAGTGGAAATACTTCACAGACTGACTGATTGCAGGATTTATAACTCACAGATTGTTTCCAGTCTTCAGGACACTTTTCAGATTTTGATGGTAGTGGAGTATGCTAAACAGTACAAATAGACCAGGGAGTACAGGGAGTAAAGAAGGGATGAAGTGAATACATTTTCTCTGTTTCTTTGTGTGTGTTTGTTGTTGTTGTTGTTGTTGTTGTTTTTTTGTGGGGTTTTTTTGTTTGTTCTGTTTTTAATTGTAGATTTGCTGATGAAGAAGATGAAGATGAGATAAGGGTAAACTATTTTGAAGTTTGTGAGAGTTTTGCTTATTGGATTTCATGGGGCCATGAAAATTGGCTGTTGTCTGTGTGAGAAGAGTGTGTAGCAATTTTGAGAGCCTTCACCTGATTCATATTTTATCAATTTCTCAAATGTATTTTACAGTCAGGCCTTGTGGAAAGTGTCTGGGTAACCAACTCCCTGAATTTATCAACTTTTTGTATACCTAAATTAGGTACTGAGTTATCTAAAATAGTAGATATATACTGATGAGATTTTGAAGGGAGCATAAATAGGTGTTAGCTCTGCACAAATTTTATTGCTTAATTATTTTTTAAATCTAGACTCATTTTCAAAACTGCAGATGATTCCCACTGATTTCTGTTAGTGAAGTGGGCGTTTAGCACATGTGAGAGGTAAACCAGTGTCTGAACACTTTGTAGTTACTGATCACCTTTTAAGAATGTGTGCATTTTTCTTTCTTAGAGGCATGTAGCAAATCACAGCAACAGCACTGAGAACATAACAGCCTCTTCCTTTGCTACAGTATAGGGACTTGCTAATCAGTATTTCATCTGACATGTAATTAGTTCTTTGGGATGATGGAGATCTAATTAAGACCAGTGGAGAGGTTTTTTTAATTATATCTTTACAAATTAAAATTGTATTCAAAATCTACCTATGTGTTGGCGTAGTGTACTAAAATTGGATTATTCTTTTTTGTTCTGTAGTTTGCTAAGCATCTTCTATAGGGATATCTGCCAGACAGTATTCATACATGTTTGTGTTTGGTATGAAATTTAATTTTATTAGAGTAGTCATGTGTCTAGAAGCATTCTGTGACCCAAGTACAGTATGTATATTTAGGAATTATTCCATATTAGATGTGCTGATGTTAAANAAAAAAAAAAAAAAAAAAAAAGTGCAGTATGCATTCTGCTGCATTGTCATGAAGAAAAAAGTGTATGTGATGTTCAAAAACAACTAAAGTTCATGAGCACTAGGAAGAAAAACTGCTTCAGAACTTAGATGATGCTGCCTCTTCAAATGTATAAAAAGTTCTTGAACTGAAATTCCCTGCTGCTGTTATTCTGCGCACTACTGAAATACTGTACAGGCAGTATACTTTGATATTTTTTGTGTGTGAGTCACATTGAGAGTCATCAATGTCATATTCAACCTAGAACTTTGTTCTCAGAGCTAGCCTTGAGAAGACAAGTAACATTCTACTCATTCAGAGCTCTTTGAAACTAGCAGTGGGAAATGCATTAGTTAGTATCCTTGCCAGTACAAAATTGTTCCATGAATTTTAGTTAAGCTCTTTCTCCTGACTGACTTTAAATGGCTTTGTGATTAGCTTGCGACCACTTCCCCAGGAAACTAATTTACTGTTTAATGGGGTTCACAATTTCTGATTTTTGTCTGAGTTATACTTTTCCCTCTAATGTCACCCAAGTATGGCTTGTCGTTTTCCCTTGGGCAATCATATGAATATGATACTCATCTTCCTGTTTGCCCTTTGGAAAATATGTCTCAGTGGCTATCAGATTTCCTACCACACTTGCTCATTGATTTGCCATACTGTATACCTATCTGTCTGAAACAATTCACATTTTATTCCTTGTCAACCTGTTCAGCCTGTTTGGCAATTGTTTCTTGATGAATCCTGAACTCCCTCCCATTTACTGACATCTTTCTAATGCTCAGGACATCCTGTACTCAGTGTTGTATTTGAAGGGTTATTTCACCTGTGCCCTCAAACTGGACCTGTCATATCTGAAAAGGAGAGGAAAAAAGGTTGTCTTTTCCCATTGTCATCTCATTGTGAATCCTGTGTTTTGTTTCCTGTTCATGAGTGCATGCTCCTCATGAATGTGATATGGTGGCAGAGATGTCACAGGCATCCTTGATGACTTGACCACTCTCCTGATTCATGCTGCCCTTGGCACTGCTCTTGTTCTTCAGTCTATTAGGTTGATGAGGCAAAGCCTGCCCCTGGCCATAACACATCCTTGTGGGTCTGTAGTGCACAAATACAATATTTCAGCTATACCAAGAAGTTTGGGGGAATTTGTTTGTGGGGAAACTAGGAATATTTTTGATTCTGTCATGTATGACAGACAACTGTGTATTTCAGTGTGTTATCTCTTCCTTCTCTTCCTTGCGCAGCCGTGGCTGTTGTGCACCTCACTAGATAAACAAGCAAAATACTAACTAATTAGGGAGTGGTCTAAGAATGTTGCCTGTGACATTCTTCCTTTGCTGAATGTTGTACGTAGAGGAAGGGAGCTGCTCTGCTTGCTAGGGGCACAATGACATTAAACAATGAATGTGTTGAGGGATTTATAGATGCTTTATTTATGTATTTAATTATTGTGAAGAAGCTGCATTATCTGTCAAGAAGGTTGGCTCAAACTTCCTCTCACATGACTTCCTCACTTCTGTTGCTTGGGCCATTGGTATGCTGTAGCTGTTCAGTCTGCAGTTTACCCTGTTTCTCTGCCCTGGGATCACAGTAAATTCCTTTCTTGTCCCTTTCTTCTTGTTTTGAAAGATCTCAACACAGTGGCTTTGTAGAGGGGATGGAAAGGTTTCTTCTGTTCAGTTGATGTTAGTTGATAACTGAGTTACTAGAATTACAGGCAAAAGAATAAGCCTCAGAAAAGCCTTCCAGTAGGAACAATGTAGACCAAAACCTCAAGACTTTGAGGTAACTTCTAACTGATTCCAAGAAGAGCACATCATGTTGTTGCTTCTGACAGCAGTGCTCCAAAAAGAAAAGAAGATGAACAATGGAAAAATTTATTCCACTGAACAAAACTCATCTGAATCGGAAAAAGCACAACTCTGGAAGTAAGGTGACCAAAGGCTATGATTTTATATGCTGAGTTTGGTGTCCAGAGTTTCTTTTACATTCTGTATCCTGAGGCAGACTGAACTTGGCTGGAGAACTAATGGGGAGGATGTAGAGAGAGAATGCAAGCCAGTGGGACCAGTGGAGAGAAAGAGCACAAAGGAGAGATTTTTTAAAGAGAGTCAGTATCAATCTGTAGATGGTCAGACAGGATGACTGCAAGAAGACACCAAAGGCACCGTGTATGTATTCCTGGTGAAATAATCTGCTTCTAATATAGTCTGATTGTGGACAATCTGACATTGAACATATAGTCATATTTTAGGGTAATTTTATGTAGAAAGCAAATCATAGAATCATAGAATCCTGAGAGTTGGAAGTGACCTCTGAGAGCCATCTAGTCCAACTCTCCTGCAATGACAAGGACACCACAGCTAGATCACGTTGCCCAGGGTCTTATCCAGCCTCAAAATGATACATTGCACATGCTTTTTTATTTTTTTCCCAGTGTCCTTGGTAATCTTAAAGAGTATCTTCATGTTTGCTGGAGTGGTGACTAATCCCCCAGATTTCTGCACATTTACTAGAAGTTATGCATTTTTTCATTGGAAGCTTTGCACAAGGGAAATGGTTGAGCTGCAGGCTTTTGCGTCCTCTTTATTTGAATAACATGCTAAAACAGGCAGCTCTTTACGAATAATGTTCACCATTTGATTCAGATATGCTTTGATTGTATGAAAGGCCCAGTAGTACAATTATTCTTAGTGACAAATGCAAACATGTAGTAGTTTTGACTCAGGACAACTTTTCCTCCAGGTTGTCAATAAATGAAAGCAGTGCCATTTTTGATGTATTGACATTGCCTGTATCTCTTTGAAATAGTTTTCATTTGTCATAAAAAAAAAAAATGCTAGATTTGCCTGGAACCTCTTATACATCATCACACATGCACATTCTCCAACAACCAGAGGAAAAGATAACTCAGTCACATGTTATTCTTTCCCATATAACTGCAGATGTGCCATAGGGAGATCTGATGCATAGTGAAAGGGGTGTATGCACAAATTCAGTTCTTTGCTATCAGCCGGCTCTATATAGCAGCAAGAATAGGTGTGCCTGATGTTGGGTTGTCAATTATTGGATGGCAGGGGACATGAAAACTCAAGGAAGTGTTTCAGAAGGAGATTAAAGGTGGCCTATGTATTTGAAAACAAATTGCTGGGATGCACACATGTGCATTCAAAATGACTTAAAGAGTACTTATAAAGTTGTTTAGATGCCCATGAGCATTTTTCTTATTTCAGTCGGGAATCCAGAAAATGGCACAGATTTAAAATGATTCACAGTCCAGTTGTATAGGAAGCTGCAAACGTGTAAAACAAACATTCACCAAAACTTGTACCCTGTGGAATACAACTTGAAATTTTTAGCAAAATAATTTATTTCTTCTTTATAGAAACACCAGGAGTATCAGTGGCCAGAAATTTTGTATTTTCTGTGCAACTTACCTGCGGTCTTGTCGTGTTTTAAGAACTCTGTTGGACTTCAGTGGGATTTAATTCAAGTTCTAAATTCCCTAACATAAAAGAAAATAAATTTTATAATGAGACTATTCTTCCGTAGCTGTGCTAAGTGCAAGAGAACATCACCTTTTACTTTTTATCTTATTTGTGGATATTTAATCGTCTTTTCTAGATGATAATAATAATGTATTTTAGTAACTGTTATTTTATTTAATGGCATCAGTTTTTATTTCACTTTTGTTTTAAAAAAATACATGTTTTCTGCTTATGTACTTATTTGACTGTTTGAATGAGTAAAATGCATGTATATTTATTTGTGTTTTTAAAAGCCTTATGCAAACTTTTATTTTCAGAAATATGGACGTCACATGATTAAAACTTGCATGAGTATTTCTGCTATTCTGTTTGAAGACGGGTGTAGCTTTGTGATTAACATTTTATGCAATTGAATTTTTTTCACTTCTATTTATGTTTTTGTCCCATTATTGGGACTACATTGTAAAGGTAGCATGAATGTATGAAATACAGCACTTGCTGATCTTGTTTGTGCTAACAGTACTTACTTCACTCACAAATGTGATTTGCAATACATTAAAAGGATACATTATATTATAAATATACGTTTATAACCATATTTTTAAAGTCTCACATATATTTTACTAAAGACATTGTAGTTGATTAAATAGCATACCAACAAGAGCAACTAGAATTTTATGTTTATTTCTGAAAATTGGCATCAGTGGAACCATTCCTCAGCTTATAGTGTTCTGAGTGGGACGGGCTCTTTCAATAGCTTCAGTATGGAAGAGCAGGATTGGGTGTTTTTTTTGTTTTTTTTTTGTTTTGTTTTTTGTTTTTGATAATTCACTTGCTCATAAATAGTCAAAAAACCTAACATTTATCATTTACTTTGGCTGTGACAATTCAATGGTGAGAGGGGATTTTGATTTAAATTTGTTTGGCCTAACTATAGGTCTGTAGGCCTTCAGCTATAGGCCTAACTATTACTATAGTTCTCATCTTACAGTTCCTTTTATTAAAAGGAATAGTTAAATTTGCACTGACTTCAGCATAAAGTAAAATGGTTGTATCTTATCTCTGATATTGGAGAGTCTGTCTTTTGGCAGTGTCCATGAAGCAGAAGAGATTTTCGATGCAGAAAATTAGTGCTCGTGACTGCTGGGTCTCTTCTGCTCTTATTTGCATGCATGTCATCTTCATACAAATTGGAAGAAAAACTTGACATTTAATACTTTTGCAGCACCTTTAACTTTTGGATTTGAATTTTAATTCTCTTTAGAGAATTTGCTAATTCAAATAAGGTCAGCTATTAAAAAGCAAAAAAAAAAAAGTATTTTGTTTCTTTTTAAATATTCCAGATTCTCTTGTTCCTACCCAGTTTTTCATCTGGTCATTACCTGAATGCCTCATCTCAGACCAGTTACGAGAAAAAAGAGTGACCTTTGTTTGTTTTAGAATTCATTTTGAACTGCTTTTCTTTCATTTGATCAAAAAGAGTGGTCAGAAGTAAAATAGTGGGAAGAGTCTGACTTCAGGGTCAAATTGTGGTTTTGTGTAAAGAAAGGTAACAAAGCTGGTGAGGGGTCTGGAGCAGAAGTCTTATGAGGAGCTACTGAGGGAGCTGGGATTGTTTAGTCTGGAGAAGAGGAGGTCCAGGTGAGACCTTGTCACTCCCTACAGTGACCTGAAAGAAGGTGTAGCAATGTGGGGGTTGGCCTCTTCTCCCAGGTAACTAGTGACAGAACTAGAGGCAATGGCCTTAAGTTGTGCCTGGAGATGATCAGGTTGGATGTTAGAAAAAATTTCTTCTCAGGAAGAGTGGTGTGCTATTGGAACAGGCTGCCCAGGGAGGTGGCAGAGTCACTGATGCTGGAGATGTTCAAGAAACATGTGAATTTGGCACTTAGGGAAATGGTTCATTGGGCATGGTGATGATGGGCTGGTGGTTGGACTAGATGGTCTCAGTACTCTTTTCCAAACTTAGTGATTCTATGATTCTGTTACTCAGTAAGTAGAAAAGAAGGCTAAAGGGCACAAAAGTAATAGGAATCCACAGAAAGATTTGGAAGCATTTTCAAAGACTAGAAACGAAGCAAGATGAGAGTGGAAATACTTTTTTAATAGTTAGTTGACATTTGTGAAATATTGTTCTTCTGTTATATGTCATGTGTAGATACTAAAGGTAAGTTAAAAAAAAATAATAATTATAACCAGAAATTGGTAAAAAATTATAATTTCTGTTGCATCTGTTCAGCTGAACCTTTTCCTTCCTATTGCTTCATCCAGAGTAGAAAGTGAAAACATCACATTTGTGTCATGCTGCATTTTCAGAAATATATAGGATCTCAACCCAAAATTTTCACCAGTATGATTTTATTTTCTTGAAAGAATTTCACTAACCTTTATTTCAGCTTGCTAACTTGTTCAGAAGTTGACCCTGGCATGTAATCAATCCCACAGCAGCATTTAATCTTCTATATTTGTTCATAGTTTGCTTTGCTGAGTCTTATTATTGCTTTTCTTGTAGAGAGCTTTGTGCGTCCTCTTCTTGCATTACTTCACTGATGAACTAGGTTGTGGATTTTGACTATCAAACAAAAAGTAACCTGTGAATTCTGTAGCTCTTGATGCATAAAGATGAAGAAAGTCTTATTTACTCTCTTCTTACATTTTGTTATAGATCGGCTTTAGACTATCATAAGGTTCCACATGCCAAAAAATCTTGTTTTCTGCAAGCTTGTTAGCCGCACATGGAGCTCTGGCTCTAGTAGAAAGAGCTAAAACTGGAATAGAAACTACATCACAATTTCCACACTTAATAAGGCAGTAAGTCAGCTGTTGCCATGGGACAGAGCTGGTTGAATTGTCAGAACCGTTCCATAGGCATAAATCTTAGACTTGCACCAGATGCTTCATGCTGTTTCTGCTGTGCAAAGCAGTTGGAAATTCAGTGTGAAGGATTTCTTTCCTAGAGAGAAACTGCAGGTGGCATAAAGTAGAGATAAAGTGAATGTGATGGGAAGATACGTCATGCACTTCTGCTGCAGTGTCACTGTTGTGCCTTCAGGATGCATGTCTGACCTTATGGTTTATGCCATGATAGGTAAAAAACACAGTTCAAGGCATGAAAAACAATCCTATAAATTGATTTAGAGTGGTACAGCCAGGCAAAGTGAGGGGTACAAGTTTGTCAGGAANAAAAAGTGTATGTGATGTTCAAAAACAACTAAAGTTCATGAGCACTAGGAAGAAAAACTGCTTCAGAACTTAGATGATGCTGCCTCTTCAAATGTATAAAAAGTTCTTGAACTGAAATTCCCTGCTGCTGTTATTCTGCGCACTACTGAAATACTGTACAGGCAGTATACTTTGATATTTTTTGTGTGTGAGTCACATTGAGAGTCATCAATGTCATATTCAACCTAGAACTTTGTTCTCAGAGCTAGCCTTGAGAAGACAAGTAACATTCTACTCATTCAGAGCTCTTTGAAACTAGCAGTGGGAAATGCATTAGTTAGTATCCTTGCCAGTACAAAATTGTTCCATGAATTTTAGTTAAGCTCTTTCTCCTGACTGACTTTAAATGGCTTTGTGATTAGCTTGCGACCACTTCCCCAGGAAACTAATTTACTGTTTAATGGGGTTCACAATTTCTGATTTTTGTCTGAGTTATACTTTTCCCTCTAATGTCACCCAAGTATGGCTTGTCGTTTTCCCTTGGGCAATCATATGAATATGATACTCATCTTCCTGTTTGCCCTTTGGAAAATATGTCTCAGTGGCTATCAGATTTCCTACCACACTTGCTCATTGATTTGCCATACTGTATACCTATCTGTCTGAAACAATTCACATTTTATTCCTTGTCAACCTGTTCAGCCTGTTTGGCAATTGTTTCTTGATGAATCCTGAACTCCCTCCCATTTACTGACATCTTTCTAATGCTCAGGACATCCTGTACTCAGTGTTGTATTTGAAGGGTTATTTCACCTGTGCCCTCAAACTGGACCTGTCATATCTGAAAAGGAGAGGAAAAAAGGTTGTCTTTTCCCATTGTCATCTCATTGTGAATCCTGTGTTTTGTTTCCTGTTCATGAGTGCATGCTCCTCATGAATGTGATATGGTGGCAGAGATGTCACAGGCATCCTTGATGACTTGACCACTCTCCTGATTCATGCTGCCCTTGGCACTGCTCTTGTTCTTCAGTCTATTAGGTTGATGAGGCAAAGCCTGCCCCTGGCCATAACACATCCTTGTGGGTCTGTAGTGCACAAATACAATATTTCAGCTATACCAAGAAGTTTGGGGGAATTTGTTTGTGGGGAAACTAGGAATATTTTTGATTCTGTCATGTATGACAGACAACTGTGTATTTCAGTGTGTTATCTCTTCCTTCTCTTCCTTGCGCAGCCGTGGCTGTTGTGCACCTCACTAGATAAACAAGCAAAATACTAACTAATTAGGGAGTGGTCTAAGAATGTTGCCTGTGACATTCTTCCTTTGCTGAATGTTGTACGTAGAGGAAGGGAGCTGCTCTGCTTGCTAGGGGCACAATGACATTAAACAATGAATGTGTTGAGGGATTTATAGATGCTTTATTTATGTATTTAATTATTGTGAAGAAGCTGCATTATCTGTCAAGAAGGTTGGCTCAAACTTCCTCTCACATGACTTCCTCACTTCTGTTGCTTGGGCCATTGGTATGCTGTAGCTGTTCAGTCTGCAGTTTACCCTGTTTCTCTGCCCTGGGATCACAGTAAATTCCTTTCTTGTCCCTTTCTTCTTGTTTTGAAAGATCTCAACACAGTGGCTTTGTAGAGGGGATGGAAAGGTTTCTTCTGTTCAGTTGATGTTAGTTGATAACTGAGTTACTAGAATTACAGGCAAAAGAATAAGCCTCAGAAAAGCCTTCCAGTAGGAACAATGTAGACCAAAACCTCAAGACTTTGAGGTAACTTCTAACTGATTCCAAGAAGAGCACATCATGTTGTTGCTTCTGACAGCAGTGCTCCAAAAAGAAAAGAAGATGAACAATGGAAAAATTTATTCCACTGAACAAAACTCATCTGAATCGGAAAAAGCACAACTCTGGAAGTAAGGTGACCAAAGGCTATGATTTTATATGCTGAGTTTGGTGTCCAGAGTTTCTTTTACATTCTGTATCCTGAGGCAGACTGAACTTGGCTGGAGAACTAATGGGGAGGATGTAGAGAGAGAATGCAAGCCAGTGGGACCAGTGGAGAGAAAGAGCACAAAGGAGAGATTTTTTAAAGAGAGTCAGTATCAATCTGTAGATGGTCAGACAGGATGACTGCAAGAAGACACCAAAGGCACCGTGTATGTATTCCTGGTGAAATAATCTGCTTCTAATATAGTCTGATTGTGGACAATCTGACATTGAACATATAGTCATATTTTAGGGTAATTTTATGTAGAAAGCAAATCATAGAATCATAGAATCCTGAGAGTTGGAAGTGACCTCTGAGAGCCATCTAGTCCAACTCTCCTGCAATGACAAGGACACCACAGCTAGATCACGTTGCCCAGGGTCTTATCCAGCCTCAAAATGATACATTGCACATGCTTTTTTATTTTTTTCCCAGTGTCCTTGGTAATCTTAAAGAGTATCTTCATGTTTGCTGGAGTGGTGACTAATCCCCCAGATTTCTGCACATTTACTAGAAGTTATGCATTTTTTCATTGGAAGCTTTGCACAAGGGAAATGGTTGAGCTGCAGGCTTTTGCGTCCTCTTTATTTGAATAACATGCTAAAACAGGCAGCTCTTTACGAATAATGTTCACCATTTGATTCAGATATGCTTTGATTGTATGAAAGGCCCAGTAGTACAATTATTCTTAGTGACAAATGCAAACATGTAGTAGTTTTGACTCAGGACAACTTTTCCTCCAGGTTGTCAATAAATGAAAGCAGTGCCATTTTTGATGTATTGACATTGCCTGTATCTCTTTGAAATAGTTTTCATTTGTCATAAAAAAAAAAAATGCTAGATTTGCCTGGAACCTCTTATACATCATCACACATGCACATTCTCCAACAACCAGAGGAAAAGATAACTCAGTCACATGTTATTCTTTCCCATATAACTGCAGATGTGCCATAGGGAGATCTGATGCATAGTGAAAGGGGTGTATGCACAAATTCAGTTCTTTGCTATCAGCCGGCTCTATATAGCAGCAAGAATAGGTGTGCCTGATGTTGGGTTGTCAATTATTGGATGGCAGGGGACATGAAAACTCAAGGAAGTGTTTCAGAAGGAGATTAAAGGTGGCCTATGTATTTGAAAACAAATTGCTGGGATGCACACATGTGCATTCAAAATGACTTAAAGAGTACTTATAAAGTTGTTTAGATGCCCATGAGCATTTTTCTTATTTCAGTCGGGAATCCAGAAAATGGCACAGATTTAAAATGATTCACAGTCCAGTTGTATAGGAAGCTGCAAACGTGTAAAACAAACATTCACCAAAACTTGTACCCTGTGGAATACAACTTGAAATTTTTAGCAAAATAATTTATTTCTTCTTTATAGAAACACCAGGAGTATCAGTGGCCAGAAATTTTGTATTTTCTGTGCAACTTACCTGCGGTCTTGTCGTGTTTTAAGAACTCTGTTGGACTTCAGTGGGATTTAATTCAAGTTCTAAATTCCCTAACATAAAAGAAAATAAATTTTATAATGAGACTATTCTTCCGTAGCTGTGCTAAGTGCAAGAGAACATCACCTTTTACTTTTTATCTTATTTGTGGATATTTAATCGTCTTTTCTAGATGATAATAATAATGTATTTTAGTAACTGTTATTTTATTTAATGGCATCAGTTTTTATTTCACTTTTGTTTTAAAAAAATACATGTTTTCTGCTTATGTACTTATTTGACTGTTTGAATGAGTAAAATGCATGTATATTTATTTGTGTTTTTAAAAGCCTTATGCAAACTTTTATTTTCAGAAATATGGACGTCACATGATTAAAACTTGCATGAGTATTTCTGCTATTCTGTTTGAAGACGGGTGTAGCTTTGTGATTAACATTTTATGCAATTGAATTTTTTTCACTTCTATTTATGTTTTTGTCCCATTATTGGGACTACATTGTAAAGGTAGCATGAATGTATGAAATACAGCACTTGCTGATCTTGTTTGTGCTAACAGTACTTACTTCACTCACAAATGTGATTTGCAATACATTAAAAGGATACATTATATTATAAATATACGTTTATAACCATATTTTTAAAGTCTCACATATATTTTACTAAAGACATTGTAGTTGATTAAATAGCATACCAACAAGAGCAACTAGAATTTTATGTTTATTTCTGAAAATTGGCATCAGTGGAACCATTCCTCAGCTTATAGTGTTCTGAGTGGGACGGGCTCTTTCAATAGCTTCAGTATGGAAGAGCAGGATTGGGTGTTTTTTTTGTTTTTTTTTTGTTTTGTTTTTTGTTTTTGATAATTCACTTGCTCATAAATAGTCAAAAAACCTAACATTTATCATTTACTTTGGCTGTGACAATTCAATGGTGAGAGGGGATTTTGATTTAAATTTGTTTGGCCTAACTATAGGTCTGTAGGCCTTCAGCTATAGGCCTAACTATTACTATAGTTCTCATCTTACAGTTCCTTTTATTAAAAGGAATAGTTAAATTTGCACTGACTTCAGCATAAAGTAAAATGGTTGTATCTTATCTCTGATATTGGAGAGTCTGTCTTTTGGCAGTGTCCATGAAGCAGAAGAGATTTTCGATGCAGAAAATTAGTGCTCGTGACTGCTGGGTCTCTTCTGCTCTTATTTGCATGCATGTCATCTTCATACAAATTGGAAGAAAAACTTGACATTTAATACTTTTGCAGCACCTTTAACTTTTGGATTTGAATTTTAATTCTCTTTAGAGAATTTGCTAATTCAAATAAGGTCAGCTATTAAAAAGCAAAAAAAAAAAAGTATTTTGTTTCTTTTTAAATATTCCAGATTCTCTTGTTCCTACCCAGTTTTTCATCTGGTCATTACCTGAATGCCTCATCTCAGACCAGTTACGAGAAAAAAGAGTGACCTTTGTTTGTTTTAGAATTCATTTTGAACTGCTTTTCTTTCATTTGATCAAAAAGAGTGGTCAGAAGTAAAATAGTGGGAAGAGTCTGACTTCAGGGTCAAATTGTGGTTTTGTGTAAAGAAAGGTAACAAAGCTGGTGAGGGGTCTGGAGCAGAAGTCTTATGAGGAGCTACTGAGGGAGCTGGGATTGTTTAGTCTGGAGAAGAGGAGGTCCAGGTGAGACCTTGTCACTCCCTACAGTGACCTGAAAGAAGGTGTAGCAATGTGGGGGTTGGCCTCTTCTCCCAGGTAACTAGTGACAGAACTAGAGGCAATGGCCTTAAGTTGTGCCTGGAGATGATCAGGTTGGATGTTAGAAAAAATTTCTTCTCAGGAAGAGTGGTGTGCTATTGGAACAGGCTGCCCAGGGAGGTGGCAGAGTCACTGATGCTGGAGATGTTCAAGAAACATGTGAATTTGGCACTTAGGGAAATGGTTCATTGGGCATGGTGATGATGGGCTGGTGGTTGGACTAGATGGTCTCAGTACTCTTTTCCAAACTTAGTGATTCTATGATTCTGTTACTCAGTAAGTAGAAAAGAAGGCTAAAGGGCACAAAAGTAATAGGAATCCACAGAAAGATTTGGAAGCATTTTCAAAGACTAGAAACGAAGCAAGATGAGAGTGGAAATACTTTTTTAATAGTTAGTTGACATTTGTGAAATATTGTTCTTCTGTTATATGTCATGTGTAGATACTAAAGGTAAGTTAAAAAAAAATAATAATTATAACCAGAAATTGGTAAAAAATTATAATTTCTGTTGCATCTGTTCAGCTGAACCTTTTCCTTCCTATTGCTTCATCCAGAGTAGAAAGTGAAAACATCACATTTGTGTCATGCTGCATTTTCAGAAATATATAGGATCTCAACCCAAAATTTTCACCAGTATGATTTTATTTTCTTGAAAGAATTTCACTAACCTTTATTTCAGCTTGCTAACTTGTTCAGAAGTTGACCCTGGCATGTAATCAATCCCACAGCAGCATTTAATCTTCTATATTTGTTCATAGTTTGCTTTGCTGAGTCTTATTATTGCTTTTCTTGTAGAGAGCTTTGTGCGTCCTCTTCTTGCATTACTTCACTGATGAACTAGGTTGTGGATTTTGACTATCAAACAAAAAGTAACCTGTGAATTCTGTAGCTCTTGATGCATAAAGATGAAGAAAGTCTTATTTACTCTCTTCTTACATTTTGTTATAGATCGGCTTTAGACTATCATAAGGTTCCACATGCCAAAAAATCTTGTTTTCTGCAAGCTTGTTAGCCGCACATGGAGCTCTGGCTCTAGTAGAAAGAGCTAAAACTGGAATAGAAACTACATCACAATTTCCACACTTAATAAGGCAGTAAGTCAGCTGTTGCCATGGGACAGAGCTGGTTGAATTGTCAGAACCGTTCCATAGGCATAAATCTTAGACTTGCACCAGATGCTTCATGCTGTTTCTGCTGTGCAAAGCAGTTGGAAATTCAGTGTGAAGGATTTCTTTCCTAGAGAGAAACTGCAGGTGGCATAAAGTAGAGATAAAGTGAATGTGATGGGAAGATACGTCATGCACTTCTGCTGCAGTGTCACTGTTGTGCCTTCAGGATGCATGTCTGACCTTATGGTTTATGCCATGATAGGTAAAAAACACAGTTCAAGGCATGAAAAACAATCCTATAAATTGATTTAGAGTGGTACAGCCAGGCAAAGTGAGGGGTACAAGTTTGTCAGGAAGCCTGTATTTTCAAAAAACCTTGCTGTGTCTACTTTTTTTTTTTTTT
>JACDJE010000084.1:3026678-3136801 GCA_016647715.1 Pavo muticus | reverse complement strand
TTTTTTGGTACTAATCCTCTAGAAACAAAACCACTGTTATATTTAAGGGAATAAAGAGGTACAGTAACTTCTGCTTTTCTGCCTGTTGCAGTTTACATGATTCTGTTTATTTTGTTTTACTTATTTATTTTCTTTGCTCAGGAGCTTACATTTTCATGTATTGTTTTGCCTGGTGGTATGTTCAGTTTGGGCCCCAAAAGACATGTCTTACATGCAACTCCTGTGCAGGAGTGTGGTTTTCTGTCTCAAAAATTTTGCTTGGTTGGGACAACTGAAGGCCATTTAGGCCTATCTTTTTCAGATCCAAGTGTTAGAGGCTCATATTTCTGGCTGCATGTACTTCGTCTACTCACTAACTAATGTGGGCTTGGATCCCGCCTTTGGAAATGGCTCTGTGAATCTGCAAAGACTAAACGTCCTGTTTAACTTTTGGAAATTACAGTAATAACAAATGTGGGTGAATGTGCTTGTTCTTTATCAAAATGGGGCAGATTCATATGAAAAACAGCAATTGTGTTTTGGCTCTCAGTCTAAGTTATGACTTATTTCATGAAGGCAGATAGATCTTTGCAGGATAATCTCTCTGAAGAAGGAGCAGATATGGTTAAAACATATTACAAAACACTTGCAAGAAGTGCCTTGTGAATAGAATTGCTACTAAGGCTGGAGCTTTGAATGTTCATATTATTTCAAGCAGTAAGAAGTTTACATTAAAATCTCCTAAGTGAAACATGACATCTCACTAATTTCATATGGTGCTTTATTGTTTGTTAAATAACAAAAATTTTACGAGACCATTTATAGACTGAAGGTTGTTCTGAGCTTATAGGGTGAGAAATATATGTACTGTAAGATGCCCCGTGGAGAGGGTCTGAGCTGAATAAAGCAGAAATAAAATGATCATTGAGGCTTTGTTTACAGCCAAGAGTTTAACTGTGCTCATGTACTAGAAGCAATAGAATGAAACTAGCAAAGGAGATGGCTGGCTGGTTTGAATGTGTTTATGGGAATGGGCATAAATTATGGTGCTATAAGCTGTATTTATAGCAGTGTAACTGTACCAGGGTTGTATAGAGGTGCTGCTTTGCCAGAAGAAAAAATCACATCCCTCACTGAAATAATCGTGTTTTACTTCTGTGCGAAATGTGGAGACCAGGCCTAAATTCATTCCAGTTGCATTTCTGAGTACTTAAACAAGAAAACTGCTTCAGTGCAGGCTTTCTTTGGCTCTGGGAGGATTTAACACTGAGAGGTGTGAACATCTGCGTCTTCACTGAAGTCTGTGGTTTTTGAAGGTGCTTTAAGCTATCAGCATCTTGTGTTTCTGTCTTGGCTCCAAATCTTATTGAATAAGTCAATGGGAAAATGTTTCAGTGCTGCAGGACTATAACCTCTTGAGAGACCTCTGTTAGCCTGCTGTAGCTGTGTTTCTGACAGCTCAGGTGCACAATTGCTAAGAAGCAGTTTATCCTTGCTGTAGAAAATGTACCCAAATATGATCATATATGGCAGTCACAGAGGCGAGCTGGAACAGAAAAACGAGTTGTGCTCTGTTCCGTAGTTGTGGCTTTTTTGTTTCCATAGCCCAAACATAACTAACATGCCTATGGGCCCAAGCGAAGCACTTCCCCTCTCTGGTGGCTCCAACAAGCAATATTTTCTCTCCAAATAGGATTTTAAGTGTGTGCAAGTGAAATTACCTATCTGAAAGGCTGTACTTGTGGGAGATCTTTCTGATGTGATACTTCTCAACATACAGTAACTTGGGACATTGAAACTCTCACAGCACAAAAACCTCAGTGTGCACTGAAGATGAGAATTTAAATGGAAGACAATCTTATACATTCTCACCCCACCGTTTTTTAATATATATATATTTTTTTTTTAGAATGGAGAGGCTAACAGTGTGATCAGGTTAAACACACCCAACACAAGAAATAAACAAATGCTGAATTGAGGACTAAGCTACATTTATTCAGTTCCTAATCTGAATCAGTAGCATTTCTAATAAAAGCTGCTGTTTTATCTAATTGGAAGTAAATATCCCATTTTCAAGTATTTTGCTCTTCAGGCTTTGGTTCATATCTCCTTAAAAATCTCTCCTCTGAGGTGGCAGTCTTAACAGATGCCATTATTACTTCCAACATATTATGATTTTGATTTGGCAGTTAGACTTGCTGTTAATGCTTTTCAAATAGAAATGGCATCAGATTTTGGTGCAAAATTTTACCTGTGATAGGATTCTTTATTACTAGGTTTATAGAAAAAAAATTACTTCGTATAACTTCTACCTTTCCCTTTCCTGGTAATATTCATCACGGTGCTGAGACCACTACTGAAGCTTTTTGGGCTCTGTATCGGACCCTGAATTTGCTTATAGTCATTGCAAGAGGTGGTTTGAAGTTATTTGTAACCTGCATCTTCATAAATCTTTAAATTTACTTCCATCTTATAAATACTTTTCCCAGAAGGGTATTTTTTCATGAGTTTCCATTTAATGTGACCACAACTGCTGCTGTCACAGCTCCTATATGAAGAAGAAGGAAGAGAAACACAATTTTACAGGGTTTCTGCACATAGGAGCATAGAGTGACTCACAGGGGGAGCAGCCTGTGCAGGCTATCTAGTCTACCCTCTGCTCAGTGCAGGACCAAGTTTGAAGTACCATCTGTCTTCATGGTTAAATTAGGTAACAGAAGGCCTTACCAAATAGAGTTTTGAGTATCTTCACTAAAGGGAGTTCTGTAACTACTTGAGCCCCTGTTCCTCTTTAGTGTGTTTTTTTGTTTGTTTGTTTGTTTGTTTTTAATATAAATACATGGAATTTGCCTGCTTTGCTTCAGGTTTTAAAATGGATTGAGAAGATTTTTGGTTTGTACATGGAGTATTTGCTTGGTTCTAGAAAGATTTTTCTTTTCTTTGTGATGAAAGCCTACACTTGAACATCATTGTGTTTAACAACAGTCAAACAAACACATACACAGCAGTGACAGCAAAGAGATATGCAAGCTGCCAGACTAAAAGGGTGAGACTGAAGTACTGCTTTGGGTAAAAGTCATGGTTGCAAATGCAACTTCTAGAAGATAGATAGTAAGAACAGACTCTTCATTAACTTACTGCTGTTTTTGTTGTTTTTGTTGTTGTGGTCGTTTGTACCACAAGACAAAACTCTCCACACGTGACTGTACTGAGATGTATAATGTTCCCTTATTTTGAAATATTTATCATCTCAAAATAATGGCATTTCATGCCATGAGAGATTAACTACATTTCAATATCCCCCAGTCCTTAGGGAAAATGCTCCAAGATGATGAGTTACAGATGATTTCTACCCAGATGTCTAGAAAAGAGCTAAAAGAGAAAAGTCACAAAATGATGACTTTACACAATGATGGGATTCAATCCTGGCATGACTGAAGCATCAAGAGTTGTGTGGCTAAATCTGTTGTCAGCTATAATAAACACTCTTTCTGCTTCCATTTGTGTGAACGTGTGCAGCTGTTGAAGAAACAGGCATCTTTGCTTCTTAGTCAAACAATACATAAAATGAATTATGTTAGAAAAGATTATGTGCAAAAACAGGTGACAGAGCTGTTTTGTAATAGATTGATTTATGGAAGAAAGTATGAGATCTGTTTTTTTTTGTATTGATTGCCTCCTACCATCATTGAATTGTGGAAGTGGAACTCATTTAGCTGAAGTCCTTGAGAGAGAAAGAAAAGATCGTACATGAATTCATTTTATAGTCTACATGGGAGTTGTATTCATGTAATTGAAAAAGATGCACTGAATCTGTTTTCAACGATGCACAATGCACAGTAAAATTTATTATGAGAACTGTGCCATCTTGTCTTTGTCTGCTTCACTCACTACAGACATGAACATGCATCGTGTATTATTTAAATGTGTAGGTTGATACATACAATTTACAGAATTTAGAGATGGAAAGAACATGAATTATACAACAGAAAGCTTTCAGCATGATGTAGAATTGATTCTTTTTTTAATCAAAATGAGGATGTACACTAACCTTAAAAAAAAAAGAAAAAATCAAAGGGGCAGTGAATTTAGTGAGCATATTGCCCGGCCTTGGGGAAGGCACACATAGATCTAGGCAAGATATGAGAACAGGGTTTGTACATCTGTTTTCTGGAGATTCAAATAATCCATGTGTGGTGAAGACACTCACTAGTGTGACTGTAGCTCTTTTAAATTTTAATTGAACTCAGCTTTACAGAGAGATATAGGTGTCAAATAAGATTGCCACAAGTCTTATAAATGCGGGCTTTTGTTGAAAGGAAGGAGCCTAAGCAATACAGAGCCTGCTTACAGTTCTGTAAGTGAGAGTAACAGAAGTATAAAGAGGTACCCAAATGCATGAAAGGCTTCAGGCTGAGCTTTGAGTAAAGCCCAGAAAGAACTGTAGAGAAATCTGGGCTTTTCTGTATATGGTGTTCACAGAGCAACTTTTTACTTATTTGTTTATTTAGGCAAACATACATTGTGAAATATCACTCTGAAGTAAATATAATACAGTCTTTATATTCTTTTTAAGAAGGTTGAAATCAGGATGTGCCAGTTCAGCAGAGTAAGCTTTCAGAATGGGCATGACATTTTTTTCTTAGCTGAGCACTTCAAAAGCCATCAAAATAGCTGTTACCTTCTGTTCTGGAAACCATCGGGATCCTATAAATAAACATAGGATAATACAGGAGCAGGAGAAAAAAATCTTACCTCAGCAGTTACTGTAATTATTAATTCTGTTGTTTCTTTTTTTTTTTCTTTCTTTTTTTTTTTTTTCCTTCTTTTTACAGTGTATCCTATTCAGTGCACGTCTCTGAGGACTACCCAGGTACAGTGCAACATTCTTGTTCATGACATATGTATATGTGTTACTGTAACTTAAAATATTCATATGAGAATATTTGAGAGAGTGTTAATGTGTTCCAGGTGCATCCTTGTGCTAATCACTTCCCATTAGTTAGCTAATTTTCACAGTCATTTCTCCTTTTCAGGCATCATTTATCAACTGGGTCAGGGTGAGAAAACCTGGTTCACAGGTTCCCTGAGACCAGAGCATGTGATGCTTCATGTGTTTGGAGCCAACACTGATAGAGAAGCAAGAAAGTGCCCAACTCCTCTTTGGCATGGTAGATAAAGCTTGATCCTTCAAGAGGCTGAGCAGTCTGGCATGGGGCCAGCAAAGCACTTCATTGTATTAAACCTTAATGAGACTACTCATGTTCTTAAAGTTAAGCCTGTGGACTGTGCATTGATGCTTCTCAGAGTCTGCTGGAGCCAAGGGCTTCTGTGTGGGTATGTCTTTTGTAATGTAAGCTTGCAAAGCTGTTCCCAGCTGCTTGGTCCTGCCTTTCTGCTTTACCCTGAGCTGGGCTGGCAAAAGAGTTTGTATAACCATGTGGCCAGCCTGGACAAGGTGAATCACCCGTATAAAAGGCAACTGGCCAAGAGGAGAAGCTGATTGGCAGCTGACTTATTTCCACGATTTCTTTCACAGACAGCCTGCACAATTACTTAATTACTTTATAGGTAGATTCTCATGGCAGAGAATCTACAGAAGCAGAAATGGGAGAGTGAAGCAAGGCTGAGGACAGACAGGCACTGTACAAGTAGTGGTCCACAGTAATAAGTGCAGGATTGTACCACATTGTGTATTTTGTACATGGTAGTATTTAATAATGTTAATACTACGAATGGTATGAAAGCCTGTGTCCTTTTTTTTATTATTTTCCATAACATCTCTGTAATATTTCTAAAAAGAATATTTCGTTTTTCTTTTACAATCTCTGAAGTAGTAATGTCTTCATCTTCTTCAACGTTAAGCAGCAGTAGACTGTGCCTGTTCAAAACACCAGTGTTTGAAGCAGAGGCAGAGAGAAATTACTGTCAGTAGTGATGATAAATACAATGGATTTTGTGTAAGAATGCTCACAACCTTTATGAGAGAATTTTTTTTTGACTAGTAACAACTGGAGAAAAAACTGCTAGTAATGATGATCTGTTCAACAGGTGATGCAGAAAGATTCAGAAAATACACAGTCATATTCATAAATTAATTGGTCACTTGATTGCTCTGACAATGAAAAGAGAGACAAATAGTTGAAAAAATGTTAATGGTTTGTTTTGTTAAGTAATGGATTTATTCATTTCAGTGATTTTGAGGGTGCAGAACTTCATCCCTGGGAACCCCTAAACTAAATGACAGTCCAGAGCACTGAACCAGCAATTACTCCCATGGCAAATGAGATTTAATCTCCTGGCAAGCACTTCTGTTTGACAGACCTCAAACCTCCCTTACCAGATGCTGCTTGCAGCATGCCCCGGTTGTCTAAAGGTCTGAATTAGTTTGGCCCTCAAACCTAATAAATACTCTCTGCCATTGCCCCCTATGTATTAATGCCAACTAGAATTTGATCATTTTACACTATTGTTAACTTGGTGAGGAGGAGTAAACCAGCTGTGCATGTTTATTGATTGAAATCTAACTCTTCAAGCCTTTGGAAGAGCTGATTTTATTTCTATCTCAAGCTTTTGCGGTATGTACACCTGCTCTGTGATGAAGAGGTTTCTAGTGTATTAGGAATGATAATGACACTTCGCTGTTTTTCAGCTTTGATCCTAAAAATAGTCAATGTGATTTGGTAAGCCAGATTCTCCTCTCTTTGTATTAAATCTTTAAGTTAACATTACAGCTGATCATGGCTCTCTCTTTTCTGGCATGTATTTTTAGGGATGTTTCAGGGACACATCTGAATGTGATGGTGTCCACCCTGGGAAGCTCTGTGCTGTTGTCCTCCTCAATTTCAAAGATGATTTTAAGCACTGTTAATAGTTGCTGGAGTTCAGAGCAGCATGTGCTCATCAGATTACATTTCTAATAGGATAAGTCTTTACAGATCAAGGTTTAAGTCCATTAGTGTGTAGCTATATCAAAGTTGTACCCTTTGGAGATTAAAGGTATGTAAATACTTAGTGGATTAAGCTTTGAAATCCAGGAGATGAAATCTGGGAGAAAGCTGTCAGTTGATCATAAGGTAAACTGCTAATGTATGTGATCAGTATATGGAAAGAGAAAAAAAATTTGCCTTACAAATGTTTGTTCAGCCAGAAGTGACCCCATGAGTAAATCTTAGATACTGTAAGACCTGTGGGTACTACGTATAGCTCCCTGCCTTGCTATTACACATCACAGTGTTGGCACTGATAGCAGTGTGTAGCTACTACTGAATTGATTCATAAAGCATCAAAAGATTACAAACAGCTGAACATTAAATCATACCTGTGGGAACCATAACATGACATGACGACTTTCAATAATGAAAGGTGCTTGAAAGTTTCATAATTGTGAGTGAAAGCTAAAAATATGCTCACAAAGGCATGCTGAAGAAGTTAACGAGAGTGTTGACACAGTAATGTCTGAGAGTTATTTATACATTACTGAAAATGTGAAAATATCACTGAAAATTTTAGAGGTAGGTAATAACAGTTCCAGCAAAATACCTTGGTAACTGTTTTCTCATAACATTGAAAAAAGTGAGGAAAAATAACGCTCCTTAGGAGCAGTTATAGGATATACCATCAATGAGTAGACTGAAGTCCCATTAATATGAGTGGATCATGACTCCTGTGAGAACAATTGCAGCAGCAAGCATTTTGCTAATGAATATGTTTTCTGTCTGATACTTGCTGGCTGCCATAAACTTTTAGAACTGCTGCAGTCTTTTATCTGAGTTATTTGTGGATTACAGTTATGTTAAGAGAAGCATCCTTCTCTTAGGCCACATTAGACTTTATCAGAGGTGGAGACAACCCACTTGGTAGTGAGTGGTTTGTTGCCTTCCTGCATTAGGTTCAGGCAGATACTGCCTATGGGATCCTCTAGAAAGCAAATGAAAACCAGTATCTTAATTTCAAGTTTCAGTAGACTGACTAAAGGAAAATAAAATTAAAAAACAAACAAAAAAACCCAAACAAACAAACAAAAAAAAACCCACACAAATGAAAAAAAAAAGCAGTGGTCGCCAAGTAGAAAAGGAAAACAAAAGCTTGGCAGTGAGTGAAAAGTACTATCCAGCTGCCAAGAATGAGTGACAATAAGTGGACATAAAAATATAATTAAAATCAATACAACTTTAATTGAGTTGTCTTTTTTTCCATATACGTATATTTTGGTATATTTTCTACAGCAGAGATTGTTGTATTTCCTACTTTTTCATACAGCTATAAATTCTAGCACATGGATTTCTTTTTCCCCACCCGTTTATACAGTGCTGGGTATATTTATTTAGAACCAAATGATCTCAGTTATTCCTGCTCATTAGACTCCGCAGCAGTAAGTTATTCCCCAGCTTTGGAAAGGAATGGGCATGAGTTTCATATCTAGAGGTTGTGGTTGGACTTGATGATCTTTAAGGTTTTTTCCAACCTGAGCAATTCCATGTTCAATACTGGGACTGAAGCAATGACAGCGAGGTGTGTGTACGCATAGAGGCAAGGCAGCGGGCATGGGGAGGGTGAGGTGCAGCTGCCCTGAACGCACCGTGTACAGCCTGTCCTCCCCATGGACAAAAGCAGCAGCAGGAGTGAAAGCTGACCGATGACTGAAGGGGTCTCCTTTCGTGCTCACTGTGCCGTGCCAACTGCAGAGCAGATGCAGACTGAGCAGATGGAGCAGGCTGCTGTGCCTGCTAGAGTGCAGTGCTCAGGGAAAAGTGCCAGCCTCCCGGAGCACTTACCTGCTCACAGGGTGTATTTGCTGTACTGTGCTCAGATGACCCATGTTACCTCGTGGAAGAGCACAGAGTGGAAGCAGGAAAGAGTGTGGGATTGCACCAGATGCAGTAGGTGTGTGAAAGTGGCAGAAAGGCTGATTCACAGCCCACAAGCTGGGAAAGCCCCACCTGTGAGTGGCAGCATGGCAGCTGTGGGAACCCCAGAGTCTCGATGCAGGCTTCTAGGAACCACTGTAGTGCAAGGGACAATACTGCTGAATTTACTGATAAATTCTAACATTTCTAACATTCCATTGGAAGCACTCCAGGCTTTGAGACCCAGATTGCAGTCGTATGCTTACAGTGGTATGCGAGTTGATGTTCTTTGCTGATGTGAGACCAGGGTGTTCAAAGTGATGATAGATCGAGCCCTTGTTTCAGTTCTGTTACTTCGCTCTTTATCTATGATAGCCTTAATTGTCAGCCTTCTTGCAATGAAGTGCAAGGTCTATTTCACCTCAGATCATTAGAAAACAAAATCTTAGTGCCTTCATAGGCAAAATCAGCTTCTGCAATACTACCTAAAACCTTGCTACTCCTCTTCTGTTTAGTTGGAAATTAAAAAAACACAGCTTAACCTCACATTTTATGAGGAAGTTTAGAATATAATTTTCATATTCATATCCATACCTAAGACTTTCTTTTTCCTGAATCTTGTAAAGAAGATGTTCTCCATTGATTAGAAGATAATTCAGACATGCTTCTTGAGACTAGCTAACATGAGGCACAGGCATGTGTGAATATTGTGCTCACTCTGCATGTGTGAGTGTTGGTGTCAGGCATGATAAAAAACACTGAAGAAGTCTTCGTTTTGGAGAAGTTTGGCTCAAACCCCCATAAGCCTTTATAGAACAGTTCTGAGCATTGCTTGGTACACTTCCTGAAAACCGTGACATTGAATCTAGGGGTTTGCTTGTTTAAAATTTGGGTCTTAATCTTCCATCTTTTTTGGTATTTTTGTCAGCAGTCTCATTAGAGAAAACACACCAGGAGATGTGTGCTGGGCTTCTTTAGTCACTGGCAAGATGGTTCCTTACGACAAAAGGGTGGGAAGGATGATGAGGGAAAGGGTTGGCAAAGCACCGTGGGCCTTCAACATGCAAGGTGTTTTTCTTTTGTAGATAACACTTACGTTTCCAGTTCTGATAATGATGAAGATGTATTAGTTACAACAGAGCCAATTCCAGTAATTTTCCACCAAATTTCTACAGGTAATCTTACATCCTGATGATTTTACCAAGTTCATGCTTTGTGAAGGAGGACAAGATGTTGTCTCTACTTAAAGTGAGATGTGTTAATGGGTGCAGTTGGACAGTCTGCTAGTTCCTCATGGGCTTACTGTAGTGAATTGTCCTACATTTCAGCTTAATAAATTATTTCTTTTATGGATCCACACAATTGTGTAGGCAGAATGTATGTTATTCTTTTAGTGTTTTGCAGTCTGTACTAAAGCTATTTTCCTTGAATACAGTTAGAGGTGCTTAATACTTCTCAATTATATATTTTTTATGATCTCGTGCTTAAAACTTTATGAAATCTTCATCACTGGGAATGAAATAGTCTGTAACTATCATTGCCTCTAGAGAATTACTTCAAAAAATTTCGAGCAAAATGGTTCGCAAAATGAGACTGTAGAAAAAAAAATACATAATTCCAATGATTTTAGGAACCTCTTCATTTGAAATTATTTCCGTACTTTTCAGAAGTAGCTAACACATAAATTGGCATGCTTTTCAGAGGTCTAGACACTTATATACGATATATTACTAAGATGTGTGCATATTTCTTAGAGGTTTCTTAGGTTTTATCAGCTAAATTCCTTGATGTTTTCACACTGTAGGAGAAACTGTATAGAGCAGTCTTAATTCTGGCAGTTCCTCATATGGGAGCATTATGTTTATTATCATTACGGTGCTTATTTTTTGAATAGAAAACAATCTGATTTAATTTTTGGTAGGGAATTTTGATCTTTTTTCTTTTTGCTACTTTTTACATAAACGTGTAAATTACTGATTGAGGAAAACAAATTTCTAGATGGACTAGCTGAATTTTATTTGGTAACTGACAATATAAGATTTCTGAAATGTGTGGGCTTCTTTATTTCAGACTGCTGTAAACAATTTGGTGCCCATCATGCCCATGTCTTTTTGTCCTTATAAACCCCATTTACTTCAATTAAGTATTTTGAGTTGGCATATGCAAATTATTTCGTGTTTTTCACAGATGTTCCCTATTTTCCCTTTTCTTTTAAGAATTAAGAAAAACCAGTGATGTCAACTACTGCTTATCCATTAAAGCAAAATTACAGAGGGAAAATGGAGAGGTATGTATTTCTCATATGTGTGTTTTAACAGATATTTTAAGAAATTAGAGAAAACAGGAATGTTTGACTTAGGATTTCTCTCAAATGTATGCTTACTCAAATTGCAGACACATGTATTTTAGAAGTGTTTAGTTCACTTAGGCCACTGCTGTAGTGTACAGCACTCCGACTGGAGCGTCTGGAGCTTTTCCTGACAACATTCACTGTTAATATCTGAAGCTGAAGGCTTATCAGTCACGCCTCTGGTGTGGGCCCCTAACCAATCTCGCTGAGATGATGTTAAGAAAGAAATGACAATAAAATGAGGTCTTCAGAGGTTAACAGTGTTCGGGATTCAAAGAAAGTGCCACATAGGTTCCCATGCCAAGCCTGAGAATGAGTACTGTACGAAGAATTCACGTGCTTAACTTAAATACTTTCTCTGATAAGTTTGGTTTCTGGGTTTGCAGTACTTGTTTTCTGACTACTGCTTTAAGGCTCTGATCTGTATTTGATCATGAAAAAGGTCAGATTTGATAATGGGCATGGTGTTTGGTTTTTTTGTTTGTTTTTTTTTTCAGTAGATTCAACCTGGTTTGATTTCAAAGGTTGCAGTGGAAGTTTTTTGCCTCTGTGACCTCATAATTGTTTTCAGTGCTCTGTAAACATTAGAAATTCAAATGCAGTAAGAATTAATATATTTTTTTTAATTGAACAAGGTAGTTAAGTATGAAAGTACTGAAAGAGCTTGTAAATAAGTCTCTAACACTGACCATTTCTGTTGGCTAGACGGTTAGAGGTTTAGGTTAGGATAGGATGGGTTTGTCATTACTCTCGTATGAGAGTTTCATTTCTCTTTACTTTGCATTGAAGTTTGTTCAGTTGGGTTCTGTTTGAACACAGACTTCCCCTTGAGCTAGGGTTATTATTAAACAAATACAACTGAAGTCACTTTGTTTCTTTTCAGTAAAGCAGAAGCAAATACAATTTTTATGCCTCATCTCAGAAAATTGCTGTGAAATTGTCTGAAATACAATTTTTCTTCTATGTGTACACGCAGTAGCTAGAGCAGGAATTTAGAGATAAAGATAAGGAGATGGGATTAGATTGTCTGACCATAGAAATTGGTGATGAGTATATTTGATGTTTACAAATATATGGAATTTAAACGTACCTTCTCTACTGTGATTGATAGATCTGATTTCTATTCCATTGTGATAGTTCTGTGTAGGACATAAATACAAAATATGCAATAGGTACATTGTGTTTGGGTTTAAATGAGGTGTTATGGTCTTATCAGGTATTTTTATGGGGTTCTTGTCAACAGAGGGCCCGGAAATAACAAATGGATTGTGGGAAACAATATTAATAATATTTTCAAGTAATTACGTAATTATAAATGAAGGCTCCATTAGTAAGAAGCAGAATACAACTCTGCAGCTCATGCTGAGTTGCAGTCTGTACCATGAGCAGTTCTATTTACTTGAGTGCAATTATTCACAGAGCAGCCTATTTAGGGTAAGTTTTACTTGGGTAAGCATATTACTTTCTAATCCTTTATTTTCCAAATCTTGGAGTGGAGCTAGTCAGAAAATTAAGATTTAACATTCTTGGCAACAGGCTGGTACTTTTGTTAAAAAATAATAACTAAGCAGCAGTGTCTCAGAGCTTTTTACATAAGGGAACTTAAAAAATCTCATGGTTGGGCTTGAATTATTTCCTTAAACTATTAGAATTAATTTACTAGAATAAAGTAAATTAAAACTTTATTAGATCAGTAAAATGCTAAATGCATTAAGTCCAGAACCTCTCTTGGTGGGTAAATTATGCTTTGTTTAGCAGAAGCAGAAAGTAGTAGCTCTGAATATCCTACTGAATTCACCAGTTCCCTAAAATACCACACTGTGTCTATACTCAGACAAAGTATTATTTCTCTGATGTACTTCCAGGGTGGTTTTTTTTGTGCACTGCTAGTATGTGCAGGCTTTGTCTGCTGTTTCACCATTCTTAAAATAGACCCATTATACACCTTGGGGAAAAATGATACTGAAAAGTCTTTTCCTAAGGCTATATACAACTTATTTGTAAAAACGTAATTATTGTACTCAGAACTTTAAGTGCAGGACAGACATACTGCTTATGTCATTGTTAACTTTCCTTTTTAATTAAGGAGTCACAGCACAACAGCACACTTGAAGAAGACTCTGAAGGAGATAATGATTCTGAGGAATTTTATTATGGAGGACAGGTAATTGAGGATATTTTTGCAAAAATTACAAGAAATTGATATTTGAAACCTTCTATGGTTCATTCCCTTATAAATCTGTGATAACTGATTTTGTATGTATATTCAATATAAAGTAGAATGTGACTTGTATGTATACATAGTATTTTAAAGTATTGAATGTTATATTGTATATTTATGTCAAACTTAAAGTGAGCTCATTTACATCTGTAAAGCTGTAAGAACAGAAAATCCAACTGTTCTTGAGGGTATTTGAAAATAGAAGCCAGTTGCTTATTTCCAGGAAATAGATATTTACTCTTTACAGTTTATCCCATTATTTATACAAATGGGAAGTCAGGATGGATCCAAATCTGTCTCCTGCTGGAGGGTTGCCATTTTGTAAAGTCAAGAGCACTGCAATTTAATGGTAAAAATGGTTATTACAAAACAATTTTGATCTAGGCAACACTCTATCATTTTTTCTTAGCTCTACAGTTAAATTCACCTCGGAAAATGCTACATATTTTTACATAAATGTACTGTTCCGTCTTTCCTCCTTGTTCCTTTAGTAGAATCAGTTATTATTACATCCTCTGATGCATTGGGAAATAAAATCTCTTTATATCTTTACCTTCTGCATTGTTAACAGAATGCTTCATGCTGCTAGACTCTGTATTCAGATTTTTCTTACCTTTTTAGTCTAAAGATTACCTCAGAGGAATAATTCCTCACTTCTCACTTACATTATTAGAACTGTTTGTTTCAATGAACATTTTAAGGAATTACAGCCGATATTTGTGAAAGTCATCATCGCCTCCGCCTGAAGGCTGAAGCCATCCATGCCCTCAGAGCAGAGAGCAGAGGCTGCAGGTGTGCGTCAGCAGCGACGGCTGGTTGGGTTGGAGCAGAGTGCACAGCATACTGATGAGCAGGGCACCACTGAGCCTGTTCTCCAGGAGAAACACAAGCTAAGGCTCTGTATGTTTGCTATAAAGAAAGCTCACCCCTAAAAATCTGTGAAGAGTGATTCTGAAACTGGTAATGAAAGAATGTATTTTTAGTGACAGAAAACAACTATCGGGGGTGTGGACTCATGTTCACTTTAGAAATGACTGCAGGAGTTGCCTCACTTCCGCTGCCTATTCCTGCACCCTGCAGAGCACTAGAGAGGACTGTGTACGCACACTCCTGTGCAGAGGCTGATTTTAGTCTGCCTGCGAGGAAGAGTCTTCTGATTTTGCCCCGTAGTGATGAGTTATGTTTACTGGCTTCATTTTTTGACTCCACAGAAAGAGCATTAACCTCAAGGTGAAGTAAAAGCCAGCAAACAGCTGGAAGTGCTCGCTTCTTGAACCAGTGCAACTACATCTGGTAAAGGATGACTGCTTGTGCCCAAACGGATGAATAAATGTTAGCTCTACCTATGAGATACATACTCAGAGAGCAGTAAATCATTTTGTAAGATGTAAAAGAGCTGTGCAATAGTAACTACTAGTCAGAATTCAGTTGTCTTGTATTTGAGGTTCGAACTACATTACACTGAATTGTTAATTTTTTTGAGGCAGTTTATTTAATTGATTAATTGCAACAGAACAAAAAAAGCAGTGTTAAATTGGCAATTAAAAAAAGATAGTAGGTGATTGTGAATGTCTACAGTATAGAAAACTCCAAAAACATTATAAGGAAAACGAAGCGAAAGCAACAAGAAAACAAAGACATCATCAAAATACATTTAACGTGACCTAAAAAAAGGAAATGTTTAATTTAAAATTTCTTGGCCAAGAAAATGACACTCTAAGGAAAATCTATAGACTGAAGTGATTGATGACTTACAAAACAGGTGGAAACAAGTGCTGAACTAAGTTCCTGGAGAGTTAGAAAACAGTCCTGTTCCAAATAAGGTGAGTTTTGAGAGTTATTAAATGATCATCACGTGCACTGGGATTCAGTAATATGAAGAAGGACTAAGTAATTGACTGTGTATTTGGGGAACAAGTAAGGTAAGCTGCTTTATTTGAGAGAAGTGGTTGCTGTGGCCATAGAGAGAGGGGACAAAAATGTTGACTTCAGCAATCAGAGGGAATAGAAGCGAATTGTGCAACACAGCTGGAAAAGGTGGAGGTCCAGGTTAATTCTAACATTTCTAAATGATTTCAGCTAGAAAGACAAGAAGCAACTGATGATGAAACAAGGAGCTTAGAAAATGTGAAATGGCATTTGATGGGCAGTGAAAACAAGATACAACCTTTTGGTCATAAATTAAATGCTTGTATCTGCTTCCTAGGCACCTGCGTGTAATCCTCCTTTGGATTTAATGGATAAAGACTTTAAAGTAGCTAAGTGATTCAATAGCCTAAGTCTTATTGATTTTCAATGGGATTTAGGTCTGTAAATCACTTAATCTCCTTTAAAAATGCAACCTTTGTCATTATATGGGACAAAATAATCTGAATCAGGTCTCAGATTAAAACTGAGACTTTCTAAACACAGACCCTTCTGACACTGCAAAGTTATCAGATTTTTTTAACCTTTTTTTTCACTTTCTCTGTGACTCTTTGTTAATTCTCACTTTGAATCTCTAGCTTCTACGTTTGCAATAGAGAATAGGAGTTTGAAACAGTAGTACTACTGACTTTGGTGCTTTCTTTCTCTTTTGTGTTTAGCTACAGAACATACTTGCAAATTTAGATATACTAAACTCTGGCAGTCTCCTCTGCATACATCAGCATGTCTGTAGCACTGATTCAGGGATGGAAAATAACCATACTGTGGTTTAACAGTTTGCCAGAACACTTCTTTGTTTTCTTTTGGAGTTCATTACCTCTTACTATCAGAAAATAGATGGCAGAAAGCATTATGCTGAGCAGTTCTGCATAGTGTTCCGTTTGGATTTCATTATTACTGGTACATTAGAGTGGTTAAAAATGTATGTTTTAAGAGCAGTAAAGTGGTAGGTGAGCCACAGTCACAATTTTTGAAATCACTGCTGTGCCCTCTTTGGAAGCAGGACAGCTATTACTGATACATCTTGAAAGAATTCATCTTTGGGGAAAAAAAGAAGGATTTGTTCCCTTGCTTGTGTGGGGGGGAAATTGCCTTGACAAGCCTGCCCAAACAGAACAAGGATAATTGGCTTATACCTTTCTGGTTGGGAATATCGTTGATATCTGTAAGTAATTGCATATGCTGTGCTGATGAATTCTCTGCCTTACAGTTGAAGACTACCAGGTCTAATCAAATTATTCAGTTGATCAGTCGATTGTTATTTTAATTCAGCTGAAATTTATTTAATTAGATACGTAATGACAAGTGCGTCTCCAGATATCAGAACTGCAGTGCAACAGCAATGGGATCTGGGAGACTGAAGAAACAGTACTGCAATTAGATAGGATTCTGCAGTAGCAGGAATTCTCAGCAGGAATTCATGTATAAGGATATATTTATGTGTCTAAAGGGCTAAATTGCATGATAGCACTCTGCTCTTTGAATTTGGCAAAGGTACAGGCCAAATCCTACTCTCATGTCTGAATCTGTCCAAATCTCTAGAGTTCATTAACTTATGTGAAATTATTGTCATTCTAATTGGTATAAAGAGATAACATTAGATTCACAGAAGCAGGCATATTGATTATCAAGAAAACAGACATAGACATTTAATGAATTTTTACAAGCTTAATAAGGTATTTTGGTCCTTGTGAAAGATAAAAGGATATATATATATATATTTATTTCACTTAATCCATCTAGACAAACTCAGAAGTTTTGCTTTATGGTGTAAACACTAACATAACCATTTCTGCTTTTCATGTGGAGTTTGAAAAAAATGGGTGTGATATCTAAATATATGTTTCTTTAGTTCCTCTGTGGTAAAAATTCTTTAAATGAGAATGTGTTCTTCAATTATTTTTCAATCTGGTCTGACTGCACCGATGGTCTCAAATGCAGACTGAAAATGTAATAGATGCTGAGACACTTAATGTATAGAATAGTCTAGTGCTTCTCTTGTTGAGGCCAGGCCATTCTGCCTGTGAAATACATGAGAGCATGGCAACAAATGAAGTAAAGCTTGTCCTTTCCTATTCTGGAATGATGTATCTGGGGAGATCTGATTCTTATTCTGCTTTACAGTTTTAAAATTTTAAGAGATCCAGAACAGCCCTCAGGACAAGACAGGACGGTGGAATGAATTATTTCCATCTTCTCTTCCACAAATATTTGGACCCTCTGCCATTTTGATACAGAGGTGCCTGCTTTTCTTCTAAGCAATCTTACTGCTTAGAAGAGGTATACCACTTCAGTGCTTCGGCTCATCAAGGAAGTCCTTTCTGACCATGTTGTTAAGAAATCTCTACGAAAAATATTTTGCAGGGGGAACTTTCAAGAGCCTTGATCAGATGCCAGTAATGAAATGAATAAGAGCTCCTAGATTATTATTTTTTTCCTATAGGTTAGCTATGATGGAGAACTTCATAAACACCCACAGCTGGAAGCTGATTTGATAGCAGTGAGAGAGATCTATGGACCTAATGCAGTATCTCTCAGGTATGTTATTTATTGTTTTTATTGTGGAGCCTTCAAAAATTTGGAAAATGAGTTCTATGTACACTTTCCCTTACAGCTAAAACTGTGATTTCTGTGTATTGTGGGAAAAGAAAGGAGCTCTCATAGCTAACAGTAATGCTGGATTTGGCTTCATTTCATGGCTGAGTACTCTTACAACTGCGTATGTTGAGAGCAGGCCCAGGAAGCCTGTTCTAAAACGCTGTCTTTTGCAGTTCAGTAGGTAGTTGATAAGGCTGTTGTAATTTGTTGAAAAACGCTATTCAGCATTACCCTAAACCCTTGTTAAACTCTTTCTCTGTCATCTTGTCTTCTGCCCTGGAGGTGAACAAGACGAATAATAAGAGATTTAGTAAATATTGTCCTTAGGGAAAGAGGGAAGGAGTTGGTTTTGTCTAGTCCGGAAAAAAAGACAGAAGCTGTTTATAAACAAGAGTGATCAAATGTTCTCTGTTGCTGTAATGAGAAAATAAGAGACTAGGTTGTTGGCAGCAAACAAGAAATTAGATAGATTTTGGGAAAGATTTCTACTGTAGTAAAATCGGAAACTGAAGAATTCTACTTAGGCAAATAGTGGAACCTTTTTCAGAGCTAGTTAGATAGTTTGTAGAGGGAAATTATATAAAAATTCTGCAGGGCATATACAAGTGTGCATGGTTCTGCTGTATGATGTCTTTTATTCACTTTAAGTCTTTTATAACTTCATTTTCCATCTATGTAATATTAATAATATCATTAAAATAACAGGCAAGATGTAGCGCCTGTCAGAAAAATTACAAATAAAATATCAAAACTGACATACAAACAAAGTAATGAAATATAGAGAAGATAATAAACTTAGGCATACGTATATTGCAAGTAACGATTCCCATTAACCTCAAAACAATAATCTCTGTTATTTTAGTCCAAGAGGTAGTGTCTACAATATGGTGTAATGTGCCTTTTGAAATTAAGTGGAAATTCATTACGTTTCAAGGACCTAGGGAACTGAAATCCATACAGTTGTGTATGGGCTTAGGAAATGAATGAGATAAATGTCTAGTTGCTAAACTGTTAACTATGAAATTGAGAATACCTTGGTAGTGTGCTCCATAAGGCTTCTAAAACTGGAACATGGTATGTAACCTTTCAAAAACTTTAATGCATCTAATTTGTTGAATCAGTGTTTCATTATGACCTCCTTATGCTCACTGTGGTAGAAATTGGCATCTGTGGCTTTTGACATGTAGAAAACTTTCATGCTTCTTGCACTCAATTGCAGTGGAAAACACTTATGTATTCTTGGTGATGATAAACACAGCATTAAGCATTCAGTTTCATCCCTCTCCAACAGCTCCACTTCTCTGACTGCAACAAGCTTATCTAACAGTGAGGCCCACAAAAATGCATTTCTTAGAGAGCTGACCTTGTTTTTGTAGTCTCCTACTATTAGATAGTAAACTTTACACATTAAAAAGCAAAATTCCTGCACCTGCAAGCTTTTCATTGAAAAAGTGTCAACTGATGTTTGAAAAACTGAGAGTTAATGCACTTTTATACCAGGGCTGCTCCTAAAGCAGTGCCTCCTATTTTGTTACGTTGGCTCATGATGTCAGAAGCAGATGGTGCTATGGCAGTAGTGGTTGAACCTTCCCGACAGAATTCTGTTACATTTTATTGCCATGTGACAGATTAAACATCAATGAGCATAAGCTAAATCTGCATCTTGGGAACTTCAGCAATACCATACATAGCAGATAAAATAACGTAACTATTGCCTTGAGCGCATTATGGGGCAATCGCTACCTTTTGACAAGCAAATACTTGAAGGTATGAAGCAATCCCACAAGTATTATATGCCACCTTTTAGGCTGTGTTATATTTCAGTTTTTTATTTCAAAACTCTGCTTAGGTTACTGGCTATAAACCTAAAATACCTATGAAATATAACTAGGGTTTTCTTTTTTTGTAAATAGCAACAGTGTATGGCCATTATTGTTTCCCTGGTTTGTTTGTGCAATATGTTAGACAAAAATACATGAAGCAATGGTATAAGAGTTTGGGAGAATTATTTTAAAAAATAAATTAAGACGCTGCACCCTATTTAAGGAAGATATGAAAGAAAGTTTTCAGTGCAGCAGACAGTCACTCACTGGATTTATTGATCGAATCTGTGTAAAAGTGTATTTACACACATTCTGATTTTACAGCCAACATTATGCTTTATCATTATCCTTTATAAAATCTTCCCTGTTATAAGTACTCCTTAGGCTGAGGCTGAGGAGTATCTTAAAAAACTTTAATGTAATGTAATTCTTTCCTTTCAGGGAATATGGAGCCATTGATGATGTAGACATTGATCTGCATATTGATGTTAGCTTTCTTGATGTAAGTAATCTAATCACAGAGCTACATAATGAACTTTCATACCCATTTAATTCTGCTACACTTCAGACTCTGAGACAAGTACTGAGACCTTCCTTTTTCGGAGGCTTGATCTCCACAAGTGGTCTTGTTATTGATTACTACCCAGCAGAAACATCTCCTTTTACAATCACATTTTAAAATGTTTTTTATACTTCTGTTTACTGTATATATATTTCCTTTAAAACCTTTGTGAATGGCAAATGTTTTAAGTGATGTGAAACATTTCCTTTTTTGCTATCTTAGACATTAGTTAGGTGAAAGCACTTCATATGTGTCCAGTTTTGTCCTGTGTCCAGTTTTGGGCCCCTCACTGCAGGAAAGACATTGAGGCCCTGGAGCGTGTTCAAAGAAGGGCAACAAAGCTGGTGAGGGGTCTGGAGCACAGGCCTTATTTGTTCAGATTGTTCAGTCTGAAAAAGAGGAGGCTCAGGGGAGACCTTATTGCTCTCTATAACTACCTGAAGGGAGGCTGTAGTGAGCTGGGGGTCGGCCTCTTCTCTCTGCAATTAGTGATAGGACTAGAGGGAATGTTTTCAAGCTGTTCCAGGGTAGATTCAGGCTGGACGTTAGGAAATACTACTTCTCTGAAAGAGTGGTCAGGCACTGGAATGGGCTGCCCAGGGAGGTGGTGGAGTCACCAACTCTAGAGGTGTTCAAGGAACGTTTGGATGCTGTGTTGAGAGACATGGCTTAGTGAGAACTGTTGGTGATAGGTGGATGGTTCGACTGGATGGTCTTGTAGGTCTTTTCCAACCTTGGTGATTCTATGATATAATCCTGGATGAGGAATGATCTTGGCCATGATATAGGCTGGTTTAGTAATAGGGATCAGTATATTAGTTTAAAGACCAACGTATTAACTTAGCAAAAAGAATCAATGAGTGCTAGTCATAAAACTTTCAATTTTAACTTTTCTTGGTGTGTAAACAGCCTTGTTTTTCTTAATGATCCTGCTTCATGGAAGCACTGGAGTCACAATTGACTACTTTTAATCTTTGCATCCACCAGGTGAAAGGATTTTTTTCCTTGGATTTCACATATATTGTTTTGTATTATAGTGCACTAAGATAGAAAATTGTTTATTATGGCCCAATGAGCAATGGAAGTTTGCCAAATTGGGGGAAAAGGTCAGCCAAAAGTCACTGTGATGAAGCTGATGATGGAAAAATGAGGATAAAGTAAGTGGTCGAAGACCACCAGAGGCCCTACCATGCATGCACAGAGGGATATTAGCATATATTAATGAGTTATTGGAAAAGAAAGAATATGTATGCAAGTGTACTGCATCTGTCTTAGCTGTTTAAATGTAGAACTTGAACTTTGAGAGTGCAAGCTTGATTTGTCAAGTTGCCTTTTACATATCATAAGGAAAAAAGAAATGCTGCTTTCTAACATTACACTGGGGTTACAGTTTTCTTCCCAGATTTCAGATGTCAGCTGGAGCTCTCCTCTGTGCTCCTCATCACCTCCAGCTGATCAGGGAGAGGCTTGAGTAGCAAAAGAGACACAAGGCAGCGGTGCTGTTGATTGACAGCATGGCTTCTGTTATGTTGTCATTAACTCCACACACACAGACCTCATCTGTGCAGTAGCTGCCTGTCCTCTCGATACAGAATCAAAATAGTGCTTCTAGGGGCATCATTAGTTTCTGCACATATGTATTATATTCTCAGGTCAGAACAGCACATAAGATTTTCTTGTGCTCTTGTAAAATTTAAAAGAATTGATTATACTTTGAATTATTTTAGTTACCCATAAGAGGGAGCAAATGTTTGCCCTATGTTATGGTTTGAGTGTTCTCTGCATCTTTAATTGCTTCTTTACTTCTCAGCTCTTAAGCAGTATCTCATGATAGATGGGAATGTGTCTGCAAACACTGCAAATGTAGTGCCTTGTAGAAACCCATGATCTGTTGAAATGGGCATATTCCTACTTCAGAAACAGTGTAACACTGCTTTTAAGTGCATTAGCAAGCAGTAGTTTGTCCTGTTTCGCATCTAAATATCCCATGATTGAGTAAATGGATAGATGGTGTTTATACCAACCCTTAAGATAAACTGACAAAATGCAGCTGTTCTTCGTGATGTTTAATGGTGTCTCTTCTCTTTTTATTTTGAACTAGGAAGAGATTGCTGTCGCTTGGGATGTAATTCGCACAGAGCCCATAGTGGTGCGATTGCACTGTTCACTTACACAGTACTTAAGTGGTCCAGGTTAGTCATCTGTGTATTGTTCGTGTCCTTTGTGTTATGTCGTGTTCTGAGACATGTCCTGGGTGCTGGATACTCATTCACTGCCAAATCTTTGACTGTGCATGTGTTTAAATCTACTGCTTAGAGCAGTCCCGCTGGTGTGAAATTATGCTTATATATATTTGCAAGGTAAGGCCCTCCATAATGAGATAGGTATCAACTTTTGTAGGGTGAGTTTTCTCAACCGGTTTTCTTGATAAGTTTTGAAATGCCATTGTTTCCACTAGAAAGCTGAGGGTTCAGGAATAATTGCCTATACTTTTTCTAACATGAGATTTCCTAACTTTGAAAATGAGGGATCATCTTTACAGAAGCAGATATCAGTGATTGGGTATACATTCACAGATCTGGGGAGCATGTCAATATGCCCTTTTTCTTGCAGCTTTGAAGAATCAGACCATGATATTTATCCTGCCAGCTTCTGATTTTATATGAATGAGTGAACTCTGGGCGATCTGTAAAGTTGAATGACAATTTTGAATGTCATGTTTGCATCCTACCCTGGTTGCTGAGTTAAGCTTCCTCATGAGACTGAAAATGGCCAAACTCATGCAGAATCAACTGAGATTGAAGATTTGCATCATTCATATGCAACAGTTAACTTCAGATATATTTTTACAGAGGAAAGTCAGAACCAAATGTGTAACTTGTATTGTAACTTGTCTGGATTTGGAGGCTTCCAGTGCAAGCTGTCAGTTCAGGCTTGTATCTGTGGGAGAATTCTGCCTCTGGAAAATGAATAGATATTTCTAGTCATAACGTGTTTAGCTAAATCTGTCCCAATAAGCTATTTATGTAGGATATGTAGTCTGCTGATGGTAACTATAAGCCATGTTCTGTTCATTCAAATGATCGTTCTGTTACATCACTCTTTTTTTTTGCCTGACTTTGGTCCTTTTGTTTGTACTTTATTGCTTCAATCTTTTCTGTAAGTATGCAAGTTTTAAAATATGTGTTTGCCGTAGCTGTGTTAGTATTTACAATATTTCTATCAAAATGTAGTTTAAAAAGTGCAGCAGATAAAAGGGAGTGAAATGTGAAGAGCCTCATGCAGTAAGAAATGATGTAGTGAAATAAGAATTAACAAGAAGTTGTCTTTTGCACTGTTGACAAGGTTAGAACAGGGAGTTTCCGAATCCTGCAACTCACTGATTGTGATAGTGCCTTAGTATCGAGAAAAGCAAGATTGGGGCCAGAGGCAAATGTTTTGCTGCTCTAAATGCTGTTTCAGCCAGGTCAGTTTATTCACCAGAAAATGACCATGAGACCCACTATTTTTTATGTTAACAAGATCCTTTTTGTGCATACTCCTTTTCCCCCTTGTAAATGTTGTTTAGAGACTGTCAATTTCCTCTGTGCTACATAATTTTCTCTTATAATACTTGCTGTTGGTAAATTGAATAAGTATCCTTTGTGCAGTACACTGCAAAGGAGAAGGAGAAATTCTTATCACCTCAGAGCTATTTAATATCTTGATTTTACACAGTCTTTCTTCTAGTTAATACCTAGTCTTATTAGTGTACCAGTTTCTCCCAAGTGCCTTAGAAACCTGTCTTAGATTAGGATGAATCGGCCTTTGGAGATACTGGGCTACCTCCTCTGACTCTAGAGCTTAGACAAGAGTTATAGATTTTAAGATTACTGGAACTAAGAATGACAGTTCTCATTGAAAATAGTTCACCTCCCACCATGTATCTTAAATTTGACAGTCTAAAGTCACTGCTACCCCTCAGGAAGTAATTTATCCTTTTTGAAAAAATCATTGGTTTATCTTTAAAAGATGGGGTTATGTTTGAATGAGAATCTTAAGTTAAAAGTATCTGCAGTGCTTTGAATCAATCAAATTGGGTGGCAAGCTTAGATACATAATATTTTTTTATTATGCATTTATTAATGAGAAATCAAAGAGTAAAGTTTGACCTTCTGAATAAGAGTGATCAGAATAATATAGATTTTAAATTACTGATTTTCTAATGAAATTTGAAACAACCTCAGATTTTTTATTTTCATTTCATTTTTATTTTACTGTGGTCATTATCTCCTTATGTAATACAAAGTCTGTTTGCACTTGTAATATGTGTTGGTTGTTGTTCTGTTTCAAGGACCTGAGTCTCTTTCGAGAGGTGCTCAAATTCACCTGCCACTTCTATCTAGTAAATATCATTTAATAATTTTAGTAATACCAGGAGCTAATTTCCAGTCTCCATCTCTTATGCTTTCAATTTTCTGGCAAATGAATATGAACATATTAATGGTAGGATGGAAAATTCAGGGTAATCCTTGGCAATTGGAATGCATACACCAGGCACTTAGTTCATGAGTATTAGGGATCTTGCATTAAAATGCCTTTAGAAGGAAAACTCAGATACTGGTTAATTTGGTTTGTTCTACTTTCATTTTCTTCATATTCATATGAGCTGTACCAGTGTGGAGAAATAATTGACTAGATACAGGTTTTCTTCATATATGGATTCAAGGTCATCTCATTTTATACATTCTTATGAGGAGCATAAATTAATTTTGCCTTTATTGAGGAATTTTCAATTCTGAGGTAGAATAGCCTCAAAAATAAAAAATACTCCGGTACACTGCATCTTTATAAATCTCTGAAAGTCAGATTAGATGGCATAACTCTCAGATTTTATTGCAGAAAACCTGGTATGTGTCTGTCGATGACATACTAAAGAAAGTGTTTCAGATCTTTCTGGGAAAGGGCTTAATTTAATTGTCAGTTACAAAGGAATGAAATCGTTGTTTTTTCAATGACAGCATGTTCACTTTGGTCTACAGAAACTGCATGTAGCAGTTCATTCAAGTTGACCCACAGCAATTAACAAAAGGTGTCATATAGAGGCACCTTGACTTGTCAACAGTTAAGATTTTCTATGCGTAAATTTACAACTAGGGCATCTTAATCTGTGTGTATTAAGAATACACACTTAAAATTTAAGAGATTAGATAAAGGTGAATTACCAGCCCAGATACATTTAATCTGATGCTACCTTCTAGTAGCAAAGATAGGTTTATATGATTAACATCGGTGGGAAGAGATATGTTCTAGGCAATCCAATTTTTAAAATACTAATTTGCAGGATTGCAAATTATGTTGGCTCATTCTCTGAAAAGGAACATTCATTTCTTCATAGACTCAGGTGACATGACCACTTTTACCATTCCTTCAGTGACACTGCTTTTAGCAAATGTTCACATAGATAGAATAGGGTCCTTAAATATGACTTTATTGTTATAAGTTCTTGGTTATTACTTTAAGTTCAACAGTGTCTTGTTTTATCATAGTGCCAACTGTGGATGTATTTCAGATCTCTACTAAGGAAAGATTTGGTCTGGGACATCAGCTGAAAAAGTAAGTCTGAAAAAGTGCTTTTCACTATCCTCTTTCACTTCCTAAGTAAATACTACATATTTTTTAGTTCCCAGCAGGATAAAAACTGCAGGTTGTCAGTTTAGTTGGATCAAAGTTTCTTGAACTTGTTTTTCTTTAAATAAAATTTAGAAAATTTGCCTTTTTAAGCTTAGTTTTGACAGTTGTAGCACAGAACCTGATTTGTGCTCCCTGGCACAGGGTTTTCTGTCACTTTATTATCATTTAGAAAGTAAGCTATATAAGTTTGAAAAGACAGTAGCTGGAAGTGTTCAATTTCATGTTTCTGCTTAGGTTGTAAAGTCTCTGTAGCAGGAGTCTTTTTGAGCATCATGAGTACCGTTAGGGGACAGTACTTTCATGGTGGCCTCTAGGATTTACCACAGTAATTACACCAGGTGTTGAGGGCAGGAAAGAAGAATGCAAGAGGAAAAAGTAGGATTTTCATGCGTTCATGATATAATTCAATTTAATTGAATTTTTGCTGAGTCATCTTTTCGTATATGCTTGTCTACATGTAATGAAATGACAGGAACATAGGCTTTAATGTCTGATCTTTAAAGCAGCAGGAATTTCTTCAAGGAAAAAAATCTTTTTGCTGTTTGGTGTTTAAAGCAATTCAGTGCTTCATTTTCATAAATTTACAAATGAAACAATGTTGTTGAAATCTTTCTGATTCATGACTTCGAAGAAAAAATTTAAAAGCTCCTTAGACATGAAAACTCTCTTAAAACATTTTAGTTCGAACACTCTCAGATTTGTGCACAGTTTGCCATAAGACATTTTTGAGTACATATCTGCATAAGTCACAGATAAGCAGAAATCCGAATACTCAGTGACCTGGTGGCCTGTCATGGCTGTGGGCACCAGGATATTCATTTTTGAAGCCCACACCTGCTGCCATTATGCCTCTAGCATTCATAGACCCTGAATGCTTGATTAGAATCACAAAACAGCGTAGCTTGTAAGGGACTGCTGGAGGTCATCTACTGTAACCTTCCACTCCAAGCTGTGCTAAATTCAAAGTCAGATTAGTTCACTAAGGGGCTCAGGCAGCAGTTTGAAAATCTTCAGCCTTTGTTGGGAGCATGTTCTACTTTACTGCTGTTCTTGTGGATGCTTTTTCTTTGTAGTCTTTATGGTGGTTTTATTTTTTTAGCTTCTCTTGGTGCAACATTTGCTGTGCACCTCAGGGAAGTGTCTGGCTCTAGCTTCTCTGTAAGCCCCTCTGGGTAGTGTAATATTCAACATCCCACCTTCATGTTTGTGCCTTAGGAAAATATGCACTTGAGGAACGTGGCTCCTGGATCTTGCTTCTGCAATCACTAGAGGGGCAGATGCCTAGAGTTGAACAAAATGTCTCTGAATTAGTTTATCTTTAGATCTCCTTGAGAGGCATATGTATATTAAGTCTTGGAGTGGTTGTTCACGCAGATTTTATTCTCAGTAAGAGTTCCATGTGAATAAGTTGAACTGGGAGGAAAAGAAAGGATTTTGAGGAACTAAACTGCCTATTCATCAGTCCACATATGTGACAGAGAAACTCTGCCTACAGAGTGAGGATGTTGCATTATGTAGGCTGCACTGTTAACAGAGGGACACTAATATTAAAGTGCGTTTGACTTGGCCACAATAAGAAAGTCTTTTTTTCTTTCTTAATTTGCAGAATCATGCAGACATTTGTAACACAGCAGTGGAAGAATAGCAAAGAGAAATCTAACTGTACGCACAATAAGAAGGTGTCTGACAAAAAGGTGAAATCCCCTCTGCACATCTTTTCTACATTGCGCAGGTAATAGCAAGAAAAATGAGCTTTTATCATCATAACCAGTTCAAAATTCACAGCATACTTCACAAGGTGAAGACTCTTCTCAACAGATAAGCTCTCTATTTATATCTTACCTCATGGGTTTCCAGTCCTTGCCTTGCATGACTTCAAAAGCGAAGTAGGTGCTACTGAAGCTTCTGTAACTATGTGAAGACAAAATGCATCAGTGCCCTGCTATCTGACACAGCTATGATTCATTTAAAACTGGAAATAATTAATTTTATATTACTTAATTTAGTTGTATTTGTATTTTTACTAGCTTGGTAGCATTTGACTGTTACTTGAATAGCAAGAATATATATATGCATTTTTGTGTCTGGCCAGCTGTTCTTTCCACAGCTGTGTGTACTTTTTTAATCTTTTAAAACTAGAGTAGTCATTAATCCAAGACTGAATTTAAGACCTGCTGAATACCTCCTCCTCTCCAGTATTTGAATTAAATGAGTGTTCACCGCTTGTGAATTGCAGGCACACAATTTCAAAAAACGAAGGTATCAGAAACGTAAGAAAATTGTTTATGAATAGTTCAGTGGAATTCATTATGAGTTCTTCTAGTTACTCATACTCTTAAGTGTCTGTAAAATGAAGCTCTGATTTTATGTCTTTCAGGAATATGACTATTTACTCTAGCATGTTTTCCTGCTTATGAAAAGGTCACAGATCACCACTTTTGTGAACTTCTGTTGAGTGATATTCTTTTGAACATTAATTCTTTTTTATGAATTTGGCAATTTTAAATTCCATGAATTTAGAGAGAGGGAGAGAGGGTATTAATTCATGTTTGAAGAACGGAGGAATATCAAAGATGACTAAAGATTTGTCTTTTCAAAGATAGTTTACCTGTTCAACAAATTGTGCAGTGCACACTGAAGCTTGGGGCTTGGTTTTGATCAGAAAGAGGAGACAAAAGTTAGCCCAGTCTTTCTCATCTTGCTATGGCAGCTGCAGCTGCAGTTCCAAAGATCACTTTTAGCCCAGATGTGGAGACTTTCCCTCCCTACCTAGATTTCCATTCCTACCTCCTTTTTGCCCTAGGGTGGTCATGAGCCAACTGCAACAGTGAGTCAGTGAGCTCCATATGCATTTTCCACTGTCACCATTTGATAACATTGTGAGGAAACCTGCCAGCCTCTGGTGAACCCCTTAGAGTTTCAGATCTTCCTTCTTTGATTCAAGACAAAAAAAGATTGGGTTGCTTATAAGCTATAGGAAAATGATTTGGCATACGTGATACTAATTCCTACTTTGCAAGGACAGGTGAATATGAACATTACAGGAATGTAACAGTACATGTATATGTTGTTTTGTAAAAGCCTTTTTGTTCTTTAATTCTGTATTCGTAATATGGATCCCTCACATTCTTATTTCTAGTGTTACAGAGCTAGAATCTGTCTAAAGTGTGACAGAAGAGCATCAAGTGGGCTTCCACAAAGCATTCAGATTACTGTGAGATTATAAAATAAAATAAAGTTAATTCCAGCTGATTTACCATCCGCAAGTTTCATTGCTCATTATATCTATCACAGGATCTGCATATAGAATTTGTTATGTCCAAAAGACAGTAATTTTAGTGTAATCATGCCATTATTACTAAATGAAAAGATATATTTTGATAAAAAATGTGTTATAGTCTTTTATGGTTTTAATTTCAAAAATAATTTCCTGAATGAATGGTTTGCTTAAAGATGTAGGAACTGTACCAAATGCTGTAAGGATATAGCTTTAACTTCTACTTAAATAGCTACTAGAGTGTTCATGTATACATAGGAGTAAGACATCTGTCTGGTATTGGGAAATTGGTTCTGCAGACATTTGCTTTTTTAGGGGGGGATGTGGGACTGTGCTTATCACTAGTTAAATTCATAAAGACAGGTAGCACTTAAAAATTAAAAATCTGAACTTACTTGCTTTGCACAGTTCTGATTATCCTCCAACTATGTCTTCCCCTTCTGTGTTTTCAAGGTCGCCAAGTTATCCTCCACCTGGCTGTGGTAAAAATAAATCAAAACTGAAGTCAGAACAAGATGGCATCTCCAAAACTCACAAGCTACTGAGAAGGACTTGCTCCAGCACAGTTAAGGCAGAGGATGTGTGTGCCCCAAAATCTCACAGAACCTTTGGCCGCTCGTTGTCTAGTGACCCCAGAGCTGAACAGACAGTGGCTATTAAATCGCACAAACTCTTGAACCGTTCTTGCTCTGCAGCCGTCAAACAGGAGGAATGCATTACTTTAAAGCCCCATAAGTTGTTAAGTAGGTCATGTTCTGGGGATCCTCGATGTGAGCACAACAGCACCTTGAAGCCCCACAAACTTTTAAGCAGGTCTTATTCTAGTAATCTTAGAATGGAAGAATTGGATGGATTGAAGAATCACAAGTTACTCAGCAAGACCTACTCCAATGCCCCTAAATCATCCAAAATGGAGCCTTTCAAGGAGTCCAACATAGCAGAGGGCAGGCGGCTCTCTCTTACCTCAGGGCTTATTGGTATCTTAACACCATCTTCATCATCACCTTCACAAGCTGCTGTGCGTAGTAATTTTTTAAATTCTGCTCATTCTCCTCTCATTATTTTCCGAACATCTTGTTATGCCTATTATGCAAAAGTGTTAATATTCAGGGGATGTGTTAGCAGATACTCAAATGAAGAACAGTGAAGTCAGCTTTTTAAGGTGGATTTAAACAGCTATGCATACACATGTTAACGTCATAAAAATGGAATCTGCCTAGGTGAAGACAGAGACTTCACGTTTCATCTTGAATACAGCTCAGTGTACAGATACTGGCCACAGGAAATGTTCAGTTGCACATTTCTTTGCTTACCTTCTTTCTTACTGCAGGAGGAGGATGCAGTGTGAGCTGCTATGCAGGAAAATTGTCTTGGTCATACATGTCCTTTCTAATTTCTCTGTTTGCTTCATGGGGAGAGCCATCCATTGGCTCGTTCAGGTGCCAAGCCTCCTCTCCTTCTGTTCTTTTCATCTGTGATTAACATCATAATGAAATAAATGCAGTCATGCTTCAGCTCACCTTTTGCACATTTGTGCTTTGCAAAATGTTTAACCTTCAAACATGCTGACAACTGGAAGTGAGGAATTAGACCCACACTGCCCATCTTTCTTTCCCCAGAGAAATGAATGACTAAGAAAGAGTAACACATATTCCTAATTTAAGAGATAGAGCTTACATTTAATTATTCTGCTTCCACCTCTTAAAAGATGTCTTTTTATACTTCAGAGAAAAAGCAAGTCTGTGCTCTTTCAGGGAACTGGTCTGTTTTTTCTCTGTTAAATGTGAGGAGAATTACTTAGGAGGCAGTCCTCTCCACTGCCCTAGCCCAGTGGCACCTTGATATTCTCAGCCTGCAGAAATGGTGATTCTGTCTTGAAATGCCGTAGATATATTCAAATTTCTGCAGGCTGAACAATGAAATTGCAATGAGTGCGTTATGTATCTTGTGATAAATCAGTTTAATAAGCTGTGAGCTATACTCATCAAATCTAAAAGCAGTAATGTGCTATCATTAAATCATTTCTCTACATGCCATGTTGTTGATTCCTGCAATGTGCACAATGAAATTAAAGGTCATCCAACAGTCTTTTTGCCTGTTGCAGTTTAGATACTAATTTTTTTCTGAATCAGCAGAGGCAGTCTTTACTTAGTAGACTTTTCTCTCCTTAAGTTAATAGGAAAAGTCCCATTGATTTTGATGATATAATGAAATGTTGACTAAGTGATTTCATTACTGATGTTATTGGCTGATCTGGAAAAAATACAAACCTTGCTTGACAGTCTGTAAAAACTACTGATAATTTTATTACTATAATGCACTTACTTTGAGAAAAAATCACCGTATACATGGTCAGGTGTCATTTCCCTGTTGTCAGCAAAAGGGCATCAAGAGTCCTTTTCACATCTTACATATAGGCAACAGATAAATGAGTAATGTAGTCGCCTGACTCCAAGTTAGCGATGAATTAGGACCCTGACTTCTCTTCAGTTCTCACCTAAGATATTTGGATGTTGTATATGGATACAATTGATGTGATTATTTCCCTGGAGAAGAAAGTGAAAAGGTTGCCAAATCAGCAGTCAGAGAATTAAAACAAATAAGCCTATTTAAAAACAGCAACAACACAACAAAACAGAACAAACAAACAACACCAACAAAAAAAAAAACACCAAGAAAAGCCAATCTGACTTTAACTCAAAACAAGGGCTGATTAGAATAGATGTCAACATAAAGGGAGTGTTTCTTACTGACTTATACAGCAAAAGTACTTTCTAATTTACGCTGTTGTACACTGAAAGAAAAAGGCAGAAGGAACCTGAGTGGGATCTGAGCACCTGTTAGCATGGTGTTCACTGAGGTGAGATCCTTGTAAATATCAAAGAAAAAGATTATTTGCACTTCTGTGAATTACGTTAGTCATTCAAGCCTAGGTATATAGCCCGTATTTAGACAGACAATACACGGGAAAAATTTAAAGGAAGTTACCAAATGCCAGTTCATTAGAATGGAGTGAAGGTGTGGGTGTTTCCATATGGGATTAAAGTTTTTGGGATGCTGAGATAGGAAACCTAATCAGATTTAAGAAATGCTAAAAATTCATCCTACATTCAGTGAACAAGGAAAAGGATTGTTTATTTGTAATGGCTTGTGCAAATTAGACATCTTTTTAGATGTAAATATTAATAATTTAATTAACATATTTGTATACAAAAAATACAAATATTTTATCATTTCCTTATCATTAGTTTACCAACACTGAAGTTGCCTAAACTTTTTTCCTTGCAGCAAAACTATGGTGCAAAATGCATTCCAGTACGAGACCGTGGCTTTCTTGTGCAGGTAGGATGTCATGTCTTACTCATTTTTGAAACACCCTTGAGCATGAGCTGACTGTTAATTTTTTTAAGCAGATGCTGTTATTCTCATTTTCATTGTTCTCAGACTATTGAATTTGCTGAGCAGCGGATACCAGTATTGAATGAATACTGTGTAGTTTGTGATGAACCTCATGTATTCCAGAATGGCCCTATGCTGAGGGTAAGTTGTACACTTGCTGGGATAAACAATGCATTTTCTAAAGCCTTAAGTAGCAGTGGACCATACAAAGCTGTTAAAAACTACTGAATTATTTAAGATCTGTTTCATCCTAATATTCATTCAAGATGCAGAAATGTAATGCATATTAACTAGATTTTACTGAAATTTTGAAAAAACACATTGCAAGGGAGATGGAAAGCAGGGTTGTGTGTAACTATAGAAATTTAAAAGAGGGATATATTTCACTGAATGCTGTTATGCTCTATGGTCGTAACCAGATAAGCTGTAGGAAGTGAGCTGGACTCTTTTCACGGACTCCTGGCACCCTTCTAAAATCTCAGGGTCATCTCAGTCCTTGAGCCATCAGAGTATTCAGATACTCTGGTGATTATGCTATGAAGTCTTGAAGTGCTTCTGGCCCTCTTTTGCTCATTCACTGTAATGTGATAAAAAAGCCATGTGGAGATGTTCTGTGAAGTGCCTGATGTAGCAGTGACCTAGCCATGGTAATGTGGTTCAGCATGCCTAAGCTCTGTCCATTTATACAGCTGTTCTTCAGTCCTGTCTGACTGAGAACCAGGAATTTTACAAGCTAAATGATGCACCCTCTCATGCCATTGGGGAATGCACAAATTAGAAAAGAATAAGAAAGACACAATTTGCCTGGAGCTACTAGATTAGTGCAGCTTTGTAAAAGAGTGTATAGGAGAATGGTTGTAGAATGATGGAATGGCTCAGGTTGGAAGGGAACTCAAGGATCATCAAGTTCCAGCCCCCTGCTACAGGCAGGGCTGCCAGCTGCTAGATCATTTGCTAGATCAGATTGTGCAGGGTCCTATCCAGCCTGGCCATAAACACCTCCAGGGACAAGGCATCCACATCCTCCCTGGTCAGCTTGTTCCAGCATTTCATCACTTCCTCAGTGAAAAACTTTCCCCTGATATCTAATCTAAATCTCCCCTCCTTTAGTTTAAAATCATTCTCCCTTGTTCTGTCACTATCTGCCTTTTTTTAAAAATTGCTTTCCCTCATGTTTATAAACTCCCTTTAAATATTGGAAGGCAGCAATGAGATCTCCCAGCAGCCTTCTGTTTTCTAGGCTGAACAAGCCCAGCTCCCTCAGCCTGTCTTCATAGAAGAGGTGCTCCAGCACTCTGATCATTTTTGTGGCCCTCCTATGGACTCTCTCCAACAGCTCCACATCTTTCCTGTGTTGGGGGCCCCAGACCTGGATGCAGTACTCCAGATGGGGCCACACGAGAGTGGAATGGTGAGGGACAATCACCTCCCTCTTACTTTCAGGAGGGACCTTGCAGTTTAGAATTCTTGTTTCACTTACACTGTGAAAATTCTTATCTAAAAAGACATTAAGTCTGTGGAAAACAGTGTTTAATATCAGTGTGCAAATGATTTGATGTCTCATCTACCAGTTTTTTCACAGTATGATCAGCAACTACGCAAGAGTTGAAGCAGGCATCATCTATGACAGTCCTGTGGAACTAAATTCAGGAAGGTTACTGCTTACATAGTAGCAAAAGTAATGTCAGAGTCATCCCCTGTGACACTGAGTGCTGACTGAGTCAGGTATTCTGACAGCAGTCAGCAAATAGGCTGCTGTTAGGATTTGCAAAAGCATCTACAGTTTTGATTAATACCAATTCAGGACATGTAAAACCTTTGTACTTCTAGAAATGCTATGAGGTGCCTATTTGCCTCCTCAAGCTCAAATCTGCTTTTTAAAAACATGGTTTTCTGTCAGATCTTCTCAGATATTAGAAGGCTATGGAAAAGGAACCAGTTCCTTGTCTTTTGTCTACAGATGTGCTATAATGCCTGCTACCTGTGACAGGATAAGATTGAGCAAAATAGATACAAAGTTTAGATACACTTAAGTATTTAAATGACTAGGCTTTATCTGTCATCCATAACACAAAGTAAACAGTAGGATTTCTTCCTGTTTGCACAGTGAACTATTAAAAAGAAACAAATTGGAAAATCATCTGCTCTAAGTTTAAAAAAAAATCTTGCTTTCCCACCTTAGAACTCAAAATCCCTCAGAATGACTTTTCTCTAGGACATTTTCTTGGCATAAAGAGGGGACATTTTTACCATCCTTTTGAGAGTTTGTCAGTGCTTCAAAACAGAGAGAAGTGAAAACGTGTTTGCATTAAACACATATTCCTCAGTGCCTTTGCAAGCAGAATAACCTAGCAAGCTTTGCAAAAATGAAAGGATGTCCTTATATAACCCAGAGAAATGAAGATAGCAGGAGGAAATCTAGCATTCTCTGTGCATGCTTGAATGACTGCAGAAGCAATACAGAGCCTCCATTAATCAGTCTATAGTTCCGTAGAAGGTGAGAAAGGATACTGGTTTGAATATAGCTTGAGTTTGCCAAAGGATTCTGAGGAAATTTCTGCTTCATTCTTTTGAAAGGTGTGGGAGAGTCAGCCTATAATAGTCAATTGTAGGGTTTATATACATACTTTCACTGCACGTACATACGTGTGTGTATGCACCTGTGTCTGTGTATATAGATAATATAGAAAGAAAATGTATGCAAAAGGAATGAAGAATGACCCAATTGAAATAATACTTTGCATTTAGTGCTGCTACAACAGCAGATCTCAGAAATACAGTACTTTATTAAACAGAATGCCTGTGGGCTGTCATTTAAGGTAAGGCTGCGTGGGATCTAGCCTTATGTCATTTCATGTATCCCATTTGTAGTATCCCTAGCTTTCATTAGGGGCTTTAGAGGGCTTGTGGTTTTGAGGCCATGGTAACTTCTTTACTTGTCATAAAGGTCTGAACCTTGCTACTGTCTGCTTTACTTTTAGATTCTGTGTCTTGATCCCATTTTCTACAGATAACCATGTCTCAATTTCATTACACTGACAGGCTTTATCTAAAGTTGGTTGTACTGCAAAAGGTGTCGCTGACTATGTAACTCTGGATGGTTCCCTGTTCTCTTCCTTTAAGGAATAGTTCATGTACACAAATGCATGTGGGGATCATATGTGAGCGTACGTGATGAGTTTTCGTTCATCCGTTTGGACCTTTATTTAATGACAAGACATTAATTTAAGATAGCTTAGCAAAGTTATGGCTTGAGAAGTTCATTTAAAACATGTTTAATCTAAATTTTCTGGTATTTATGCAGTTGCAAAGAAGCCAAACTCATTGATACCAGTAAATAATTTGATTCTGCAGTACTCCTTGGTGTCAGCCTGACACCTTTCCTGAACTGTAGCGTAGTTTAATTAATTGCCTTGAAATGCAGCTAAAATTTTAACAGTTGCCATCACACAATAATTACATTTTCTTAATACTTTAATATTTAACTCCCATGCCTTGGTGCAATCTTTTGTGCTAGTTATTAAGGACTGGCACAGTTTCGGTGTCATCCTCAGGAGTGGTGAAGATTCCAAGTGAAGCTGTGAGATAAGATTTTCCTTTCTGAAGATTTGTACTACAACCTGTATTTTTACCTTGATTATACGCTATCTTTAAATCAGAATCTCTTGTTGCAAGCATTCTTCTGAGGACTGTGACTTCTTTTCCTAGATAACATTTTGGGGGAGGTGATCTTTTTTAATATCTGTTTCAATTTACTTCTGCTTTCTTAAAATCTTGACATCTTTCCCATAAGATAAGAGTAACTTGATGACAATGTGATGGGTTTTTTTAATAGTTTAAGTTAGACACTATACCCCCACGGCAGAAGTACCATTATATGGAAGAAGTCTGTTGTAAAACCAGTTGAATAGCAAAATGGCATACTTTCAAGTTTATACTCATAAAATAAGACACCTGTTTTGCTCCACAGCTCACAGTAACCATGCAAATACTTCCTGCTGGTTTAGGGATCCTGTAATAACACAGGAGTTTTTGGCTGTTAGGCTATCTTACTGTCTTATTGAGGATAAATGAAGAGGCTATCTTACTCAAGAGAATTAAGAGGAAATTCTTAATATTTTGCTTGGAAACTCCTGTTTGAAACAAATTACGGACCTTGCAGAGCTAACAATCTTCTACCTCTGGACTCCAAATGTTCCCTAAGGTCCAGAAAAGTTACCAGGTAGAGTCCCTACATGTACTCTACAACTGTATGCATAAGTAGAAACAGAGTATATAGATGAAGTAACTCCAAAACAAAAACCCAGTTCTTTCACAGGGAACTGTGTTTGGATTAAGGGGATGGGGAGGGGCAAAGGTTCTTTGGAGTGGTCAAAGAGTACTATAGCACATCATGAAGCTGTAACACGTGTTTATAAAAATCCATGGTTCATTACTAAATTCCAAACTTTTTTTTCAAAAAAAAAAAAAAAAAAAAAGTCAGTGAAGTTAGCAATTCCTCCGTGTAGGTATTCACACCTTTTGTATACAAGATGAGGGTCAGTATGCACTCTCCTTTTAGCTTCTTTCTTTAGTATCTATTTCAGGAGCACTATAAGATCTAATGATTATTTACAGTGTACCCAAAGTTATGAATGCTAAAATGGATGCATAGAAATACACGCTTATATAGAATGCCACTGAAAAATGGAGATTCCCTGAAATCACTTCAGGGTATGTCTTTCTGCAAAAGCACAGTGAAAATTCAATGAATATATAAGTAGAAAAAGTATTATTTGACCTTTTGCATACCATAGGCCATGGTATTTCACACAGTTATATCTGATAATAACCCGAGTCCTGCATACTTCACTCTGTAAAAAGATAGAGAAATGGCCTTGAAATAATTAGTGAGGTTTGAAACTGCAGCCATTATATCCAAATCTCTCTCTTTTTTTTTTTTTTTTCCTGAAAAGAATCACAGAGAAACAGGCTGTTTCCTCCTGAAAGGCGACCTGTGTTGCACAGCTCTCAGGGGCTCTGCGATCTGTCTCTTCTGAAGTAGCTCTTTGCTTAGCTCTGAAAAACAGTGGGAAGCATGAGGTCAGACATGGGTTTTGTGCTAAGGAGAGATGGAGAAGCTGGATGCAGTAAACATCTTGAAAACAGCAAGTCTACTCACTTGAATTGTTCGACAGTGCCTCATGATTCTGTTTCTGAATTGAGAACAGTTATTTGTTTGTAATTAATTGCCAGATTTTCCTCTTCAGACATGAACTGTTCCAAAAACATATTTTGAATTGGGTTTTTTTTGCTTTTTTTTTTTTTTAAGCGGCATTTTCAAGCAGTTGAATGTGAATGAGCTCACATAGATTGTTAAAATAGTTAAATTATTGTGATTTCTGGCTGGCTGAATAGCTAGGCAATGTAGGAGTTGGCAGGAAAGGCGCTCCTGAGAAAAGCAGATCTTTCATCTGTTCCTTTATATGTGCTTGAAGGAGAAGGCCCTTCCTGGGTAAAGATACAAGTGTTTACACAGAACCACAGACTGGTTGAGGTTGGCAGCCTCTCTGCATCCATCCAACCCTCTCTCAAGCAGGGGTACATACACAGGACCTGCTCAGGATGCCCAGGACCATGTCCGTGCCGCTTTTGGAGATCTTCAAAGAGGAGATTCAGTCTTTCTGGGCAACCTGTGCCAGTGTTTGATAAAGCTTTAGATAATGCTGTTTTCCTCTAAAGATAAGATAAAGGCTAGGTAGAGCTACTCCAGTATGAATGAATAAAAGGGACTAACTGTCCTCCAGAAGTCCTTTAAAACCATATGATTTGGTTCTTCTAAGCAAAAAAGAAGAAATGTATTTTGCAAAGCAGATGTCATAAGATAGTAAAGAAACTTGAGCATGATTTGGTTTTATGTTAAAACGCTATTAACTTTTTGTTAATGCAGTACAAAATTTTTCATGTTGCTCCAGAGCTGCTAATAATATTCTGGGGAAGAAATAAGTATTTTAATAATGCAACAGTTTTTGCTGATGTCTTGTTTTAGAAATTCAGCATGTGATAACTACTTTTATTACAAACAGATTTAACTACAGCAAGATCTCGAGTTATTAGAAATGATTACTACACTTAATGATCTGATTAAAATAAGTAATAAAAATATCCTTTTTTGTAGTATATCTTAGGATGTGTAGCTATTATCTGTTGTATTCCATATGCCTTCCAGATTTCTTTATTTACCATTAGGATACAAAAGCTATTGCTAAATTGGTGCCAATTAAACATGACCAAAAAAAAAAAAACAAACAAAAAAAAAACTGGAAATTATTCAATACAATTTTAAAAGAAAAAAAAAACCTCTGGATATCAATAATTTCTCTTTGAGTCAAGAAGTCTCTTTACAGTGCCATCTTGTGTTGAAATCTCTAACTAAGACTTCTTTAGAATATAGCAGGAGATAGTGAAGAAAAAAAAAAGGCAGCAGAACTAAATACTGAAGCTAATTTGTTTGAAATTTATACTCTGGTGTAGATATCTCTGCTGTTTAAACATCTTTCTTTAAAGTATGAATGATAAAGTACTGTAAAACAATATTTTAAATACCAGTTGTTTGTATTTACCTCTAAAAATAAGTACAATATTTATATTTGAATTATAATTTGTATTTACTTGAATATTAATAATCTTTCAGAATGTTTAGAATGAACATTTTTATAATGTTTTTCATCCCAAAAAATTCAGTTATGAATTATTCATGATGGGTATAATCGTGGCCTTGGTGAGTTCCCACTGACTGGAGTAGGTTTTGGATTACTGTGCCCTTTGAATGTTTATTTCTTTGCCATGAGTGAAACACAGTGACACTGATGTTACAGAATTAGTATGCCGTTTAGGGGTGGGAGGCTTCTGGAGCCGAGGAGACATCACTGAACCATAGGGAAAAGTGTAAGTGTACAAACATATTTATCTAGACTGGATTTTAACCAGGATGTTCAAAATGCTTTCTTTCTTGTGGAATAATGTGTGATCCTTCTTATCCTTAACCCATAACATAACCTGTTATCTCTTTTTATGGAAAAGCTGCTCCAGTTACAACCATTACTTTAACAGAATGTGCTTCAATCACTTCATTGTTTACTGAGAGTAAAATGTATGACTCATCCTGTAGCCAAGAACTTAACCACAGCTCACCTTGCCCAGCTACCACTTTATATTGTTTGCTTATTTGCCACTATATAGGTATTTGGGATGGCTGGGGAAAACAAACAAACCAACAAAATGTGACTAAGGTATCCAAGCATCCAGAGATAAAAGGAAAGTCAAAAAGAAAATCTGGGTCAACCAGCCTAAACAAACCCAAACAAGTGGTATTTCTTTCTCAGCCTCAGTCTATTCTCTCATCTTTCAACAGATTGTATCTGCTTACCACTGTGGTATCTCCAGTGTCTTTCAGCAATGTATTCCATGTATCATGTGCATATTGTGAGGCTATTCAGTGAGCTTACCTTACGTATTTATAGCCAGATAGGTTATTCAGTAAATTATTCCTGCTCTCTGGCAGTGTGTATGCCTATGTAGAACTTAGGTTAGCAGTCTGACTTCATTTGAAAATTCAGGGCAAAAGTGTACTTTCTGGTAATTGTCAGGTTTTAAAGCATTGCCTAGATCAGTGCAAGTTTAGGCCACCAAATGCAATTATATGGTTAAGTATTTAATTTTGAATAAGTTTATTTTAAAATATATATTTTAGTGTAAATCAGAAGCCTGTCAATAAAGGTTATTAAAATAGAAGTCTAAATTTTAATTTTAATAGATCAGAGTATTTTAATTCACTATGTGTTAGTGTCAGGTGGTTCACTGGGAAGTATAAACCATGGTATAGTAGGAAGATGAGCATTTCACTTGTGTTACAAAATAATCTTGATCATTATTAATCAAAACTGCTTAAACTCTGAATCTTGATGAAACTTACTGTAGAGTTAATGGTAATTCTGGATGGCTTCTGTAATGATTTAACTAAGTACAAAACTCATACAGCTTAGACTCTTCAATCTTTGCCTTGTAATTCTGTGAAAGTGAGTTCTAAGAGATGCATTACCTACAACCTTTTGGCCTATCATTTTTCAGATGTGGTAATGGTATCCTTGTGGTCCTGAATGTAATTGATCTGTAGGTACTGTGGAGTCACTCGGGTGTTAAGGCATTAGCAACCAGTCTTACTTTGCCTTTCTTTACAAATGTTACTAAATCTAAAAATCCATACCTCACACAAACTGAGAAATAAACCTGAAAGTCTTGAGAGCTCCTTTGCAAAAGAAGCCTTTGCTTAACAATCTTCCTTCCTCACTTCCTACTTTCTGCCCTTCTCTCCCCTCCCCAACCCCTCTACACATTTTGAATATTGTTGCTGCTCTGTTATATCTTCATCCTTCTTGAGAGAGTAATGAAGAGAAAGAGAAGTTCCTCCTGCAGAAAAAAAAAAAAAACTTAACCATTACTGTGGTTGAATCTGAGAAAAAGAACATGGATTTAAAGATACATTTCATTTCCACTGCTTATTCTTTTCATTAGGAGAAGCGGGATGTTCGCTAATGGTTTCACCTTTACCATTTGTTACACTTACTGATGCTGAGGCTCTGAACTTTCCCTGAGCTTCTCTTTTTAGACCAAGAGTTTTTAGGTGTGCCAGTCATACTGCAGCCTCATTAGTGTCTGCGTGACTTCCCCCCAGGACACAGGAGAAGGTTGCACATTGCTCTTCTGAGAACAGCTGCAGCACACATTAGAAAATAGCGAGATAGATCAATATCCAGAAGGAAGGTTTCACCTTTTTTGAATAGAAGAATGTCAGGAAAACATTTTAAGTAATGTATGAGTCCAGGAATCAGAATATGTCATAGTAGCTGGATAGTTTGCCTGTCTGCCATTTGCAGTCATGGCTGTCAGGACTGATTCTTACGTTGTCTCAAGAAGAAACTCTGAGCCTTTTTTCTTCCTAGCAGCTATGGATGAGTACCACTGAGCGTGCAAAGACTAGAGGTGGCTAAAGAAAACTCTGAAAGCTTTGCTCTCATTAAAAAAGAGGCTTTCTGCTTCTGTCAGTACCTTCTGCTTCTGAGCATTTGCAGACTTAGCTTAACTGTCCAGCTCTTATTTTCTATTGTCTATTTTCTGTTATTCCCACTGGAATAATTATCCTACTAAGTAATCTTCCAGCACCCTAATCTTCACTTAGATAACAGATTTGTGTAAGCCAATGGCCTTATTTTAATTTTCTCCCTTCAAATTAAATACAGGGTATGTGTGAAAGCACCGTCTGCTGTTCAGGGGGAAGTAAAACTGCACTCTAGGTATTGAGCAACAGGGTTGCCTAGACAGTCAGCACTGGAGGTCTTTAAAGTGATGGCTGTATTTGGTAAAATTCTGTATATCTGTAAGACTGCGCTGTCAGGGAAGTTTCAAATCTGGAAATGTATATTTAAGTGTATGAACCATATTTAGGCATGTATTTTCCCCTTTGAAACTAGTAGTATAATATAGGCTGAGTATTATGTATCTTTATATGTATGGGTCCACATCAGCAAGAACTTGTCTGTATTTTCATGTGTATAGATGAATGTTCTTAAAAACTTCAGCCTACTGAATTACTGCTTCTAGTTACATGGCCTTAAACCAAAGTGAGAGTATCCAAAAATGACAACAGTGTCACATTTATAAATGTATTATTGTTGTAGTTATTGCTTGTGTACTGTGGCTAAGGGCATTTCTCATATTTGTGTTACAAAGTCAGAACAAGACTGTTCCTGTCTCATGGGCTCATGTCCAATCATGAGAATAGAGACAAGTGGATGCCACACACTAGCAGTAGGTGAAATGCTAGAAGCATTTTAAGAGCTGCTCTGAATCCCTGTTTTACCATGAGGCTTTTGATTTTCTTTAAGCTTTTCCTTCTAGAATTGATTTATTATCTTCATTTTCATATATTTTTTTCATTGATTGTAGCTTGCACAATTATGAACAAAATCAAAATGAGGAAATGTGACACTAAGATCATCACATAATAAAAGCTATTGGAAAGTCTGCTTCTTAATTTTAAGCAAATGTTTTCATTTTGGAGGGAAAGAGTTTCAATTTCGGGGGAAAGGGAAGAGTTTAAATGCTTGAGCCTAATTAATGGTTGAAGGAAGGTACTTTGAAATAGCCGTACCAACATCTCTCAGAACACTCTAGTAATACATCTGTGAAAATTAAGTTAAAAGCTTCTGACTGTGTTAGATTGAGACGACTATCAGAAACAAGGCCCAAAAGTGCTCTGAAAATGGCTGCAGTTCAGGTAAAAAGGCATCTGGAGTGGATGGCAGGCTACTGAAGTGTCTGTATAGCTCAAGAATTTTGGTTATTTTCAGCATCAGACTGACAAAGCCCTGACATTTTCATGTAATGCAAAACTGCATATTTGCTCCAGCTTTTAGTTGAAGACAGTATGTAGAATGCAGAGGTTATATGAGTTCAATTTTTCTATGTAGTTCTTTTTTTTTTTTTTTTTTTTCCCCAACCAATGCTACTTCAAACAGGGATTTCCTCCATTCTGAAAATAGACATAGCAAGTTTAAGAAATCTGTGAGAATAATCTGGAAATGCTGTTTATTATTTACTAGAATTCTGTGCAACAAAACCATGTGACTTCCAGAAGGGTTTGTTTCTCAGATAGAAATGAGTTTGATGAAACCCATTTTCATAACAGGGAAAAGTTGTTAGTGTTTTGAAAGGGATTGACAAAGTTAGTGAAGCAGTTTCTCTGCCTTTATTATCATGTCATTTATATTTATATCACACTACACCATGTGGTTTGAGGGAGTGCTTTGGATGAGCTGACTGACTTGAAAGAGTTTATGTTCAATTTTGAGGTATTTTCTGCAATTATATTGTCTAAATATTGAAATACATGCCGCTAGATTTTAGCAAACTTGGAAATGTGGTGATTCTTTTCTCTTTGTGTTTCTGAAAATCTTATTTTATCAGCATTGCCTTGTGAAGTTTTATTCTAAAAATATTCAGTAGACATAAAGGTTTATCAGATATATAAAGTCAAAGAATTATATACTCTATCAGTGATTTCAGTTCTTCTTGAGAAGTGAAATTTTGGTGCCTTTGATACACACAGTTCTCCAGCCTTGAGTTCATAGCCCCAGTGTCCACCTGAGCGAAGATAATCTTTCAGATGTCAGACAGTGATAATTTTCCTTCCATTCATTGTCTTTAAATCTCAAGGTAACTTACTTTGTTGAGGTTTCAAACAAAGTGATAACAATAAGTTAATGCCTTTTTCTCATGGCAGGCATGGCTGAATTGATTATCAAGCCCGTGCTCTGTGTATTACTATTGATTATGATAGTCACAATAACAGTGCCACCATGGTTCCCCAAATAAGCAAGTGATTGAACCACCTTCTGAATGTGAAAACCTTAGAATAATGACAATAATAAATACTTTTTATCTAGTGTGCAGTGGCACAGTGAATTGGATCATGTTAGGCTTCATCTGCTGCCTAATGCAATGTAACAGCAGATAAAATAAATCAAATGGATGACACTCTATTAGATTTGAAAGATGATAGCTCTTGTAAAGCAATTGATGTGGGAATATGTCAATGCAGTACATTTCAGATGTTTATTGAAGTCTAGAATCTTTGAAAATGAACAAATGCATATTTTAACGGCTGTGAAACAAGTGACTACAAATACAGCAGTATGCTTATTACTGACAAAGCTTTTTCCTAAGACAGAAATCAGCTACATTTTATGTTTATTTGTGTGCTTGATACCTTTCTTTCCCTGCAAGGGCATCTTAGAGGCATTGACTTGAACTTCAAAGCATACTGTTATGAATCACTTTAGTGATTACCATGGTAGCTAGACTCAGATTTTAGTTACAGAAGTCCAGTAGTACATTCTAGAGATCATTTGTAAGTGTTGGTGAGTTAGGATTTAATAACATAATTTCAAGCAAATAGCATACAGAAATATTGTTTGCTTGTTTTCAGCATTGCAATAAGTTGTGTTTATTGAAGTCAATTTTACGGAAGGTTTTAATTGATTTTTCTTGCAAATGTTTGTTCATTTTGAATGCTTATTACAATTCACTCTGTATGATTCATTACTTGAGCCTTTAAAAAGTTGATCTACTAATTATTTTTCAATGAATAAGGGTACAGTGTCTGTAAGGGTTGTTAACAATTAGGAAGCATATAAAGAAATACCCATTCTCTTTAAGAGAGAAAGCTGTGGATTTTTTTATATCTGTTTTATATGCCTCATGAAGGTGGAAAATTCAAGTCTCACTCAATTTGCAGAATTTTAAATATGTTTTTTATTTAATCGTGACAGAATTGTAAATATTTTTTTTTTTTTTTTTTGAAAGATAAGGAAAAGAATGGTTCAACAGCAGCAGTTTTTTTTGTGTGTGATTTTTTAAAAAATATATTTAGAAGAGGCTTCATGCTCCTTTATTTGTAAAAATAACATGTAGCATTTCCTGAATACAGTGTTTATTCAATGGAAATATAATGCATTTTCTCAAAGTTAACAAATAAATTGTTAAATTGGTCAAAGTTAAATGTAGCCTGTTAAAGATTTTGTCTTCTGGATCAGATTTTTGATTCTCAATAGCAGAATAACAAGCTGTAAAGAATAAAGCTGTGTTTATAAAGTGGGTATGCCACCATTAGTTTCTGGATTTGTTCTCTGTGAGTTCTAATTACATGCAACATTTTGAGTCTGATAGAACAGTGTGAAGCACATTTGAATACCGTCACTGTAGTTTTGACGTTGTAGTATGTTTGGGTTTCATTCAAGTTTAGTCTTTTGGAGCACTTACGAGTTTTAGAGTTCTTAACACTTATTCTGCTGATTATTAAAATGCTTCTCAAATGTGTTTTCCCGAATAATTGATAGGTACTTATAATTGGACTGCAACTAATGTTGCAGTTAATATCTGGAGAACAGAGTTAACTTTAAATATGTTTGTTATCTGATGTAGGTATTGAATGATAAAACCAATAACCTCAAACTAGAACAAAAGTATAATTAACGTTTTTCTTCTGTGCAGCCCACCGTTTGTGAACGAGAGCTCTGTGTATTTGCTTTCCAAACATTAGGAGTAATGAATGAAGCTGCTGATGAAATTGCTACTGGGGCTCAGGTAGAATTATCTAATCCTTGTTGCACATCTGATTGTCTATAGTATACATTGTGTTTTCAGTCTCTCTTAAAATTTATTTTGACTTGTGCTCTTTGGTAAGTATTATTTATTTGTGCAGACTTATAGCTGTAAATACACTGTTCTATGCATGACATTTTCAGATTTTACTAATGAGGTGCTTCCATTGTTTTTCTTCCATGTAATTAGAGTAACCCTGTTTTCTTCTTCTGTTGCGTTCAATTAGGTCACCTGGGTTGTTAATAAAGGCAGCCGTTGTCATCTGCAGATAATTCCCATTTATTTTCACCTAATGAGCCATTACTACTCACATGCAATTAATAAGCCACTTCCTGTTCATGGTGTTGGGATGTAGCTATCCACTGAGCATCTGTTGTTTTGATCATTAAATAACAGTGGGAAAGTCCTTACTGATGTTGCTACATGGATTTTTTTTCCCTTCTCAAGGAATAGAAATTTAACACAGTCTTGTTTCCTGACTCAATTATTCAGTTCAATTATTAATTTATTTTTAACCATGCAGTTACTTGACTTTCTTGATTTTAAATATGCCTTAAATGAAGTATTTCAAGCTGTATTTCCAAGTCACCATTGAACTTTGGTTTACAGTAGTTACAGGGTTTCAGTAAATTCAGAAGTTAAAATGACCTTTTAAGTTCTTATGGAAGAATGCATTCTTTTCTGATTACCTAAATATGTATAACTGACCGTGTCCTTTTGTAGTGAGCAGCATTTTTTGGAAGAACAGGGATTCAGTTCAGTTAGCTTTAACTAGCACTAGTGAGTCTAGCCTCTGGAAATGAACTATTTGGCTAAGTGCCTTTAGGCCTTTCCTCAAAGGAAGAAACTTGGATCAGCATACAGCAGCTTCTTCACTTGAGAATGTAACTGTAGGATCTGAATGGCAGCTCATCATAAAAACAGAGAGATGCGCTGATGAAATCCCTCCTCTTCACCAGCCCAAAGTCCTCCGAAGACCTCAGTTATATCATTCTATGGAGCTGGAATTTTATTTTCTGAATGTACGACACTTACATGGTATTTAGGTACAAAAACTAGCTCTAGCTTCTCTTCAAATACAGCTGACAGGAGAGGTGGTCCCTTGTTAACTCTCATGGTATGTTTTGGGAGATCTTACTGCAGACATATGCAGAGCTAGCACTGGATCTCTAGAGCACCTCTTCATCTACTTTTCCAAAATGTGCTGAATTTTTTCCAGCTTATAACGGTGCTTTAAAGAGGTAGAAGGAGGTTTTGTTTATTGTCTTATGGACCTTGGTGACTACATTTTGCTGAGTCTCACTGTAGTGACATCATCACACTCGGTGCACTGCATCTGATCTGGCTGAGCTCTTTTTCCTATTTGCAGAAAAAATTCAGTACTTTTAGGGTTTAATTCATCTCAGCTGTTTTTGACATTAGTTTAAGGTGGTGTGAATCACAACATAGAGTATCAGCAGAGCAGTTATTTCCTCCATGGATTATGAGGAGAGCCTCATCTGACTAGTGAATATATCCAGTATATTTCATCAGACGAATCTTCCTCCAGATCTCCAAACCATTTTGTGTACTGAAAAGCCCTAAATGCATATTCTCATTATTAGAAATCACATTCTGATTTTTGTGCTGTGCTTCAAACTAGTTTCCTAAGGTAAACATTTTGTCACTCCCAATTTTCTGATGGTTTCTTAATAACAAGAGACAGTACTTCCCAGAACTTTCAAGCCTGAACTCACCTTGCCTTATTTTGGTCATGGTCTAAATGCCTGAAAATTAAATGCCTGACTTTTTTGTTAGTTTGGACTTCCTGTAAGGATTCTTGATGGAGAGGGGCACTAAAAGACTAACGTAATACGAGAGATTTGTCATCATTAAACATAATTTTTTCCTCATTGAAAATATTTAAATCCTAACTTAGGTTCCTCGGCACCCACTGTTGAGCAAGAGGAAGATTGTGCCTGGCTGTATGGACATTTATTCAATCCACAGCACTTCATGTTACCAGGGAACACATACGTGAACTTGTATTATAACTTTTGATTTAGATTTATCTCCAAGTTTCAGCTACTCCGTGTTCCATCATCTCAAAGCAATGATCTCAAAGGAAATCAGGGGATTAATTAGGCCTAATCTATGCAGAGTTTCCCCAGGTTAAAGCAATCTGACCGTATCATGGTGGGAGACAAAACAGAAGTCAGTAGTTGTTTTAATGAAGGATTTGGGATGCTGTAGAACCTGTAAGAGCTGTGCCAATTTTAAGACAGTGGCCTGCTGTGCAAGTAATAATGCAAGACAACTTTGGATCACTGTGTTTCGGGACCAAGACAACTCTTCCCTATTAATGTTTTGCAACTGAAAGCAAAGGAGTACCTGTGAAAAGCAAGGTGTATGAACTCTGGCTCAGTTTCATGGTAATACGTTTACACAATTGCAGGCCTAGCTGCGTGACCTGGCTGTGTATAAAGACGCCCATTCTCCTTTGCAGATGCTAATACAGATGCCCCATTTTGAATCATCCATCACACTTGTAGCTATTATAAACTGAAAAGATATTAGAATAGCATAGAGAAAGGAATGATTACTTAAATAACTTCATTTTTTAATATATGTGAGATATTTTAAAACAGATAGAGAAAATTGTTCATTCATGCTAAAGGAGCAGAGGAGGAGAATGGCGACAGTATGACTCACTGAAGCAGCGTTCCTTTTTCCTCTCTTTATGATTCTTATTTTCACTCTTCTCTAAAGGGCGATTATTTTTATTTCCTCCAAATGATCAGATACAATGGCAGACATATAATGACTCTTAGAATGGCTTGAGCTGTGAAATGAGATCTGATCCATCTGGGACTGTGAGAGGAACTGGGGATGCCTACTAAGTACGACTTATCTTGGCTTCTTGTTTCTTTCATGGAAAAGTCCTTTTTACAGAGGGATGTTTTCAGAAATCACAGAGAAACCAGGGGAAATGAGCCTATTTGCAGATTTTTATGTAGCGACCTTGAATTTCATTATGAGCTGGATTTAGGTTTCACAGCTGCCAGAAAGTCGCTGCTTCTCTTTTGCTGTGGTCTGTTTTTAACCTCTGAGTTACTAATTTTGAAACACTTAAATCACAAATTGTGTATGTGCCTACATGGAGATATGTGAATGCATGCCTGAATACACATTACACACATGATCTTACAGTGAAATTCTGGAAATAAATATTCAAAAGGGTGTTACAGCTAAATATTACAGAAAGAAAAAAAGAACTGGACTCCCAGTGGGAGTTGTGCAAATGACTTTTAAATCACAGAACTGTTCTGGATTTAGCAGAAGCAGTGTTTACTAGTGTTTCCATGATTACAGTGTTCAGAACAGAAGGCAGTGGTACAGATTCACAAACCCTTCCTCTTTCTTGAGCACCATTCTTCATTGATGTCTACTACACAAGGCTACACAGATCCAGCATGACTTCATTTCCCCAAAGAATGAATTTAATCCAGGTATTAGCACATGAACAAAAGAGAAAGAAGGACTGCAAGGAATATATCTGGTACATTTAAGACCAGATACTGGTCTTACTAATGTACCCGGAATAATATACCTGGTTTAGACCCAAAGCCTTTTGAGGTCAGTGGAAGAGTGGCATGTATTTCCTGTCGATGGCATGGTTTGGATGATATAATTAGAAATGGAATAGGATATTTCTAGAATGTATAGAATAAAGCAGACTGGATGATACAATATGAAATACATATATTGAATAAATTTTTTTCTTCATCTCTAGGTAGTTGATCTATTAGTATCAATGTGTCGGTCTGCATTAGAGTCACCTAGGAAAGTTGTTATTTTTGAGCCATATCCTTCTGTAGTTGATCCTAATGATCCTCAGATGCTGGCCTTTAATCCCAGGGTAAGTACTTATCTTTGATTATGTCATAGTTTGGTTTTAATCATTCCTCAGGTTTCAAAGCGAGCCTTATTCTGGAGGGTCTTTTACTAGAAAAATACAACTCCAGCATGTAGTGTAAGCATGTGACTGTTTTCAAAACTCTGTACTTTTTTTTAGTAGTCTCTTAGAAGGTGTTTGCAAATAAACTGTAAGTTGTGTTTAAAGTTATGAATTCTTGAAGCCAAAAACTTATTTTAAGATACAAATTGTAGATGACTGTGTGTGTGTGTGTCCTAATGTATACATTGGACACAAAAAAAGACTGCTTTTAGGAGATGTAGGCGACAGAGATTTTTAGACTAGCTTGTTATTCATGAAGTGGTTATTATTGTCATCTCACTTTCCCACTGCAAACTGTTGTCCTTAAACTGAATTTTGTCAGATGTTGGACACAAGAATAGAATTTGATACAACTGTCAAATTTAGAATTGTTTGCTCTTCAAGCTACAAATGCTGCCTCTCAGGGAAGACCTAGGAAAGCGGTGAACCCATCATAGATCACCTGAGCCTTCCTCAAGGGTGTAAATGGGAACTTTGGATATCCTATATGGGGATGCACTTCACTTCCTGAACAAAGGCCAGCTAGCAGTGGTTCTTCCTCAGAGGAAAGGGTGAATATAATCTGTAGTGCACAGAAAGGAAGAATTGCCAAAGAGGCTGATAAGGAGACAGGTAGCCTGGGCAGGGCAAAGGTGTAAAGTGGTGTGAGGAAGGTGAAAGCTCATCATAGAATCATTAAAGGTTGGAAAATGTAGAAGACCTGTAAGATGATCTAGTCCAAACAATAGTTCATTACAGCCATGATGGGGGAGGAACAGAGAGGGCCCAAGCAGACGTGGCCCACTCTGTCTCCTCCCAGCTTCTTGCCAGCATGAATGAGGTGAAAGCCCCTGGGCAGGAGTTGGCAAGACCCAAAGATAAGTGAAGGTACAGTGAGGTTCCCAAAGGTGATGTGGCCTGTGGAGCTGATGAAGCACACAGTGTCAAGCTCATCCGCTCAGAAAAGATGGAGTTACCTGTTGGTTGTTCCCAGGCAGAGCGTAGGCAGAGGTCAGAGTGAGGCAGGGCAGAACAGAGGGACAGCTGAGCAACCCCTGATGTTTTATAGAGCTGTTAGCAAAGTAAATGCATCTGCTTATTTAGCATTTTATTTAGCAGTTTGTTAATTGCATACTTAATAGCAGCACATTATCTGAATAATTGGCAGAGCCTGTATGTAGCTACAAATATTTGTTTAAAAAGTGACCAGATCTTTTAAGTGAGTTACATTGTTCTGTATTTGAGAGTAGTGAAATTAGAGAACAATCATCATGGTAATATTTTTTTTCTGGAATTTTCCTGGACCATGAATGAAAAAGTCTGTGCATGAATAAGGTGGAAGGAAACTTGCTTGAAAAAATACAAACGGATTGGTTTGCTGAACATTCATCCTAACTTTGATATTATACAGACTCAAAAAATTGGGGGTTTTGTACAACTAAAGACCAATAGTCTTAATGTATTTTCTTATTTTATTTTACATCAGAAGAAGAATTATGACCGAGTCATGAAAGCGTTGGATAGTATAACTTCTATTAGAGAGATGACACAGGTGAGTTTAAAAATGTTTACATAACATAACAGCTATTTCTAGAGCTAGGGGGATATTTATATGAGGTCTGTAATGGGTGGGGAAGGTGATAGGATGAGTCCTTTCTTGTAGGGCTAAAATGTGTGCTAAAAATATCAAACTACAGTATCCATAATGGCAATGAAATTAAAGTGATAAAGTAGAATTCAAGTCTTTTGAAGTTTAAATACGAGATAACAGCAGACTGGGACTTTATAACAAGATAATCACCAACTGCTGCGTTTCTGGGAATATCAAACTGTGTCTCTTTGTTTCCAAAGCAAAAGAAATTGATTTTGTGATGATGCTCTGAATTATAGCTTTATTTCTGTTACAACAAAACACTTGTTCAGCTCAGTATGGTTGGGGACTAGGAAGATTGGGTCTCTTGGGATCACTACCATACGATTTCTCAATATTCACAGTAGGACAGAATCTGATAGCTGTTCTTGTATTTACTGTAACAGTTCATTTCCCAAACAGACCCTCTTAGTATAACTACTTATTGAAATCTCTCACGTACATCTTGCTTTTCCAGCTGTTTTATAAATGTAATTTCACAAGATTTTATAAATCATATTTTGTATGTATTTGTAAAGTACTTTGGGAATATGGAATGCAGAATGAAGTATAGAAAGCAGTAAAACACATTGAAAATAACAATTGAGGTATTTTTGTTAGCTTGTATAATATCTCTTAAAGTAACCAACATTTTGCTTCTTTCAACATTAAAATAATTATTGGACTGAAGGTTTTTAAATGAGTACTTGCATTGTGATAGAAATCAAGAAATGTCTTCAGGGGAAATACAAGCTTCTAACAATATTTTACTTTAACAGTTTTTATCATGAAACAGATATAAAGAAATGTGGGTTAGCTTGGGATTTTATGATATTTTGAGAAACCTGATTTTGTGATGTCCCCATCCAATTAGTCCAAGAGCTGAACATTAGTGCATATGTTCTGCTGTTGTCCCTGAGATCACCAATGTTTTTTATAATATACTCTTTTTGATGCTAATTATATGCTTATTATTTTACTACAGGGAAAATAATTGCTTTATTAATTCTTCTTGTTGTCAAAACACATTTATAACTGTACAGTGCTAAATGTCACTAAAGCTGTGATTTAAGCCTAATAAAAAGTCCCATGTATTCATTTTAATAGATGAAGTCACAATGTAACATATAAAATTTAACTTTATGATTTTAGCCAGTATAAAGAATGTAATTACTGTTTTCTAGGCACCTTACTTGGAAATAAAGAAGCAGATGGATAAACAAGACCCACTTGCACATCCTCTTCTACAATGGTATAAAATTGACAAAATCACATGGCATGATAATTATTGACTTACCAAGATGAATGAATAATCGCTTCACCAGTTTAATTTCCTATAAGCTCACCCTAAGAATTAATGCCAGAGTTAACATTTGCAACTGCTTTGTTCCTGAACTGTTTCTGGATCTCACCTGGAGTGTCTGAAAACAGTGGAAAGACTCTAACTTATTGTACCACTTCAGATCTGAATTTGTAGCCAAGATGTAGTCTGCTTTAATCTGATAGGCTCAAAAGCCTGCAGCCTCGTGCTTTGTTATGGCTATGCATTACATTTTTTAGAGAGAAAGTTCTAATTGTTTGTCATATCTAGTGCATATACTTGTTTCTTCTTTTAGGGTTATTTCTAGTAACAGATCACATATTGTGAAGCTACCGGTGAATAGGGTAAGTGTCCGTGGGTTATTTTCTCATTTCTCATGGCTCACATTAGCATAAATGAGAGTCCTGGCCAAGTGTAGATGTCCACGTTTAAACTGGTCTCGTGGACTCCATTAATAGACAGTGGAAAGAAGCCGGCAGTTTTGGGTTGTGACTCATAGCATCATGTTGTGAATATCTAAAACAGGTCAAAGAAATTATAGTCAGAAAAAGCCTATTTTAGATGAATAGCTCAAATACAAATATCTACCTTGCAGTCATCTGAGATTGGATGAGACCTTCACTATTTTTGTTACCATTTAGAATATTACCATTGCCATTTAGAATAACAGATGCAAAATCGTATGAAAAGCAGTGCAGACAAATCACATCCACCAGAAGAACTACATATGAGCATACTATAAAAACAACATAGCTCTGACATTTTAGAGGGGTGGTGCTGAGATTCATTTCTGAGTATCTGTGGCTCTGATGCTCTGATTAAGGGCGTAGTAATCTGCAGCCTTTCAAATCTGAACCTTAATTCAAAGACAGCTTTGATTAAAATACCATGAGAAATTGTTCAAATTAATTACTTTACTAGAGACATAGTAGGCTGAAACCTGTTTCAGAAACTTCCATATGTTTCATAAATCAAAGACTGTTTTTACATTTGATTTCAGATAAAAGCAATGATAATGAGACCAATTTCAACTTAGTTCTTGGTATATAAATGCAGTCATATACTGCGCAAAACAACTTGATATTTTAAGAACTACCATTCTGGAAATACAGTGCTGTTGTGTTCATCAACTTATTTTCACATATGCACTATTATGTTTTGCAGCAACTAAAGTTTATGCACACTCCCCACCAGTTCCTGCTTCTCAGCAGTCCACCAGCCAAAGAATCCAATTTCCGAGCTGCTAAAAACCTTTATGGAAGTACCTTTGCATTTCAGTGAGTCCATATGTTTGTATTAATCAAAGGTTACCAAAATGCCACACTGTCTTTTTTTTTTTCTTGCCATTTGAGGTTTGCAGCTGTGAATGTACTATTTTAAAGGTTTCATTTTGAATTTTACACTGCAGATTTTAATACTTTCTCTTTCACTTTTTCAGTGGTTCACACATTGAAAACTGGCATTCCATCCTGAGAAACGGCTTAGTTGTTGCTTCCAATACGAGGCTGCAGGTGAATAATTTAAATAGACTTTAGCTAACCTGTGTATGTTTGATTATATATTAAAATCAGGTGAATTTTCAACGGGTGTATTTCTGGTGGTCATATTGGTGGCAAATACCTTTATGTTTCCTGGAAAAGGTAATTTTATGAAGCAATTAAAATTAAATAATGTGTCTGTTCAAATGGCTTTAAAAAAACCATATCTGTGGAATCCGTGTTTCATTTTTACATTTCACAGCAGCACCTCCACGAGGCTTAGCTCGGTACTGCTTAAAGCAATATCAGAGACTAGAATTCATGCCTTTATTACAGGATCCCAGAGCACACTGAATTTACAGAAGCCAAGTTTACAGCGTCTTCTTCACTCCTCTGATTTTCTTGGGAAGGAAATATGAGTGTACTGGCAAGGAGGGATCTATGGAGAAAACATCACTTTGGTTTCTTAGGCTGAACCACGAGGAGACCACTACTGCAGAGGAAAGTAGGCAGTACGAGAGGGACCAGAGGAATGCGATTCAGTGTGTTTTAACATCAGGGTTTTGGCAGGTGTTTCCCAGAGATGAATCCACGATCCTGATACCATGGAGGGAGATCTAAGGGTGCTGACTGAAGATTAGGGAGCAGGAAACACTGAAAGAGGGACTGGAAATTTCTGCTATTCCTTTTAGTGGTTTGGGTGTTTTTATTAGCATCTTCGAAATATCTGTCACCAAGAAAGCACAACTGACTCTCAAAAATTCACCAGAGTAAACCTTTTTGTTTGTGTTTATTGTTCGGGCTTAAGGTATTGAGAAGAGGAGAAAGCAGTTTATTCAAATCTGTTTTACATAACTCATCATTTTTAGATCTTTCACATGACAAAGCTATATCATTAATCCAGTTCGTTCTGTTTATCCCAATACCCACCAGTCAGGAAAAGTATCTACTAACCAGGAATCCCATAGAACACCATATGGTCTGGAGGAGTGAGAGCATGACTGTGCATACCAGTGGGAGCTCTGGTACATTGCAGACATAGTGTAAATATTGTGGGGTCGGAGGGAAGAAATAAGAGTGAGAGTAACTCTGAAGCCCAATGATCATAACATCTATCTGTGTGGGAGATGCCCTGGTTTCTCACATGGGCTGCAACAACTACTTTTTGTGGCTTCTTTGAAGGCTTATCTACTTAAGGCAGTCAGAACCTGGAGGAAGAGCAGAAACTGTACTTCCCACTTCCCTGAGAAGAAAATGGCTAATAAAACATGCTTGTCTTTTTGCTTAGCCCAAGCACTGTGACTTGAGCCAGTTATGTTGGTGAAGAAAAAAGTCTTCCCTTTCCTCTCATCTTCAGACATGTAACTCTGTGGCTAAAGCACTGTCCTGAAGTGATGGGATATGCATGGCTGAATAGGTTTAGGCAAAAGCATGGTTGAAATCATTCCTCCAGTGCTCAGGCTGAACTCAGAAATGATTTTTTTTTTTATTTTTTTATTTATTTTTTTTTTTTTTTAGCAAATAAGCACTGTCTTCACCATTTCTTCATTTCCTAACTTGGGAATAAAAATAGCTATTACTACATTGTTTGTACGCCCAGTCCAGCAGGTGTACATTGGAAAAACCTTCTGGATCTAGTTCCTCCAAGAGTGATTCACAAAGACTGCCTAAAGACTGCCTAAAATTTTCTTTGCACCCTTGGACACAGTTTCTAGAATATGTGGTATTTTACTTGTGTATTCATAGCATTTTATTTATTTATTTATTTATTTATTTTAGACAACATCGAACACCATTTATTACCAATCAGTAAATTAATGCTAATGGATGGATACTCATCTACATCAAGACTTGTGCATAGCATTATTTTTCTATCCAGATGCTAAACAATTGTTCTGTTCTCTCTTTCAGCTCCATGGTGCAATGTTTGGAAGTGGAATCTACCTTAGTCCATTGTCAAGCATATCATTTGGTTACTCAGGTGGTATTTATAAATCACTCTAGAGTTGAGACATAGGGGGATATCTCAGTCTATTGCTTTTCTTACTAGTTTTGCTTTTTATGATACCATAGTAAATTTGGTGTGTAGTAAATTTTGTAGTCTAAGATTAGATTTTCTCTTTTTTTAATTAGTTAGATTTCCCTTATTAAATACTTGTCCTCATTTTTTAAGGCGATGAGTGTCTTGAAGCTCTACTTGAAATAAGTAGTAACTAAAGCTGGATGCTGTGTGTAATGGAGCAGGTCTTGACCATACAGTGGAAATCCAATGTAGTGATTTATTTGTTTTTTTTGTCAGTATCTACCTAAGTTCACCTATTATTATGGATTTATAGACTTCTAGGAACTTATCTGACCCAACAAATATTCGTCAACACACATGTTCAGCAGTGTGTGTTTAAGAATGTTCCCAAGTATGCTACGTCAGATATACATAGAAAATAACGGGTCATGTGTTCATTTTAGCATTAGAACAGAAGGGGACAAATTTGCCCCACTGGTGAATCCAAAAGCCATGCAGAACTTTCCATCTTAGAATCATAAATAGAAGCATTACAGGTACATTGTATAACCAATGTCTATATTAAGAAACTTTTATGAAGATTTTAAAATGCTGTGACTTTTTTCTTTTCTTATGTTGTGTTTACCATTTCCTCTCATGTAAAACTGTTGGTATAGTTGAATGTGAGTTTGTCTGCGTGTAGATAAATGTAATTCTGAAAATGTTAGTTATGCTTTCTGATTTGTTGTATTTTTAGGTAATGTCACAATTCATTTCTAGAGCTCAGAATTTTTTACTGCTGTTACTGAGTTTCAGTGTCAGTAATTTCTAAATGCACTTTTAGCTTCTCAGGGATTACACAAGTATGGAAGCTTTTAGGACTCACTTAAAGTGCCGGTTGCAGAATCATCTAGGAAAATGACTTCTTTTTTGTACAGCATTGATCTGTGAATTTCACTGTTTTTTCTCCTCTCTCTACCTTTTTTGATGCCTTCCGTCTAGTCTCTTCCAGAAGGGAAACTTGTGTACCTATTAAATATGTAATACTAATTAAAATATGTAATATTTTATAACACTAAAAAAACATGGAGGACCCTACACTCCTTCTCACTTCACAGGCATGAAAGTTCAGCATAATCTGATGTGTATTTGCAAATTGTCAAGAAATATGGAACAGTGGAAACTAAAGGAAGGCTGTAATAATGTACCATACAGGAATGTTATATAAACTACCAAGAAGAATATAAATGAGATCTAAGGCACAAATATAGGTGTTGAAATTTCTGAGAAGGAAATTGGATCCAAATTGGGTGACCGATACTTTAATGGATTCACCTGTATATAATTTAACCTAGGCAGACTTTAAAATTACCTTTAAATAAACTAAGTACTACTGAAAATTATTTAGACTTTTACTAGAACTAAATAAAATGTTTTAGATGAGCATCTGAAGTTCATCTATGGTAGGATTTTAGTATCCTACTCTCAATAAATGAAACTGTTACTTTGGCTTCAATAGGGTCTGTTAAATTGAAACATGTTAAAATGCAATCTGTTAAGAAACCACTTAAGAACATTCCTGAGCTGAATTCAGTGGCGTTTGTGATCATGTTTACCTACTTTCATACCTTCTTAGTGCTATCTTGGCTTTCTTAATGTCTTTGCAACATATGCAGATATATGGGTAATTTACAGGATTAAACTGAATTATTTTCTGGCAAAGTTAACTGGCTTTCTGCCTGCAATGCAAAAGACTGTAATTTTGACCATGCCACCTGTTGCATTATGCATATTTAATTTTGCTTATAGTTGTATTTATATGTCAGAATATTTTACATTATTTTTGTATCTTAGGGATGAACAAGAAACAGCAGAAGGTGTCAGCTAAAGATGAACCAGCTTCAAGCAGTAAGGGCAGCAACACATCACAGGTACAGTGGTATATCAGTCATCTCTGGAAGATTTATGGTTTTATGTTGGGAAGCTGATATTTGAAAAGAAGACAATATTTCTGTTGTGAAAGATCATTGTTTTATTAAATGAAATCAACAAGTCAAAATACTGCACTCATCAAATACAACCCAACTGCTCCAAGAATTTATGGAGTATACTACAGGTCCCAGTGCTCTTCTTTTCCAAGCAGAAGAATTTGGGAAGAAAATGAAAACAAAACACAGATATCATTATGAATTTTAACAAGCCTTTGCTTTCCGAGCTATGGAATTTTTACTGAGCAGTGGTGCAAAAGGAGTTAAGAGTAGCTACTTTTGGAAAATGAGCACAGCGTTTCACTGATGGCTAGTCAGATTTTTTTTTTTTTTTTTTTCCGTAGTTTCTACACACTGAACCTTTAGAATTCTGCTTTATTTAAAGCACACTCATAGAAATTACATGTAGGACTAAATTTTGAGAAAGAAATATGACATCTGTCTCTAACACACAAAAACTACAGAATAATCTGGCTTTAGATAAAAACTGGCATATAAGGGCAGAATCCCTTGGAACTTAGGTGGCCAGTAAAGCATGAAAATAAATCAAGTGGCCGAAGAATCAGTGATTAAACCACTTTGGTTTTGTTGTTGTTGTTTTTATTGTTGTTTTTCTGCTGTCAATTTGTTTATTGGTAAGATTGATTCTGTAATCAGTGTTTATCAGTAAAATTGATCCTTTCATAATCAGGAATTCTTCTTTCTGGATAAAAGAAATCAAACCTTTCCTATGATAATCCCCCCTCATATAAGTCATAGAAATTCTGTTAGATTTAGAAATAAAGCAGAAATGTTATAGAAAGATTATCTTTGTTTATGAATAAATCATTGAAAATAGCAGATCTCTCCTTTGCTACTTTTCCACTGTTTGTCTTACAGCAGTAATTAAGTTTTCTCATGTTTTTACATCTCAGTCACAGAAGAAAGGACAACAGTCACAATTTTTGCAAAGCCGTAACTTAAAATGCATAGCCTTATGTGAAGGTAAGCTAAAAGCCCTTGAAAAACTGTTCTAGTCATGAGCACAGTTATACTGAATGTAAATCAGTGTGACCTTTAGTTCCAGTTGGTTTTAAGTAAGGAACTATTGGTAGGCATATGAGTACTTGCTAGCAGCTGACCTTTGTATTTCTGTTGAAAATATTTCCTTCTTCAAACAAAAAGTGTAATACATGCTGAATTTTTATGTAATAATCATACCATGGTATCATAGAATGGCTTAGGTTGGAAGGCAACTTCAGGTCTACCCAGTTCCAATCCCCTGCCATGATCAGGGCTGTCCCCCACCAGCTCAGTCTACCCTGGGCCCAATGCAACCCAGCCTTGAACACCTCCAGGGGTAGAGCCTCAGAGTAAAGGACTTCCTATTGACTGTATAGTAACTGATCATCTGGTCTGTCCAGCAAGGTTCATTTGAAACAGTGATTTCTTGTAAGCTCCTAATGAATACATAAAAACATGTGATTCTGAGAAACAACAGCTTTCGTACTGAATTTTCAAATGATTTTTAACTGCTCAGGCAAATTCGTTTTTCATGTGATAACCGACCTGTTCTTCTGGAGCGCTTCAGAATTTTTTTAAAGTTAAAAAGTTAAAAGTGCTTATGATTACCATTATTCTTGAGAGATTTCTTTGTAACATGTCATTATGAAATTTGAATAAGAACAATTGATAATGAGTCTAACGGGCCGAACAGAAAGAAATTATATTGAACTCAACTTGCCCTCCATTTTCAGCATTTGTTTATTTTAAAAAGTTAAAACTAAGACACTGTGTCAAAGATGTTAGTTCAAGATTCGAGCTACTTTTATGCAACTACTTAAAATACATATTTTTTTTTATCTCTTATGATTTAGAAATTACCATTCATGGAAGAAATAATGTAAAAATTGGATATGCACTTTTTTTTTTTCCTGGTAGCATTTAGATGCATTTATAGAAAATCTTTAAAGCATAGATTCATGACAAAGATTCTACGTGTATTGATTTTATTATGCCATTAAACAGCCTAACATTGCTGTTTTCTAAACATTGAGCAAGTTTTGGTGGGATTCAGCATCCCTTTGATTATAATTTTACCTTTTAAAAAATATTTGATATTACAGCAAATCACTAATCTTTGCCAGCTCAGTTTCAGGCGTTGTCTTTCATATCTTAGAATTGACTCAGCTACCATCAAACACAGACATGTCTGTGCCAAAGACATTAGTTCACTCAAATCCTTCTTAACAGCCCTGTGTGCTTCTTAAATCAGTTTTTAATACATGTACTTTTTTGCTTTTCCTGTTTACTGGTCTACAGAGCAGGTCTTGCTCCTTCAAAGAACTTCATTTATGTAAAATGCCAAGTGATCATAAAAGCCAACTTTTGTTTAAAATCAGTGAGTTAAGAACTGGCTCTCATACATCAAGCATTTGTGTTTTATGGAAAGTATAATGTATTTTGGAAAGAAGAATCTTGTTCATGTCTTTTTTTTACTAACCAACAACTTGAAGACTACACTTGGCCACAGACGTACACTGGAAAACTCAAAATTTTCACAAAGCTATGTAAAGTGTGTAAAAAAAGCAGATGTTTTAAAATAGTATCTTTCAGATGTGTTTTGATCTATGGAATTTATTCTTTCCCTTACAGTGATAACCTCATCCGATCTGCACAAACATGGAGAGATTTGGGTGGTTCCCAACACAGATCACGTGTGTACAAGGTTTTTCTTTGTGTGAGTACAAACCTTCTTTTAACATTCAAGTTCTGTCTTTTTAAGGCCTTCTTTTTCCTCACGTTCCTGACAACAGTTGTAAATGAAAGAGATAGAAGACATTTATTTCTAATTCTTTAAAGCATCACTCTAGTTTGTATTTATTTCTATACTTTTTTTCATGTATGGATACATTAGTGGCAAAGATTTAGTAGACATTTTTAAGTAAAAGGAAAAAAATGCAGTAAATGGAGTGTTACTGATTTTTCCCACTCTGTAACATTACCTTATATTGCTGTATGTTTGACCATCTATTGCAAAGTATCTTTTCTATTCACATGTATATTTTAAAGCTAAGGAGTTAATTATTGAGAAAAGGCTTCTTATCTGTGATGTGAACATTCCTCTCTCAGCTATGATTTGTAATTATATATTGACATGGATTCCAGCCCTGCAAGAAGAGTCATGCAAACCAATGGAGAAGCACACAGACTCCAGATTTGCCAGTGTTGGAGGTTTGCAGTGATTAGGATTGGTCTATCCTAAAGAGAAAATCCTTGAAGCTATCATGGTGTCACCAATAAGCTGAGACCCTTTTGTGACAAGAGTTTAGTTACTGTAGGCATTGCAGTGTCTTGTGAAATGCTGTGGTACCAGCCTTGTGCAGTGATCCCTTTATACATGCAGGAAGAGGGGAACTGCTATCCAAGCCTCAGCACATTAGCAGCACTTCTGCGGGTGGCACTGCAGAAGTCCCATTCGGGTCCCAGTGTGTTGTTGCCTCAGGGTTCCAATGACAATGGAAGTCCTGCCACATTCCTGAGTATGGGGTCTGCTTGTAACAGTGAAGCGCAGCAGAACATTTTAATATTAAGCTTGTTAACAGACAGAATAAATACTGGTGATTATTGAATAAAACAAAATTTGGAATGGTTTTAAGTAGGTCAATAAAGCACTAATTTGATTTTATTTTCTTCACTTTTTTTTTAGTTACGAAGATGGTCAAGTGGGTGATACAAGTATAAATACACAGGAACCGAGCATTCATAAAGAGATTCTTCGAGTCATTGGCAATCAAACTGCTACTGGTTAAAAGGACCACTCTTATTTAATTGATGTGGTTTGGAAGCCTTCCTCAGTCTCAAAGCTGGATTTTGAACTGAAGAAGATGCAAAAAAAACCGTAATTTATTATTATTATTCTAAGCAAATTAACCCTTTGAATACTTACTGTTTTCTTACTTAGTGTTTCTTATCTCATCAAAATACCTGAGATGGTATGAATTAAAAACTGTTGGGGTGCAAAGTCTATTAACATACTACAACTAACAATAATTACAGGCATTTGGGTTGCTCACAATAAACAGACTTTAAAAAAAGGAGTTTTGTGCTGATATTTTTATATTAAATTCTTCAGTTGGAGGTTTTAGTACTGTATACTGGTATTTTAAATTTAGAATGACTGAATTATGTGCAAGTGAGAAGATTTTATAGCGGAGCACTTGTATTATGCAGGATACTTTGCAATAAGTAAAATATTCTCATATTTAAACACAATAAAGGGTTGTCTGGAACATGTCAAATCAAAGAGATTGGTTACCTGCAGCTATCTTCAATTCATTTCATTTTACACAGGTGCAGCCAGAATTTAGAGTCAAAGGTTAAAACAGTGCAGTTTTGGCATAATGCGTGAAACAAAGAAAACTAGTGACTCTGATGATGTATATTCAGTTTTCTTTATCCTCGCTGAAAACACTGTCATATCCACACAGCAGCTCAATTAAAATTTTTAATTAAACAAGCTTAGCAAACATCTAGAAATCCAGAAGCTGTTAACTTTCTTCTTACAAATTTGTTTTTTATATACTAGGTTTGGTAAGTTTTTTCACATCAATAAGGTCCTTTAGCTTTTCCATCTTGACATCTGTGAGATTACTCTGTGGTTAAATTTAACCAGATCTGTAAAAGTACCTGCTAAATTAGAGTTTTAACATGATTAATTGTTGTTTCTACATCAGAAAACAAACACAAAATATACTGATATCACCAAGTGAAAGTCTTTTTATTAATTTATTCCTAAGGGAAAACAAACAAGTTCACATCTTTGATGTTTGAACTAGCAGCTACTTTTTCCAAGTAAGCATAATGGCAACTTGGGCCAGGGCGTAGTCTCCAAAGCATAAAGCATATCCTGTGCCGTGGGCAGCTCTCACAGTAGCCATCCTGCAGCATCACACCTTAAATATGGAGAGCAATTCAACTTGCCTGTCTGTTCCCAGAGAAAGGGCACCTCAGAAAATAAAAATAGACTAAATCCTCTATTAAGTTATCTTTGTTAAATAGCAGTACAAGAGAAGACCAGCTAGTGTTTTTCTTTTAACTAGAAGTGCATTAAGAAGGTTATGTTCACGTTTACTCCTTTATTCTTTATTTACTCCTCCCTTATTCCTTGCTGCAATTGAAATGCCCTGCATGTAAAATGGTATTGTTATACCTAGCTGGAGATGTTGGGGTTTTTTTTGTGTTCCGGACTTACTTGCTGTAAACCTCAGTTTTTCTGGGTTCACATCCAGACTTGTCAACCTAATTCTGTTTTCAAAGCCCCATTTTGCTCTTGAATTTTTTGCTATTTAACATTCACCCTCATTTGTCAGACCCCTCATTTGAAAACCAGTACCTTAATTGTTATTTTTTATGTTGGGACACTGGTTAACTTCTTGAAACAAAGAAAATTCCTGAAATATTTCAGTCTACATAAGGACTGCATTAGTTTGGGTAGCTGCACAAAATCACCATAGTTCAGAAGTGGAGCTGAAAACCTGGAGTGCCCATCCCTCCATAGTTTGTCCTGCAGTATGTCCAAATCACTCTCTTTTTGCAGAACACAGAAAGACGCTAGAAAGTCCTCAAAGATGTCCTGCATTAACTTGTTTGGCTTTTAGTTTTCCAGTATGAGAGGCCTCTTCAAAAAACTAGGAAAGAACAAAATATAACCGTGTATGAACTGGAGAAGCCAAATAAGCAGGCACATTTTCTTAGTTCCCTGAAGCTGCAGCAGAGTCACAAGTGAACCCCTTTAGAAGAAGCTGAGAGGTGTAGCGTTAGAAACCAAAGAGTGTAGCTACAGCAGTGAATTAGCCTTGCTTGTCACAGTGATGTCATGTTGCCTGCCATTTTTTTGCTCTCATAAGTACTGTCATTGAAAAGGGGAGAAAAAACGTATATCTTCCAAATTTTAAGACTGCTCAAAATATTATTGTATATGGAAGAGAGAAAGGGGAAGTGTGAAGGAAAGCAGAGCTCAGAGGTGTATGAGGAGACCTTGCTGTTGTAGAGTGGCAACAATACTTCAGGATTTTTGAGGGCAGTAGCTGAAGTCTGGGGACAACAAAAGATGACAAAGAGTAAGACGTAATATGATGAGCATAGGCATTACAAATCACTAACGTACCATTAGCAGCTCAAATCCCCGCATTCGTTTTGTGGGGAAAAGGGATGGGGCTGACAGAGCAGCAGTATTGTGCCTGTGGGAACTGGGCCATCTGAAAGGGCGGCAAGGGCACTGGGACACTCCAAGGACTCAAGCCCAGTATTGCAAGCAAAGCAATGGAATTAGATAAAGTTCACTTGCTACGCAGTAACTCAGTCAATTTTTGAATTAGCCAAAATGGGAAACCTCTTGGTGTTACTTCATCTGCAGGTGAAAATAAGTCTTCAGATTGTTCCCTTACAGAAGTGTTTGTTCTTATTGGTTTTTTTTTAAGATTAAGGAAAAAGGGGGGTTCTGTGTGGACTTACTTGTTAATCAAAAATAGATAGCCTTTCTGTAGCAAACTTCAAAATTTAAACTAATAATAAATGAAACAAATATAAACTTTTCACAAATAGCTTTTAATCACAGAGAAAAAAGAACCCCAGACTCTATTACTCTTCTTGTTAGAAACCTGCATGAAGCTGCATCTAACTAGCTGTGACTGTGTCCAGCGTGGAGCAACTGAGGGAGTTCTTGAGATGGAACTTTCTAACTTATTTCTACATCCCGCACCAAATTACAAACCCACAAATCTGAGGGTTTGATGGAGAAATTATGTTAATACTTTAATGTTGCACCCAAATAAGAAATCGACCTATTTGTACTTCTGTAAGTATTTTAAACATTGAGAAAGGAATCAAAAAAGATGCTTTTAAACCTTTCTTGAAATTCAGTATTTAGCATTCAAGGGGTTAAGCAACTTGGGTTATTTCCTTATATAATATATGATCAGCATAACTATTTTCTTCAGCAGTGCTAAACTGTTTTGATCACCTAAGTATTTGGCTCTGCATTACTAATCATATAATAGCCAATTTGTATGATATTCTGCTTAATGTTTTAGAGGAACTAGTTGATCACACCAGAATTGTTTATGCTTGTGTTTTCTCTGAAGCCCTTGAAAAACTGTTACTGATGCTGTATAATTTTAATATTATAGCTGTTGGTACTAAAAATGCATCTCTTGAATAATGCTAAGATTATGCTTTTGTTAATACAAACAGAAGACCACTTCCAAATGAAGACTTTGGGCTTAGATCAATTATACTATGCTTATAAGTAATTTTCTGCTTTGGAAATATTTAGCATACTTTCAACATTGAGGAGTACAAAGTGAAAAAAAAATGCATTAACCAAAATGAAGAGAATCATGATTTAAAAAGAAACTAAAAAATTAAACAAATATAGAAAGAGTGTATAGTGATTTTAGTATTATATTAACTAAAATGGATTTCTTCTTGGTTGTAGAAGATAAAAGTCAAATAAAAAGAGTACTTCTTGTGACTGATAGGGTCAGTCAGAGCAAAAGCACTCTGTAATCTTAGCATTTTCAAAGCATGCAGGTTTGGGGTCTGACCCTGCATTGTGCTAAACACCCACTGCAGGTGCTGGGGGTTAGGCCCTCGAACAAATGTAGGTATTTTTTGTACATGTCATTCCTGGCTCTTGCGGTAAGTGTTTTACAGGCCTCTGATGCCAAGACCTGCGGCTGCTGGCATCAGCATGAAAGCTCCATGCTTGGGTAGGCCTTGGCCTGGCTTCTTTTGCTACCCGAGAGTGGGGCAGCAGTGGAGGCCTCGGTGGTGATGGTGGCAGGGAGAAAGGGCAGGAGAGGTCCCAGCGGTCAGGGCTGAGCCTCGTTGTGCCCTCACAGGGCCTACACTTGTTTCGTGGGGTGCAGCAGGGTGCAGCACTGTGCAAAGCTGCAGTGTGCAAACCGCAGTGTGGGTTGGTTATCCTGCTGGCCTCCTTGTTAGTGCTACCATAAGGGGAAAGATGGGCCTGTGCGTTAAATGCAGCAAAGCCATTTGTTGGCAGAGTGGATAAAACAAGTGTAGGGATGAAAGTGGTTTGAAAAATATATTGAGTCCAGTCAGCCAGGGCTGTATTAATAACCAAATTTATTCCTTAAAGCACTGAGGAGTAGAGGTAAGCTCATACCTCAGAGGGGATAAATAAATAAAATTTAAAGCAAGGCAGCTCTCTGCATGCGCAGTGTCACGTACAGTGCATGAGGCTGTCTGTCACAAGGGGATCGAATCTCTGGATTCGGCTTTGGACACTTTGGGTGTGAAGTGCGGGCCTCCATCGCCTCATCATGGGGTCAGTTCTGGCCGCCTCCCAGCAGCAGCTGCTGCCATGAGCGGGTGAGTGAAATACCGAGCTGCTCCCTGGTGTGAGGAACACTGGACGCATTGGGTGTTCCTGGTCTGCCAGGGAATGGCAATGATGTATATTACAGCCCATTACACTTCGCATTGGGGTTTTGTATGATATACTAGGTATAAGATTTTTGTAATGAGAAAACAAAATAGAATTAAAGTAGTAGTTAGTTCAACGTATCTAATGTGTGAAAAAGCTGTTGAAAAGTAGATTACATTAAGTGTTTACCAGCAAGTCAGTAAAAATAGTCCTTATACACATATAATTTAATGTTCCGAAGATAATTTTATATTTACCCAATATGTATTGTATCTTTGAATTTTAAGAAGCATCCACTCCTTTCTGTATACATAAAATATGCCTATGTTTCTTTTAACTCTACAACCTTTTTTTCTCTGAATAAATATATTAAATTCTGTGCACAAAATAGTACCGCCGCCTGCTATTTAGCCTATGGTGCCTTAGAGTTACTACAAATATTTAACAAAATGTACATAATGTAAATACTGCCAGAAGATCACTAAGGCCAAATATTTTCTCTATTCACTTTTTACTGCACTTGCTTTCTATTGCTATTTAAGCCTCTTTTATCCAGATTTGTAACAGTTATAACATTGTAGCCAATGTAAATGTTTACTTTCAATAAATCAGAATTTGTTCAATAAGCACTGTGCATTTGAGCACTGTTTTAAGAGCTCTGTTCGACGTTTAAAACAGTCTTTTAGAAATTAAAATAAATTTAATGCCGTTTCTGGACTTCTGCTAGTCTCAGCAGCATCTAAAGCTTATTCTTTGGTTCTACACATATTACTGGAGTCAAATTTTTCTGCAGTGATCTTTTTAAAAACACTTAGATGAATAGTAAAACCAGCCCTTCATGCTGTGTTTATAGGAATGATCTACATGACTCTTCAAAACAGAGAAACTGGAATTAAAGCAGGATATTGTGTGTATAGTACAAAATGCATAAGGATATCTCAAGATGCATTTTATAATTGCTTTTAAAGAAGTTCTCTGTCTTTCTGTAGAACTGTTTCTGTCATGGAAGCAGAAAATATATGAAGAACCTTGTTGTACTTAATGGGAGTTTGTTTAAAGTATAAATGCACATCTGCAACTCATAAAATATGCAGACATTTGTGGGACTGTTTATTAATTCAGTGAGTGCGCTATTTTTTTTCTCTGCCTATGAGCTCATTTTAATTATAGGGATGGATATTAACTTGTATCTTTTGGAAGTTTTAACTTTTGTTTTGTAAAATTCATTGGTTTGTTACTGCAGATTTTGGACTGTAAATGTTAAAGTGATGCCGTTATTCTGGATGCTGACAAGTATTTTACACTTATATAAATATGGCAGGGGGAACAAATAATCGTATCACTGCAATTCCAAATGGCTGAGCATTTCCCATTGATTGGAATCTACAGGCTGGTGCTTGAGTTCTGTAATAGAGATGATATTCTGTTTTGGGAGGACTTTATATCCGGAAGAAATAACAACTTCCAAGCTCGCAATCTAAGAGTTGAAACAGTGGTGAAATCTCAGACTGACACCAGTACCCAGAGATAGCAGGAGGGCTGGGATTTGTACCAACTCTGGCTGAACTGCTGCTCCATTCCCACACTGCTGCATCGCATGCTCTCTCAGTCAGTAGTCAATTGTATTCACCTGTTGAGCAGTTCAGTGTGGGACCCTGCAAGATTAATAATCCAAACATTAACTGAGAGCAAAACAAAATTATTGCACAGGAGCAGAGCTGCTTTCAAATGCACACACTGCCTTTTTGAAAGGAGGAAAAGCAGAAAATCTTTTAAGAAAAAATCTAATGGCTCTTGGAAAGAGTATGTGCTGTATTTCTTGAGCCGTGTTTACACGCTTGGCCAGCTTCTTTTTTGTGCATTACTCTGCAGTGCAGATTGCAGCAAAAAATTTTGTATAGGTCACAAAGCCGGGGCCCTGTCCAAGGGGGATGTGTCCACCTGAAATGTTATTAGGCTGCAGTAACTGAATAAAGCCAGTAGTAGCTGAAGGCCACAATGTGGCTTTGCCCCAGCTCTCAGCACAGTGCAAGCTCTCTGATTGCTAGAGAGAAGAAATCTGAAGGAGTATAACAAGGACGTACCTTAGGGCTCAGTGCCTTGCAAAAGCCTAGCACCAAAACAGATGAAAAAGAGCAACAACATGAAAACAAACAAACAAACACCATAGCAGATTTTAAATTGGAACTTTTTTTAATTAGTCCACTTAATAGCTTCCTCAGGATGGTTTTCTTAAATGTGGTTAACGTTTTCTGTTCCAGTTTGAGGGGAAGAAGTGTAATTCAAAGCAAGGAAATTGAAGCCTCTGGATGGGACTGTTTTAGCAGCAGCACTAGTGTAGCAAGACGCTGTGCAAGGCAACAGTGACTGGATTTCGGCCAGCTCCAGAAAACTGGCATTTTGCAAAACACTGAAGCAGTGGGAATAGCACTAGCAGCAGGAACAGTGACTGCTGCAGAAGCAAGAGCAGCATGAGTCTCAAGGGAACACGTCTGGAAAAAAAATACAGGAACTCCTGGCTTAAGGTTTGATCAACAAAAGCCAGAGCTTATCATCAGCAAAGCAATTCTAATTTGTAACTTTTAAAAAGAAAGCTTTCCATTGTTTAGGAAAAATGGGGGCAAAAAAGTTAGTTTTCTTCAGCCTTCTGCCTTGTAGCTGTATCTCTCTAATAGCATGCTTGTGCCAATGTCCTCCTGTATGTTTATACAGCACACTGAAGTGCTTACCGCAGCAGCAGCAGCAGCAGCCTTCTTACAGATCTTGGGATCGTTTATCCTGAGAATGGCTGACAGTTCCTTGTATCCTACCCTGTGTTTCATTTACAGATTCTTATGAATCTGGACTGGTAAAACAGCTCGGAATGGGAATAGGTGGCTGATATTTTTCTTCCTTCACAATGGGAATAGGTGCTCTGATCAGATCATACTTCCCATGTGAGCTGTTGAACAAACAATTTTTCTGACTGGTTAAAAAAAAAAACCCTCTTGTTCCCTCCTTCCCTGTCAGGCAAATAGCACAGGTTTGGAGGGATTGCTACTCACAGCCAACTGCCAAGGTTGATTCGGTGTGAGGAAGTTTGAGAATAAGAAAAGTCAGAGCCCAAGCCAATTTAAATATGTATTTTACTATTTTTTTTAAATAAATATGTATGTGTAGAAATATATGTAAAAATGAAAACATATGTGCATCTATAATATGTGAACATGAAAATATTTCTGTTGATTCAAAATTAAGGATGAGGATATCACTTTGGACAAAAGCAGTGAGTTACAAGTGAATTACCCAACAGTGGTAGATTTCGTTAGATCTGATTTGCTGTCTTTTTGGCCATGACAAGTGGTGCCAGAAGCTTTAAATTCCTGCCCACGAGGAGTTTCACAGAGCGAGTCGTGCCTTGTCTGTACATGCTACTTCTTAGCTGGTATCCTGCTCTTCATGTGCTATTCCGTCTGCGTTGTATTATTCCACTCTTTGCCTCTTTATTATTTCTGCAAACTTATATTTCATTCTTGCTGTGCTAATCAGTAGGATGTGAGTACTAGAAAAGTAGAATATGTTCTGTGCTTGCTGAGCTACTTCTGCTTGTAGCATTATTGTTTCATCTTGCTTAAAAATCATCTTTATTTCTGGCTATCATTTGTGAAGGAAACTCCAAAGTGTCCCTTACCACACTTTCTACTAGTTCCTTTAGACAGTGTGTTCTTTGGACCTATGCACCTATGCATCTTTGTTCAGCAGCATCTCTTAACCGTACCAGTACCAGTAATACCCGAACCATTAGTGCACTGGTTACAAAGGTGCTTGGGTGGCTTCTGACAGCTTGCTAAAGGTGGCACTGCATCTGTCTCTAACAAGCTGGTTTATCTTTATGCCCAGGTTTTGTTTTGTTTTGTTTAAAGTCTCCAGTAGTCACTTCCACTACTTAGATTCTGAAAAGTTATATTAAAAAATGAGAGCTTGTAGAGCTTTTTTTCTGCTTTGGTGTTCAGTACCTTCACATTCTGTTTGGCTATGATAATGTGACCTGAATTTCTAATCCATTGCCCTTCTCTTCCCTGTCACTTGCTCTTTTGCTCAAAAACCTAGCATTCAGAAAGGCATCACATATTAGCTTTGAAATACTACTGAGGATATTTTGGTTAAAATACAAAACTTTTTCAGCTTTGAATAATAAAAACTATTGTAATTAGAGTCTTGCAGTATAAAAAGCATGCGTGCAAGCCTTTACCTTATGCATGAGAACAGGACTGTGTAGCTGCAAGAGTATGCAGAGAAGGATGCTGTTAAAAGCTGAAGAGTTTTATCTTCACAATTTCCTCTCATAATTTCCCTTCATACATGCAGAATTGGTAGTGTAATTTCAAAATACTCCCTACCTGTTGTTATATCTTTAAATAGGGTTCAGGTTGGATTACCAGTTTTTCTAGATTCTTCTTTTCCTGTGATCTTATTAGAAAAGCTTACTGGAGTCTTAGTTACTTTAATGTATGTTATTGATCTCCAAGACTAATCTGCTTTGATAGTTTTTATAAATTAGTTTGAAATGGACTTTTTTATCAATCAGCCATCACAAACATTTGCTTTCTTCCTGCAGAGATTTTTTACATTTTAAAACACAAGTTCATTTACTTGAATCAAACTTTTCCTTAGAGAATTGAAAGATTTGATGGCAGATGTGAATGAGGTTTATTTTGAAAAATTTTTACTTTTCTATTTTTTTTTTTTTTAGTAGTTTGGTTTCCCACAGCTTGAGCAGCATATGCTTCAGTGTACTGTAACTATCCATGAAATGATCCAAATAAGGGCTGCCTTTATTTTCAGTTTTTAGGGCACCATTAACGTATTGGGTAGAGTTAAAAGTTCTGTCAGTTCTGACCTAATTCAGTTATGTGTAAATAATTTTATTTTGTGTAAACTGTTCCTTTACACTGACTGCTTTGTGAATATCTATTCATGTATATTCTTGTGAACTCTAGTATGTGTGACTGCAAGGAAAGAAATAAAGCTACGGGAAAGATGTGGTTCATGATTTGTCCTGACACCTGAACTGTGCCTGGAAGTTGTGTGGGAGTTTATGGAGAATACAATTGTTCAGAAGATCAGGACAGCAGTTTTATGAGTCATACAATTGTCTTCCATGCCCAAAAGTGTTCTTACACCCATTCAATTTGCTTGTATAGGCATAGCCATCCCAGTCAAACTCAGAAGGTTTGTTTGTCTAGACCTAGGTCTTTGCCTACTCTGCTGCAGTGAAGATATTCTTTGGTGGAAGATTACATTTCCAAGGCAGTGTTGTGCTGACTTTTCACATTGTACAGTCTCCTGTGGGGAAAGCAGATGCAGAATGGATGAACGATGCTATTACTTTGATTTGTAGCATTATTCCTATGTCATGAATAAGCAAGTCACTCCACAGCGTTTAAGTCAATTATGATTCAAGCTTCTATGAAGATTTCAATATCAATAATAATTACCTTTGTTTTCTTTAACTATATATACTTACATACACATGCATATACCTTTTAATTTTGATTGGCAAGTCATTGTTTGAGTACAGGAAAGTAGGGACCATTGTTTTATTATCTACAGCAGAGAGATTGTCTAACCTAGCAAAGACAGCTGAGTGAGTAGAGTTCATCCATGAATGGTGATTTATTCCCCTGCGCTGCTGAGGATGGCAGCAAGCCATCCGGTGGGTGGCTTTATTTAAAAAAAAAAAAAAAAAAAAAAAAAAGGGAGCCAACATCCACTGGAAATTTCAGTCTGTGTGATAAGAACAGATTCAAAACTAAGCTGCTTGAGGTGTAAGATTTGTGATTTAACATATTCCATCCCACCAGTCCCCAAACAAGGATTTGATTAAGTCCTTGTACTTTTTTTATTTTTATTTTTTACCAGAAACTTTCTCTGGGCACATAACTATAACCAACAACTTTTCTAACTGTAAAAGCCATTGCTAGTTAATCACAGCTGTGTCAGTTTAAAGATGTGATTTCCACGACTTAGTCCTTTAGATTTATGATGCTCTCTATGAATTTTATTTTTCCCCCGCATTATGAATGCCTCATTTCTCCTGAGAGCCATAAAAACTTGAAAGGTATAGTAGCAATATGTAACACAGACTTCCTTGCACTCTCTTACTGGTCTGCATAAAACCTGAATTGAGGTACTCATTTCCTGTAGTGATTAATCAACATAATGTGATCACTTGATGAAAATCATGCTATAGTAGTTAGATATTTTGAAGGGGTGGTGGTGTTGGTGGGGTTTGTTTGTTTCACTGAGCTCCTTCAGCAGTAAGTGAAATTTATTCTTTCCTTTTTCTACCGGCTTGAGCTCATCTCTGTATATTTACTTTCAGTTTGATTTCTTTAGGTCTGAATGTTGGGCTAAACAGCCACAGGGTACTTAAATGAGAAAGCAGTTTTACTTACAGGATCATTCCTCCAGGTTCCATACTGGACTAGATAGCCAGTATGAAGAGGACCTGGTGAGCACTTTTTTCCAAGCTGGTTCTTGGTGGACAGTCAGTTGTTCCCACAGGATGCATCAGACAGTATGTCTGGAAACTTGGACACTGCCTCAGATTCTCTCTGAAATGAGAGCTAACTCCAAGCATACCTGAGCCATAGGGTCTTAACCTTCTCCTGTTTGCCTGGTTATTTTTGCTTTTGCCTTTTGGTATCCAACTTTAGGAGGTTAAAGCTGAACTATTTTTAGTTCAGCTCCAGCAGCTTCAAAGACTCTCCTGGGGAAAAGCACACATTCTTGATCATGAAAATTCTTCTTACTATGCTCACATTCTAAGCATTTGCATAATTTTATGTAACTATTTAATGCTGTGTTGAAAGTATACTCCATCAAGAAAAGAACTTATGGGGAAACATCAGTTATGTACCTCCATGTTATCTTTCCTAGGCAATTCTGTGGGCTCAAAACCCACATCCTCACCTCTCCTTGTGTTCACTCCAGACAGCATTCCCTCCAGCCCTTCTTATGTTTGTATGAGTTTCACATATACAGAGGCACAGGCTCTGTCCCATCATCAGAAGTCGTGGCTTCTTCTCCAGCTGGATTTGCAGTATTTCCAGAGAAGTCACCAATGACATGGTTTTGATCAAATGATTCACCTTCCCCTTTGAAAAAAAATGTAAGCTGATAGAAAAATAAGCAGAATGTCTGCACTTCCTGATGGACTTATTGTGATAATGTGTGATAGTTTTGAGATATAACAGTAGAAAGATAGAACAGCTTAAGTTTCCACACACTTCAGTCACTTTCAAACACTTTTAGCCATTTTTTAAACGTGCTGCTCACCTCTGTATGATCATATCTGGATTCTCAGCAATGCTGAAATGTACTCTGCTCTTTCCTCCACAATCCCCTGAAACACGTGCTGCACTCCGTCAAAGCCTGTCTTCTCCATTTGTATATGGCAATCCTGTGAGAGATCTGCCTTGAAAGCCCAAGTTTTTTTTCCCACAAGCATGAATGCAGAATGTCACACTCACAGAGGAATATCAGTGACAAACTGTGCTTGTTAGAAGGCAGGAGCCTCTTTCTGGATTCTACACAGCCCTGTGTCAAAGGTTCAGGAACTAACAGTGGTGGCTTATCCTGTGCTGACAAACAGGAGGTGAGATCTGGAGCTTCCCTCTGTTTCAAGAGCTCCTTTTTCAATACCACTTACCTGCTGCATGGCAGCAGTTCCCAGCTCATAACTCATGCAGAGTCATGGCATACAACTCCAAAAGGAGGTGAGCACAGAGAAATGCAACCATGTGTGTAATATATCCCACAAGAATTGAACTCAAGGAGAATAATTATTTTACAAAACCCCAAATTTTCTTTATTTTGTAAAAGTGAAAGCAAGCATTTTCTGGATTACGTCACTGGTTGTGTGGGCAGAGAGGAGAGAGCTATTCCTTCAGCAGCCTTAGCACGAAAAGAGCAGATGGTCCCTGAGGAGAGCAGGTGGAGAACCATGCATGGACCCCTCACTGGCTGCTGCCAGCCTGATAGCCAAAGAAAACATGGAAAATATCCTGCCACAACCTTGTCTATTCTTTCCAGAAGAGCAGATATTATTGAATTATAATCATCTAAAAATGAGAACAATAGACCCAAGTCTCCTGCTCGTGTAAAACTATGCTCTTTCATAAAAGCCAGCACCATCTTTGGCAGCCTTTAAAAAAAAGGAGTTGAGCCATGCTCAGCTGTTTAAAATTCAGTGCTCCATATTACAAAAGTGTTTGACTACAGCTGCCTGATAGGTATCAAATCTCTGAAAAAAAAATAGCGTTTTATGTTTTCTGATAACCAATTTTAAGTGACCCTTGGCTTGTATATAGATTTATGCTGTCTTTTTACACAGTGCAACCATCTCTACACATTGCACCAGGGCACAGTCACTCTGTGCACACTCTTAAGATTCATCTGTCACTGTCATCTTCATCCTTTCTGGTCTGTAATCCCAATTTTTCCAAGAAGATCTTGCTAGACTTCCAAAAATTCTCCTTTGATAACCAACTCAAAGGGGGTGTGCTGAGAGATTATAAGGATAAAGCTCAAATTTTGAGGTCATTTATTTCATTCTCTACATATGGACTCGTTTATGGCTTATAAACCAGCACAGAAAAGTATTTATTCTTATCACTTAAGTAAGACATTTTTTAAGACTTCTTATAATGCTTGAAGTTTTGCCTGCTTCTTTGAGGAATGATGTATTAAAAACATGCTTTTACTATTGATCTTTTGCATGACTGTAATATTTATCAACTGCACAGGCAATGACAAAAAATAAAGCTAGCTAAGGCAGCTTTCCTAGGTTTAATTAGATTTTTATTTTTTTTTAAGGGAAAATAATGAATATACAACAGAGGCAAATTTGCTGAGCTTTGGGATTAGATTTTACATAGATATACTATTTCCTCTTCCTACCAGCATAGATTTTAGTCTTTTGTCTTCATTTTTATTACTGCAATGAATTATGTAAACTTATCATTATCAGCTGTGTTGAAGTATTGAGAAGCATTATCAGATATGGTATTTGGCCACAGGCTATATGGCCAAAATACTTTTAATTTGTAAGTACTTAAGTGCAGGGGTTTTAAGGATCTATAAGCCCCAAGGTCTAGGTTTTAATTTTATGCATCTTTGAGAGTGTTCATCAATTAATGGTCCCTCTGTTCTGTAGTATGATAAAATAAATTATCTTTATTAGTAACTGAATGATTACTTCTTATGTCTATAAAAGGTATTTACTTTTTATGTCTATGAAAGGGACAGTTCAAAGACCCTGTGATATTGACTCATCTTCCTTCAGTAGTTGTCTAGAGAGATCTGTTTGTCTTGGAATATGATGCAGTTCTTTTTCCATATTCTTTCAGTGTGTCTTTTCACCAAATGTCATCTAGCATAGGGCTGCCAGACGATGCCAGTTAAGTTATGACATGGACATCTGTGTTTTATTTGGCTTACACTTTAAGAACATGCTCATTATTAGTAAGATTTTTATTCATTTTATTTGGAAAATGCTACCAATGATCTTTAAAAATATATAAAAGCAACTAGATGTATATCATCCCACCAGTAACGCATTTATATATATTAAATAGCAGCAAAGAAGAAAAAGGTTTTCCCCAAAGAAAGCCTGGTTCTGAGGTCTGCATGTGAAATACAGATGAGATGCATTCATTAAATCTGACTCTCCAAAATGTTCTACCATCTCACTAAATAATTAAAAAATAATTACATACAGTGCATCCACTCCCAAGCACTCTCTGGTTGGTGTTTCTCATTAGTTTTTCCCTGATTAATCCTTGTTTTTCTCTTTACAGGTAAGTAGTTTAAAAGATTTATAAACAAAAGTGAGGGAAAGCAAGGCTGCTGGTAAAAGTAGGTAAAACTAGAAATTAACAGCTTGGAGCTGTAGTGCAAAGTCTAAGAGTAGGTATGTCTGTTCGTCTTAAACATATTAGCTTGTCTGGAGCTATTGCAAAAACACTACATACTTCAGAATGTTTCTGAGGACACTGATTCAGCCAGGTGCTCCAGATGGTTTGAAGGCAGTACAATTAAAATATTATTCCCATACACAGTGACAGTAGAATTTTAAATACTTTGTATAAAAAGGTGAGAGAAAAATCCACAGCACAGTCTGTTTGTCTCTCATCTTTCTTAATTAAAAATGCTTACTACTATCTAGGATATCTCCATTTTAACAATACTCTGATTGACTGTAATGTCTTATTCATGAACAGACATTTCTTTACTTGCATCATCATCATTCAAGGCCCTTGACACGGTCCCACACTACATCTTTATCTCTTAATTGGAGATATATGAGTTTGATGGGTAGACTACTTGGTGGAAAAGGAATAGGTTGGAACGTTGCAGCCAGAGTGTTGTTGTCAATGGTTCTATGTCCAGGTGGAGGCCAATGATGAGCGGTGTCCCTCAGGGGTCCATCTTGGGACTGGTACCATCTTTATCAGTGACATACTTGATGGGATTGAGTGCACTCTCAGCAACTTGGCAGATGACACAGAGCTGATGATGCAGTTGACTCAGGAAAAGGAAGGGATACCATTCAGGGAGACCTGGACAAATGTGAATGATGTTCAACAAGGCCAAGTGCAACGTGTAGCACGTGGGTTGGGACAATCCTAGATATGTACACAGACTGAGTGAAGAACTCTTTGAAAGCAGCCTAGCCAAGAAGGACTTGGGAGTTCTGATAGATAAAAAGTTTAATACAAGACAGCAGTGTGCACTTGCAGTCCGGAAGGCCAACTGTATCCTGCGCTGCATCAGAAGAGGGGTGGTCAGCAGGGAGAGGCAGATGATTGTCCTCTTCTCCTCTGCCCTTGCAAGCATCTATCTGGAGCGGTGTATCCAGATCCAGGGCCCTCAACATAGGAAATATGCTGATCCTTTGAAGAGGGTCTAAAGGAGGTCCACGAAGATGATCAGAGGGCTGGAGCACCTCTCCTACAAAGACTGTTAGATAGAGCTGGGCTTGTTTGTCCTGCAGAAAAGAAGACTCTGGGGACACCTAATTGTGATCTTCCAATATTGAAGGGGAGATTATAAACCAGAGGAAAATCAACTTTTTACATGGGTAGATAGTGATGGGACATGGAAAATGACTTTAATTAAAGGAGGAGAGATTTAGATTAGATGTCAGGAGGAAATTTTTCACAGAAAGGGTGGTGAGATGCTGAAACGTTGCCCAAAGAGGTTGTGGATACCACATCCCTGAAGGAGTTCAAGGCCAGGCTGGGTGGGGTCCTGGGCAGCCTGATCTAGTGGGTGGCAGCCCTGCCCTCAGCAGGGGATTGGAACTAGATGATCTTTGAGATCCCTTCCAACCCAAGTCATTCTGTGATCTATGTTAGCCAAATCATAGCTATAGACATAATTACATTAAGATTTACTTAACAGTACTTGTAAGGGAAGCATTATCATTGCCTTCCATTTTAGAGAAAGGGGAACTAAGGCACTGAGCCATGAAATGGCACATAGCTTCGTCAGTTGTGGAGTATTCCAAGCTGTTCCACAGAAAGCCAATATATACAGGCAAAAAATTTGACTATTAAGGCAAGTGTGGAGGGAGCCATAGTCTGTGAGGCACAGAAGGAGCATGAGATTGAGATAGTAAGATCTTTATATTGATGCAGTCAAATTTGATTTGTGGCTGAGATTCCCAGATGCTAGTATTGTGCAATTAAACAACATAATGAGGTAGTCTAACAAATCCCCCAGTGTGTTTTCCAGCTTTTGCATTGAGCACCATAGGGATCACTATTGAAGCATGGACATTCGCTCCAGAGCTGTATTCATCATCTTAGTTTTTATGAAAAAGAAGAGACCAGCCTGTGTCATGCAGAGGCACAGACTTGTCTGGCACATCATAGCCCTTTATTAAACTGTGTGTTTAAGTAGTCTTCCAGTCAACACTGGAGATCATCTGTTCTAACTGATCACTTCTTGCCTAATTCTGAATATAAAGAAAAAAAAAAAGAGAGAGAGAAAAACAAAGCAAAACAATTAAAATTGTGTTCTTCACACTCACTCCTCGATGATGACCAAAATAAACCATTTTCTCGGAAAAACAGTCACAATGCTCTGCCATGCACAGGGGATAGGCTCTGCAACCCCAGGAAGAACTCTACTACTTGCAATTTTCTTTGTGTGAGCAGCTATTAGTTCCAATATACGTCAACACTTAAAAAACATTGCAAAACATATTTTCTGGTTATACAGATAGAAGGAAATGGAGGTGACAAAATTTTGTCCTGAAAATTGTGCTAAAAAACTCAGGAGTCCATGTCTAAGACACCTTGTTTTTCCTTCCTTTCACACACACACAGCAAGCTCCATGGAGAACTGACCAGATTACTTAGTTTCAGCTTCTCTCTGAAGACTTTTTCAGCAAGAACAATTCTGTCCTGGACAAAGCTGGGGAGGGAAATTTTCAAAAGTGCTTGATGACAAGAAACTTAAGTTCTATTCTTTAAACCACTTATTCATCTCTTTGGGTTTCAACAGGGCAGGATTTCTAAATGTGCATGTGTATGGGCAACTGTAAAAAGTTGGGTGCTGATTCTCTTTACAATAGCTGATTTTTTTATTGCCCCAGAAATAAGATTGCACAGGAACGTTTGGGAAAAAAAAGCAATTTTGTTGGAAAGTGTCAATGCTAGAAAAAAAGAAAAGATATTTTGTGATGATGTATTTTCTTCTGTGTGTTAATATTAAATAGATATATATAAACAGGAATTAGGAGAATGGAAACTCTGGAGGAGCTTGGAGTGTGGAAGCTCAGTGCTGCTCATGAAGCAGCCCCTGCTCCCAACTTTGCTGCAACACAGTGAGTCACTGAAACACACCCACTTTTAATGCTTTGTTGTAAGAGTCGTGCCAGGTTCGTGTGGCAGTGATTTTTATTATTCTTATATTTTTCTTTTAGAATGAAAACTTTTCCTTACAGCGTTTGAATTTTTTAAATATTCCATTAAAATGTTGCAAATCTGAACCAGCTATAATGGAGCTCAAAGTACAGGGAGAAGGACATCCAAACACTGTGATAGTTCTATTACTTCCTCCTTTACAGTCATTACTCATTTAATGTAAGCTTGTGTCCTCGGCAATTTGTATTCTATGGATATTTCATTCATAATGTTAGTTTAGTTTTCCCTCCGTACACTTATCAGCTCACCTAAAGATTACTCTTTATAAAACTGTTAAAATCCCTTCTTTTCATGCCTTTCATTTCCTTCATGTTTTCCATCCCAAACAGGAAAGTAAGTTAATATAATATGCTCTCCGAAGAGGATATTGATTTTAGTCTGTGTTTCATTCAATTCATAGGCTTTTGTCCAGCCTGCATAGAATACGTTTACTTTCCTACTACCAGACTCTTTCTTATTTTATAGATGTTTCATTTTGTTCTTCTGGAAGAAAATAAAAAGAACCTTGAGTTTATAGCTGTTTTTTCACTTCAGGTTATTTCAACACATGTTGAAAGAAAAATGTCTCTAGACAGAACATCTTGGGATATTAGTCTCCATTACCTGCTCTTAGTAAGCCATTCACATTTTGTTTTGTGAGTATTCCACCCCGTCCTGTACCTGATCTCCCTCTGAGAGCATGAAAATAAATTGCAGTGTGATAACTTAAAAAAAAAAAAAATAAAAATCACATCAGAGTTACTATTGTTGGATAAAATCTGTGTTGGTGTAATGCAGAGAGAGGCCTAAAGATATTTACAGAATTATCTAAATGAGTTAGGGATGTTGCAGTAAGATAAAGCTGCTTTTGTAAATTCTGCAAGGAACAAATCTAGCTACATCTGTAATAGCCTTTAAAGCCTGATCCTTTTTCTTTCTGTAGACTTACCACTGTTTCCTATATGGTTCCATTTTGAAATCTGCACAGATTTCTAAAGGCTTTTGTAGTATGTAGTTGCTAACTCCACATGGTCCCATATCATCAGCTGTAACAGATTTGAAAGTAGTAACTGGACAAGTAATACTTTCAGGTATGTCTCATTGTAATAGTATTTTTCCTATTCTGTACAGTCTCTGAGATGCTTTGATGGAGAGAGGAAAGTAGATTTGATAACAAGCAAGTGACTCTTGAACCTAGCAGAGAAACCTGAAAAAGATTTTGTACTTAAGTAGATTAACAGTATGCAAACCACTCATTTTCCAGGTATAACCATCGGGAATGTGCTGACATTACCTGTAACTTTCATGCAGTGACTATACCTTGCTAAAAAACGCCCATAAATCTTGTTACAGAACTCTGACTGAAATGAGTAGTACTATGCAGGAATTCATATTACATGGGAATGTTATTCTTCTCAGCATTCAGTGTATAAAACTGCATAAATATTGCACTATTGTTGTCAGCTATTTTGAGAAATGGTAAAAATCAAACCTCACAAATTTACTGTGACAGACATCTGCCGAGAAGTGACTGGTAATACCTAGACGTGCAAGAACTTGACAGCTAGGGCTGTCCAAATCCACTGATCATGAAACACCATCTTTAGGTGGACTTTAGGTAAGGGAAGACCAAAACAAGTTAATATATCCCCATACATAAAAATTTGTGTACGAGTAACTTAATTTGTATCTCTTTATCTGCTGAAGAATTTGCTCATAATGCGATATCCTTTTCCTGAAAAATGAATAATGAGAAGAGAAAATGTGCCATTATTTGCAAATTATTTCCACCATGAAAGAAATTTTTGTGTAGTTCTGTAAGAGATTATTATTTTTTATACCATTGCCTCAAAGCTTGCTGAGAAACAAGTCCAGGCAAGTCCTGGGCAAAGACTGAAAAAACTCTTGGTCTGGAAGACACAGATGAACAAGTCCAGGCGAGCCCTGGCCAGAGGTTGAGAAGTCCTTTGTCTGGAGAACACTGATGGACAGGTCCTGGGCNATTTTAAGATTATTAAAGTGAATCATTAGGCCTGTCCAGTGAACTATCAGTCTGGGGAACTATGACCTATCCAAGGCTATGAAAATAGCAGAAGTGATTAATGGCACCAGGTGCTGTACTATAGTCTGGATTAGGTCCGAAGAACTGTATTTTCAGATGACTTCATTTAAATAATGCGCTAATGTGTACGTCTACGTATTAGTCTACTCTGCTAAGATTTTGACACATAGAAGGCCAGGTTTTCTATGCTGTTTTATTACCCTTTGTCCAAATTGGAAACAACAACATAAATGTTGCCTTCCATACACATTGGTTACCCTTAGCATGGGAGACATCCTAAAAGCTGAAACTTCACAAAGCCACCCTACCCTACACTATGTCAGAGCGCTAGCTTGGTGATGCCTGCAGAATTTTTAAATTTTTATGGCAATAAAGTCTAAGTCAACCTATAGGATTTTCTCTTCCTGTCTTTTGTGCATGGGTTTATTTCTTTTTGTTTTTGTTTTTCTGAAAAGTAATCCTATCAAGAAAATATTTTCTTCAGAAACTGAAGGGCAGCAACTTGAGAAATCATTTTATACAAAGAGCATTATTGTGATAGTGTGCAACAAGACTGCTAAGTTTATGCAATTCCTGAGGTTATTTTATGAGGTCTTTCTATAACATCATGTAATTTGAGATGTATATGAATCAAAATAGTTACCTACTCTCCCTTAGTTGCCCATAGAAAAAAGTAAGAACCTCCTTAGAATAATTAAGCACATCCCAAGCTAAGTGCCTGTAAAGTGATGGTTCAATCTCTGGAGGTACCTATTTCTTTTCCCCCGTTAAGGACTAATTCCAGGTGGGTCTTGAATACTAGTGTAAAGTAATCAAGAAGGTAAAGTTTCCAACTGTATTTGGGCATCTTCATCACTTTGATAAGTTAAAACATTTTAAAGGCTCCAGAAGGAGTTTGGATCCAAGTCTGATTTACCTCACTTGAAACCAATGTGCACCTCTGTGTCCCAAATGCTTTTTAAATTCTATCTTTGTTTTTGCAAACTTTATCTTACGGTTTGTTTTTGGAAGTGATTTGGACACAATGCTCCAAATTGTTAAAAGCATTTGAATATCTTTCTACTAAAGATGTGGCAGAGAATTAACATCATCTTCAAAACCTCCAGCTGGGCTTAGGCAACTCCACTGCTATATTAAATCCAGTGTCTTGTACTTCTTAACTGGCTCTATGTTTTCAGCCAGTGGAGACCACAAGGGTCAGACAGGGTGCAGGGACAGCTCTTCTGGGTCACTGTCCCCTCTGGCTCACTGAGTCATAGATGTCAGTGGAATTTTATGCCAGACTGAAATAACTTAATTGTTCTGCAATTGCAGAGTTGAAGTTATGTTTTGATTTCCTTGAAATCTTCTGCATCTTAGATGCTTCATATCTATGAAATCTCTAGTGAGTAATGACAAAGCTTGAAATTATTATAAATGCCTTAATACTGATACCTAATTTACCCAGGAAATAGTTACTGGCTCAGAAGAGAGAGGCAGGAAAAAAGAGGCTGATAAGAGAAATAGTTACATCATAATTCTTTTTTTGTCTGTATGTGTATGAAACGAATAGTGTCTTCAAGAGCACCTTCATTTTCAAAAGCGCTCTCTGCTGCATAGTCAGCTGCTTCCTGAGATGCAGCATACAGCAGATGTCAGGCTCGCACCGCTATGAGAGCTGCAGCCATATCAGATGCTCTGCTGAGTCACAGTGCCCACTTGTCTGTGATTCATTGCAACTGGCAATTGGTTTGTGCTTGGCAGCGTGGCAGGTCTTTGCTTTGTCTTCCTGAAGGTAGGGTAATCGTTGGGTGAGAGAGGCAGTTAAGATGATTTGCTATTTACTCTATAAACTTCTTCCCAAGTTCAGCCACTTTCTCACTTCACTGGTCCACGTATTATACTTATGCTGTCAGATTTTCTTTGTCTTCACAGTATATCAACAGTTCACTGGCACATCTTTTAAATGAAAAAAATCATTTTTTGCAGGGGATGATCTATGCACAAAGAGAGAGCGCATAGAGTATATGCAGACTCATGCCTCAATTTTGTTTTCATTTTCTTCCAAATATAGTAAATCAGTAGAACACCCTTTCATCTCACTACGTATTTGCAGAGTCACTAATACAGTTCAGCAAAACCACCTAAAACTCCTTTCTGTGAGTTCAAGGCCATCAACTTCTGTCATTCTCTTGACCTTCCTACACCTTCTCATCCAGAAGTAATGGAGGTTCAGGTAGATCCTGTAAAACAATTCTGACTGCATCCAGCTGTATCAATGAGACTTCAGTCTACTCCCATAGCTATGGTTAAAGAAATAACTGCGTGCTTTGCCAGTTCAGGAATCTGGCATGAATTCAGTGACTGGAACTAGACATAGTATTGCAAAAGAAAACTTTTTTTTTTTTTTAAAAACCAGCCAACAGATAACATTGCAGATACAAATAAGAAGCATGGAGTAGAGATAAATGCTAAAAGTTAGAAAACCTTGATGCATTTAAACCTGAGCTTGGTATGAATACGTATTTAGCCAGGAAACTGTTGAATGTGCAAGTGGATTTACTTTGGTGAATATTTAGTATAATACCTCTCTGTGAGTTAGGCAGCTGTGCTGGAAGATATCTGATGTACACAAAACTGTTTATGTAATAGCAAGGCCTCTCAGAGTTTATTTCAATTTTTCATGTTTCTTTCAGAACTAATATAGTGAAACAGGGTTTCACCCAAAAAATAAATAAGATTTTAATTTTTAAAAACATCACATTTCTAATTAACTTCAATTTCCTCTTGTCTTTGTGCTCGTTTAGTGAAGCTGCCACTGCTGTGCCAGTGGTTGACAATAACAGATAAAGTGTTGAAGATAAGAATGAGGTTGATACATTTTAAATGAAAGCTCTAAAGCTCCGATTTTTTTTTTTAAATCAACTATCTGACTGGGACTGTTTTCATTTGTTTTTTAGCACCTCATTAGGATTACTGGTATTTTCCTGCAGTACTAAACTGCTGCCCCCATCACAGTTCATTTTCCTTCTCTAATTACTCTCTTTACTGAAAATTATCACATTTCATTCTACAATAACGTAATTAGAATATTTTATTTGAGAATATAGATTGGCAACACAAGGCAACATCACATTGCATTCTCCTGTCACAGCTCCTTGGCATTCTGGGAAGGAGCACAGATGTCATGGCTTGCAGAGAAGTTTGTGCTGCTGGAGGACAGCACTGGGCTGAATTACTTATACGCAATCCCTTTTGGCAGCTAAACCTTGCTTTTGAATGGCAGTGAGGGTCCCATGGCATTTTTAGGTGCCTTCCACCCTAGAGCAGTAGCAGCACCCCTACAATGTGCCTAGAAATGCTAGATGAATATCCAGGTCACTCTGACTATGATATTTGTACTGCTTTGGGACTGAGATGATATTAGACTTAGAATTGTGCTGCCTGAATTTGGAGTATGGACCCTTCACTGCAACTCTTCCTATGCATTCCCTTCAGCCCCAACCACTTAAGCACAAGGGATTTCGAGAGACTTCGGTACAAATACCTGGGTTTTGCAAATGCTTACTAGAATGCTTACATTATATTTGAGATAATCATATTCCCTAATTTATTAATAATAAAAAATTGGTATTATTCCGGGGGAAGAAGGAGAAGGTTTTCTTTGTAAGGTAGGATATTTTCAGTGCTAATTAAATTCTGATAGTGTTGATTTTTTTTTTTTTTTGTCGGGTGACATGAATTTGGATGATTTTTCTCTTTTTTCTTTTTAATCTAGGTGGCCCCTATGGAAACAAATCCATAAGAATAGGTAGATGATGAATAGAACTGTTCAGTGATTGATCAAGGCAGTGGTCAAAATCCAGAGTACCAAATCAGCTCACTGCAGTGATGATTACCACACTATAAAAATGTTGACTGATGAGCACCTTCTATTCTTAGACTCCAACACAACATGACATTTCTTCAAACCAGGGCAATTGAAATATGAGACTGTAGAATGAACTTGACGTGAGGGGGAAGGTGCATTCCAATGAGAAAGGCAAAGAAAGAAGTAACAAGAAGTATTGTGATTTGGCTCATGAGAAATATAGTACATGATACATGTGGTTTAAATTGTTATTTTGGGGTACTCGGAATTGAAGTTAAGTAGATGCACCTTGAACCTCAGCAGCTGCTACAACTTTCAGTTGCATGTGTAAGAGAAGAAGATCTTATCTGAAATACCAGTATCTAACGTGTCTAGTAAAACTAATCTTTTTTCCCCCAAAAACATGCAAATTTGCAAAACACAATTTCATAACTGGCACCTCAATTTTCCAAAGAATTATGAGGCCCCACTGTGCCAAGCCATTCAGCTGTGCCTTGACCTGCACATTGGTGTTCCCATGAGTGCAGTTCTCCAGTCTGAAGAACTCCAGCTCCTTGCTGGAAGATTCCTAACATCATGAGCTGATCCACTACACTCCACCTGCCAAGTTTTTTAGGCCACCAAAATGATCTCAAATAATTAGTAAAGTATTGGCAAAAATGCAGTGTGTTGCATTATATAGCTAGATTTTTGCAGGCTATATAATCTTATCATAAGGCATAAATAAGACCAGCGCCATGACTGATCTCAGTGATAAGGAAGGGATTTAAGATAAATCTTTTTTATAACATATGTACAAACCTTTGAGAAACCAGACCTTTCCAGCTCTACTGACACCAGCTATGCCATTCATGTCTGTAAGCATTCATGCTGCCTCTTGAACTGACACTACATTGAATATCACTCATGCAATAATTTGCAGACCTGTATAGTAAGTTGTGTTTGAGGTCAAAATTCACAGCCAGTAAGTTACTTACCAGAATTTTTAGCGTAATCACTCCATCACTCTGTTTTCTTCTTTCATTTGTCCAATAAACCAAGCCTTAAACAAAACAAAACAAAAACCCATTTTGATTGTATATAATGCATATTTGTGAGGTTTTTTAACATTGTTTTGACAAAGAAATGAGGCATTAGAAGAAACACAAAAATCAACATGGAATCTGCTTCAGACAGAAAATGATCTGTGTTCTGTAATTTTTGAGGAGGGGACAGTTCTAATTGCAACAGGAAAAGTTCCCATTAGACATCATTGTGGAAACATTCTAACATAAATAGTAAAGTACTGGAATACTTTGGACAGCCTATGGATTTTCAATCATCAGAAGCTGTAAAAAAAAGTTTGCTAAACATCTATCAAAAATAATAAGTGTATAATTGATTTTACTGTGGGGCACATGGGTACATTTATGAACTTTTGAAGCCTCCAACTTTGTAACTCCATGAACCTTTTATTTTTAAAACATGCCTCATTGTTGTGACATAGCAAGGAAAGTTTCTATTAACACGGTTCGATATTAGATCAGATGTAAGAGATACTGGGAATGAAACTGATTTCTCTGCTTTAACTGACAAGACAACTGTAAGCTACCCATAAAGATAAATCAAATACAAGATATCAGTGCCACAGAAACATGATTGTTATAAATGAATTATTGAAAAAGCATCAGGACCTTTGCAAGATAAGTGTGGCACCACCTTCAAATGGAAGGTAGCTGTGAAATACTCTTTATGGTCTGGGCTCAAGCTCTTTGGTGTACAGCTATGAAGGAAAAGGTTGTGGTTGGGTGTGAAATAGGTGAGCTCCTGCAGACATGGCCAGGAAGGTTATTGATTCATCAGCTGGTTCCTTTGTGTGAAGGTACCGCTCCTCCTGCATATACTAATTAACTGTTAACTGTCGAATTAACTTTTCATCAGATTGCTGCCTATCCTGTAATATTTGATTATTTATATAACGTAAAGCTGTGCTATCTAGTATTGCTAAAAATGGGATGAGAGTGTTTCCGTTGTGACTTTTTTTCCTGAATCAAGTGGGGAGGTTTTTTTACTCCCAAAGAGGGAGATCAGTGCTTTTGACTCACAATCTCTTTTAGATTGTCTAATTGCACTCTAGACGCACACAGCTGGAGCTGTTAAACTGAAGAGGCAGAAATACACATGAAAGTTGAACATTACAAAACCAAATATGTCTACTTTAGAGCTCTAATCCAACAGGATTTAGTTTCCAGGCCTTTGCAAGGCAAAATTTGCCCTGTTATGTTTTGATTTATGTTTAAATAGACAACAGAAAGCATTCGAAATGGTGATTTGGAGAACACAAGATTACAAGTGTTCCACAAAACCTTTAACATTTGGAGAGAAAAGATCTTTTCTGAGCCAGGGTGGCTCTCAAGATGAAACAAATTATAGCTCTGCACTTGACTTGCTTTCTGTGAAGTATCGTCCAAGCACACACACTTAGGTATAATAATCTGCAATGTACTATACTATTTTACTTAGCAGCAAATAAAATGTGACCTCTTCACTTTAATGAAGAGAGATCTGGAAAACTTCCCATAAATGCATCTTTTCTTGTAGATAAATGTGAGGAGAATACAGTACCTAGCTAATCGAATACCTTAAACAATAACTCAAAGCTTCTGGCTTTTAAATCATTCCTACTGCTTTTCTGGTGACATCACAGGAAAGTACTGCCAACACAACTCCTTAGTAGATAATAACGAATGATTAGCCATGGAAATTTTTGGATACAGTGGATGTAATCAAAGTCTCCTGAAGAAGGCAGTTTCAGAATGCAGGTACCTGTCTTATTCGTGAAAATTACTCTTGCCAGGTGAAGAGATGCTGCTGGTTGTGATAGCCTTTAGACAGCTGCCCTGAGGAAGGCTGTTAGATTAGTAAAGAAGAAATTAAAGGATTCCAGACCTTTAAGAAATGCTTAGGTTGGTGGGGCACATTGACTCTAACACTTCACAGCTCTCACATAGAGAAAGTCTAAACAAAGCGACAAGTTCTCAGACTGTGCAGTCAGTTTCAGATTAATTAAAAGAGTAATTCTCAGAAAGTAACAAACAACAGGAAAGATAGGTAATAAACAGGAAGACTTTACTTTGTCTTTAGACAACACTGCGTTGAGATTTTTTTTGAACTCCTACCAAAAAATGTAACCAATACGGTGTGATACCATTGGACTTTGTGCAATTACTTGTAATCCATATTCAGATACTAGAGGGACTAGTTATTCACACATATATTGACAAAGACCAAGCAGCTTTCCAAAAGTTCGGAAGAATATTTTTAGATAGTCATCTAAAAGTGCAGGTGCTTGTCCAAACGTACGTGAAACTCTACCATTCCTTTCTCTCTCAGCCTGCTAGATCAGAGAGATACTCCATGCCTTTTTTCTCTGAGATACCTTGCAGGAACAAGGTTCTCCTCCTCAAGCTTGGAGTTCAAACCGCTTTTGGATGAAAATGCACTTATAAAAACACAGATAAAAACTTAAGCTGTGCTGTAGCCAAAACTCCAAATCAAAACATCTTTCCAAGAAAGAAAACATTAAAATAAACTGAATCTTAAATGTTACAGTGAGNCTGCATGCTGACGGACTCTCCTGGGCCTGCTACCGGAGACCTGCTGCTTTCTCCCGGACTTGCACCGCGGCTTCTCCCCGGACCTACCCGGTACCTGCACCGTCTTGCTGCCTGAGACCGGCCACGCTGCTGCTGCCCTCCTCCCCTGAGCCTCTGCCCCGGACCATCGAACAACGGGACCTCTGCTGGATCCTGGTGGTGACTATCCCCGCTTTATGCAATTCTTGCTTCTTTCCTATCTTTTCTATCGCCCGCCTTCCCTTCCCCATCACCTTAATTAGTAATAGTATTCGTCTTCCACTTCCCCATCTCCCTAATTAGGATTTGTAATAAACCTGGTTGGATTAACATTTGAACTGTTGCTTCTTAATCTCACGTCGGGTATACATACATTAAAAGAACCTCATCTCTCTCCTATAAATTGGAGCGAGACAAGTTCTGGATAGGCAGGTCTCCCCTGAGCCTCCTCTTCTGCAAATTAACAATCCCAGCTCCCTCAGCCACTCCCCGTAAGATTTGTGCTCCAGACCCCTCATCAGCTTCATCACCCTTCTCTGAACATGCTCCAGGGCCTTGATGTCTTTCTTGTAGTGAGGGGCCCAAAACTGAACACAGTACTCGAGGTGCGGCCTCACCAGTACAGAGGGATGATCACTTCCCTGCTCCTGCTTGCAACACTATTTCAGATCCCAGCCATTGGCCTTCTTGGCCACCTGGGAACACTGCTGTCTCATGTTCAGATAGCAATCAGCTAACACCCCCAGGCTCTTTTCCTCCATGCAGCTTGCCAACCACCCTGCCCCAAATACTTGCCGCATTTCTAATATTTTTCTCTGTAGTTCTTCTACCAGGCATTGCTGTAGCCAGGCTACTGCAAAATGGATATATATTTTTTTCCGGTCACATTTTTCTTACCAAGTTATACACCAGTTTTGAAATTCATCTAACATTTTCAGATGATACTAGTCTTAACTATTATTTTCCCTTCATATTTAAGTTATGTCAGGAAGCAATATTTTCATTAAACTTTACAGAGTTAAGATTTTGTGTTGACTCTCAGAAAGGAAACATTTTTTAGTTTTGCTGGTAAATGAATTTATAAATTTATGCTTTAATTGTTACATAGTATTAAGATGAATTGTAGAGAAAAGGGAACCTGACAAGGAAAAGAGGAAGTAGGTAGCAGCTACTTTAATAAATTGATCTGGCTTCAGGAGGGTGCAGATTTAGGCTGCTGACTTTTGAAACCACCTGTTTGCATACTTTCAAAAAAAAAAAAAGTTTTATTGGGTGATTCAAAGTTTGATTTGTTTTTAGCTTATAGTAGAATCAAATAACAGATAGTGTGTTTCAGAGAGAGTGAATTCCTGAAGTACAATGTGAAGCATCAGCTGTGCATCCATTAAGTGCTTCTTGGCACCCCAGGCAAGTAATTCCTTTATTCATTTTTGGTGTAATCTTTTTACAATAAAGTAACCACTTCATTTCCAGTTCCTGCTTCTTAATTCGTCTTCCAGCTCTAATATTGCCAAGATGAAGCAAGATCCTGACTGATTCCCAGCAGACTTTGATGTCTTCCTGCATCCTTTCATCTATTGTAATTCACTCCTTTCATATGTTATTTCCTTCTTTCTCCTTCTCCTCTTCTAAACCCCTCCACTCTCTCCAAACTCAAAATGAACAGCTGAAGATGTAGTGGCAGTATGCATGAGGAAACTGTTACTAAAATATAAGCACTGGCTTATATTGGCTGCATGGATGGCAGAGATTCATGGTTCCTTCCACTCAGATATACAGAGCCTGGCATTTTTTCTATTATTAAATAATACAATTGTTGAAATATCTAATAAAATAATTGCTTTTAAAGGGCAGGCTCACGTCTCCTACAAACACTACTCCCTCATTCACATTGAATCATGAGTAGGGAAAGGGAAATATAAAAATTATAATCTAATATGAATTATACAAAGTATGTCACTTTTTGCACCTGGAGATAGTACATGCGGGGGAAGAGTTTGAAAATGAGCAGGATAGTGATTTGGAACATTAAGTCAATTTTTAAAAAGAAAAGTACTTTTTTAAAGAAAATTTGAAACATAAATTGTTCTAAATTGGTAATGTCCCTGATTCTAAATGCCAGGATGACCTGGTAAAAAATGAATCATAATGAGCTGAAATGAAAAAATCTAAATCAGTGGTGAGCTCCTGGATGTCCACAGTGAGTACTGTGAGAGCATAGGAAGCAGCGTGGGGACATCACAGTTCTATTAGTCATAGCAATGAAAATTAGTGTAAGTGCTCCCGATGCTACTCAGCTGCTGCAAAGCGCCTGAAACAGATTCCAGGAAGTACTAAGAATTCTAAATTAAAGTATAGAAAAGAATAAAGATGGCAGAGTGCATTTGATCTCTCTATCCTTTGCTGAGGTGCCCCAAACCTGCCCAGGGTTTTGGATGTCAGAAAGAACTGCAGGATGCTGATGACTGCCAAGCAGCTGCCTTTGCAGGAGTTTGGCGAAAACTGCCTTCTTCAGGTGTTTCTGTGGTGCCAAGCACGAGACTGTTTTGCAAGGCTGCTATGGTAGGAGTAATAATAGTGGTAATAGTAATAATAGTTATAAAAAAAAAATAATGGTGACACACTTGTCATTCAGAAGTAGATCTTAAATCTAGGAATACAGATACGTACACATTATATCAAATAGTACCAATAGTACTAATAGCACTACAGATAGTATCATCTGCTCTTCCAGAGACTTCTCAGAACCCACTTCTGCTTTAAGGATTGCAAAAAATTGCCAATACACATAGTGACAATAAAAAATATTAGGTAAAACAAAATAGAACTGGTAATCCTTATTGTTCACTTATGTTCTTTTGCTTTTGTACGGCACACTGATGAAGAAACAGCTGTTGTCCTCAGCTTGCATAAGGCAGTTTTCACTAAATAATCAGGTGTCACATTACCGATTTCTTATTAGCCCTAAGTAATTGGAAGACAAAAACATTTCCATTGGCTATGACTTCAGTAGTAAACCTGAAATTATGCATGAAAACCTAAATACTACTATGACTGCTAACATTTTCCTTACTGAATTGCTGTGGTCCCAAATCATAGTCAGTGACTGTAACATTCTCATTTCTATATCTGTTCAAATTAGCTGAATTTTCTCAGAAAAAAATAGGTAATCCTGCGCACAGAAAAATTTCATACTTTAGAGTCATTGCTTTTGATGATGACTTTTTTCCACACTTGTATTCTTTTGCTGTATTAACATCTATGTTACCTGACTTTGTTTCAGTGGATGAAATACTTGGCATGTATGTGTATAAAGACTGAAGAACTTCTCTTTGTCTTCTTTGTATTTCACTTTTCAAGTTTCTGTAGGATGTGTTGGTGTAACATATCCGCATAAAAATATGATAGTAAGAGGGAAACATCTCAACATTGACTATATTCTGCAATTCTGTTTCTTCGCTTATTTCTGTGTGGACCCCAGCTGCAAATACTACAGAATATAGCAATGCACCAAATCTTCACATATTTTCTGACCTTGCTTTTAGTTCTGTAGTCTTAGATGCAGCTTCCTCACAAAATTAAATCAGCTAACCCTCTAAGCTTTTCTTCTGCTACCTGTCAGTATACATCTATATTTTTAAGATATATCTAAGGCAAGCAAACATAATTCTGCCAAGGTGAAGAGCTGCTGGTTCATTGTCCTTCAGCTTTAAGATATAAGTTAATACAAAACATCCAATTTCTTTAGACGTCATCAAACTTTACCCTCAAACACAGTATGATCTTTGATATTTATCTATACACTCTGAATAAGCACCTACCAAACATCTTATCTCTGGTACTGCTTGCTTACCTTTGTAGAGCAATTCATGCTCTATAAATCAGGTTTCTCAATATTATGTACTGTCGGTACTACTGACTTACACTACAAATCTGGATGTGACTCTAAATGACCTCTAGATTCTTACTGGCACTTTAGCTACTTCATTTCCATAGGAGAGTAATGGGTGAATGCCATGTGCCAACTACATTTGTCTAGCACACAGGTTTTATAACTGACTATTAGTCGCTACAACCCAACGCTACATTAATTCCCATTTGTCCCTAGCTATTTTATTATTTCAGGCCTAATAAATAATGGCTTCTGTACTACCTTTTCTGCAATATGGATCATCAGTTTTGGTCTGCTTTGTGCCCTCTCCTCTATGATATCTACTAAAGTTCTGGAATTACTGAAGTTTTGCCATTAACTTTGGTTTAGAAGCAGGTTGCACGTGCCTTAAAAAGTGTGCTGTATCTAATGCTGTACTTTCTTGTTCTAGATTCACTCATTGGTGGAGAACTGCAGCTTTTTGGGGCCTTCATTCAGAGTAAGGCAATAAAACGCATTTTCTAATTATCAGGTTTGGAAAATGTTGTCTAAGAAAAGAAGAATTTTACTGTGCGAAGGAGTCAAAAAGTTAAATTTCTAGATGTTGAAGGCAGTGCACATTGCATCAGACTTTCAAATATGTTATTTGGAACATACTAAGTAGCATACTGGCTAGTACTGTAGATGCACATTTAGGTGTAAAAGACTTATTCATTGCATTGACAGACTTGTTTAAAGGAGTAAACAAGACTTTATACAAATTTTTGCCCTAAAACATTAATTTCACAACAGCAAAAGAGACGATATTTAATAGTTAAAACTTTCATTTTGCAACATGTGCAACTGGCAAATTATTAAAACATACTCTTTTAAGCAGATTGCTAACAAAGCAGATGTTGAAAACTAAATTCTATTATCAAATAAAAGTGCCAGATAACCAATATTTACTAAACATATGCCTTTTGATATGATGAAAGGGACACCAGTTTAGATTTTTCTGCAGTGTTGGAAGCTGTCATTCTCTTGTGTACCTCAAGATTTTGTGAGGCGTTAAGGCACTTCGAACGATAACACAGTGATGTACAGGCATTATTGGACTGGAACCTGACCACAGCTGCAGCAAGCTCTTGCTGTCAGAAGTGATTTGCTGCTGCAGTGTGTGGGGACATAATCCATCAGGTTTCTGGATGATAATCATGCAAACAGAAAGGCTGCTGGCTATGGCCAGTCAATGCACACAGGGCTTGCTGGGTTCATAGTTATACCATCTGATATATGTGTATTATCAGTTCCTCCGGTAATAATCCAGTACTCCCTTCTGCTGGAGACTGGTAAAATTTGACTTTCTAAGCTACTTCAAATGTTGACCACCATTATGGCATTTATTTTAGAACTTCCATATTATAATCTCCAAAAATCTCTAACTAGAAGGTCTTCTGAATTTGCTGGATTCCATAAAAATGTCACTGAGATTTTCAGAGATTGCTTCATGCTAGAATCTTTTTTCTAGAATCTCTGCACCACAGTAATGCTGTGACAACAAATCCTGATGTTCATCTGTAACATTTCAGCTGCTACAGCTGGCAGTCAGATTTGTCTGTGATCCTCTTAAGCACCATTTTCTATGGTGTAAATGCATTGTCTAAAGTTACTCTGATGTCACGGTTTCCTTTCATTGCTCACAGTCAGAAAGGAGTTTCCACAGATTGATCTTTGTTCTTGTTGAAAAAATCAATTTCTGTGATTATGCAATGTAGTTTACTACAGTCAGAGAGAATTTAGTGAAGTTATTTACAATTCTGATATGCCAGAAGATAAAAATAACCTATTTATTAAGTTCTGTGAGCTGAAAATTGACCTAACCCCTTCCTCTTTCATCATGAATTTTCTTCCCAAACGAAACCAGTGGTGAAGTCATTGTTTTTCTCCAATGACTCCAGAAAAAAACCAAACAACAACAACAACAAAACCAAAAAAAAAACCAACAATGCTTTCTTATTATTTATATTTCTGAGTGCTGAACATCTGTCATCAAAAGTCTTCAGCAATACAGGGGGAGAGAAGAGGAGAAAGGGTGTAGTTCAGACTCTGCAGCTTGGTACACCACTGCAAATGACTACAGCTTTTCCATCCTTGTCACTGATACTGTTGGACACATATGTTTATAATTATTATATAGTTTTGATAGTGGCATCCGTCACTCCCAAAGATCCCTCACTTCATAGCAGTGTCTTCAGTGATTTTCCAAGCACCACTACCAGGAGACTACCAGTGACCTTGAGAAAAGTGTTAACTGAGAGTCTCTGGAAGGATGTAACAATAACTTCTGAAAAGGGTAGAAGAAGCCAGCCAAGAAACCAAGAACTAAGACAGCTCCCCTTGCACTTGCCCTTGGTAATATGGTTGGCTTTGGTCATGGAGTTGCTTGGGATTCTTTGGGCATGAAGGAAAAGATGATGTGTTACTGTGGCATAGGGAATCTGAGTTACGACCAGTGCCATCAAAACCAGAGAATTGTAAGAGCCTGGACTGGAAAGATTTTCCTATAAATTTAGCATCCATTTTAAGAGGCCGTAAAGAGTGAGACAGTGTGGTGCCATTTGATGCCTCTAGAGGCTGCATTTAAATCTTTTATTTCAGTTTTAATTGCATTATTTCATGCATAATTTGCCTCTAAGAGGCTAGGACATTTGTAGAATAAATACTAAAATATAGATTGCTTGTGACAGGAAGGAAAAAGATATTCCTATAGCTGGTTATTTATTTCTTTGTTTAGTGCTTCACATAATACATCACTTTCCATCTGCATTTGCAGTACTTTATAAAGTAAAAGCTTTTTTTTGTTTTAAGAAAATGCCCTTAGTAGGTGGACACATGTCATAAGAGACCTCCTTAAATAATGAAGATGTTGTCATCTGTCAGGTTATCTGACTATGCACAATAGTATTGATTGAGATAAAAGTGTAAGACAGTTACCAGAAAGTGGAAAACTGAATCACATGATAGATACAAAAAAAAAAAAAAGGAGAAGTATTTTAAGATTATTAAAGTGAATCATTAGGCCTGTCCAGTGAACTATCAGTCTGGGGAACTATGACCTATCCAAGGCTATGAAAATAGCAGAAGTGATTAATGGCACCAGGTGCTGTACTATAGTCTGGATTAGGTCCGAAGAACTGTATTTTCAGATGACTTCATTTAAATAATGCGCTAATGTGTACGTCTACGTATTAGTCTACTCTGCTAAGATTTTGACACATAGAAGGCCAGGTTTTCTATGCTGTTTTATTACCCTTTGTCCAAATTGGAAACAACAACATAAATGTTGCCTTCCATACACATTGGTTACCCTTAGCATGGGAGACATCCTAAAAGCTGAAACTTCACAAAGCCACCCTACCCTACACTATGTCAGAGCGCTAGCTTGGTGATGCCTGCAGAATTTTTAAATTTTTATGGCAATAAAGTCTAAGTCAACCTATAGGATTTTCTCTTCCTGTCTTTTGTGCATGGGTTTATTTCTTTTTGTTTTTGTTTTTCTGAAAAGTAATCCTATCAAGAAAATATTTTCTTCAGAAACTGAAGGGCAGCAACTTGAGAAATCATTTTATACAAAGAGCATTATTGTGATAGTGTGCAACAAGACTGCTAAGTTTATGCAATTCCTGAGGTTATTTTATGAGGTCTTTCTATAACATCATGTAATTTGAGATGTATATGAATCAAAATAGTTACCTACTCTCCCTTAGTTGCCCATAGAAAAAAGTAAGAACCTCCTTAGAATAATTAAGCACATCCCAAGCTAAGTGCCTGTAAAGTGATGGTTCAATCTCTGGAGGTACCTATTTCTTTTCCCCCGTTAAGGACTAATTCCAGGTGGGTCTTGAATACTAGTGTAAAGTAATCAAGAAGGTAAAGTTTCCAACTGTATTTGGGCATCTTCATCACTTTGATAAGTTAAAACATTTTAAAGGCTCCAGAAGGAGTTTGGATCCAAGTCTGATTTACCTCACTTGAAACCAATGTGCACCTCTGTGTCCCAAATGCTTTTTAAATTCTATCTTTGTTTTTGCAAACTTTATCTTACGGTTTGTTTTTGGAAGTGATTTGGACACAATGCTCCAAATTGTTAAAAGCATTTGAATATCTTTCTACTAAAGATGTGGCAGAGAATTAACATCATCTTCAAAACCTCCAGCTGGGCTTAGGCAACTCCACTGCTATATTAAATCCAGTGTCTTGTACTTCTTAACTGGCTCTATGTTTTCAGCCAGTGGAGACCACAAGGGTCAGACAGGGTGCAGGGACAGCTCTTCTGGGTCACTGTCCCCTCTGGCTCACTGAGTCATAGATGTCAGTGGAATTTTATGCCAGACTGAAATAACTTAATTGTTCTGCAATTGCAGAGTTGAAGTTATGTTTTGATTTCCTTGAAATCTTCTGCATCTTAGATGCTTCATATCTATGAAATCTCTAGTGAGTAATGACAAAGCTTGAAATTATTATAAATGCCTTAATACTGATACCTAATTTACCCAGGAAATAGTTACTGGCTCAGAAGAGAGAGGCAGGAAAAAAGAGGCTGATAAGAGAAATAGTTACATCATAATTCTTTTTTTGTCTGTATGTGTATGAAACGAATAGTGTCTTCAAGAGCACCTTCATTTTCAAAAGCGCTCTCTGCTGCATAGTCAGCTGCTTCCTGAGATGCAGCATACAGCAGATGTCAGGCTCGCACCGCTATGAGAGCTGCAGCCATATCAGATGCTCTGCTGAGTCACAGTGCCCACTTGTCTGTGATTCATTGCAACTGGCAATTGGTTTGTGCTTGGCAGCGTGGCAGGTCTTTGCTTTGTCTTCCTGAAGGTAGGGTAATCGTTGGGTGAGAGAGGCAGTTAAGATGATTTGCTATTTACTCTATAAACTTCTTCCCAAGTTCAGCCACTTTCTCACTTCACTGGTCCACGTATTATACTTATGCTGTCAGATTTTCTTTGTCTTCACAGTATATCAACAGTTCACTGGCACATCTTTTAAATGAAAAAAATCATTTTTTGCAGGGGATGATCTATGCACAAAGAGAGAGCGCATAGAGTATATGCAGACTCATGCCTCAATTTTGTTTTCATTTTCTTCCAAATATAGTAAATCAGTAGAACACCCTTTCATCTCACTACGTATTTGCAGAGTCACTAATACAGTTCAGCAAAACCACCTAAAACTCCTTTCTGTGAGTTCAAGGCCATCAACTTCTGTCATTCTCTTGACCTTCCTACACCTTCTCATCCAGAAGTAATGGAGGTTCAGGTAGATCCTGTAAAACAATTCTGACTGCATCCAGCTGTATCAATGAGACTTCAGTCTACTCCCATAGCTATGGTTAAAGAAATAACTGCGTGCTTTGCCAGTTCAGGAATCTGGCATGAATTCAGTGACTGGAACTAGACATAGTATTGCAAAAGAAAACTTTTTTTTTTTTTTAAAAACCAGCCAACAGATAACATTGCAGATACAAATAAGAAGCATGGAGTAGAGATAAATGCTAAAAGTTAGAAAACCTTGATGCATTTAAACCTGAGCTTGGTATGAATACGTATTTAGCCAGGAAACTGTTGAATGTGCAAGTGGATTTACTTTGGTGAATATTTAGTATAATACCTCTCTGTGAGTTAGGCAGCTGTGCTGGAAGATATCTGATGTACACAAAACTGTTTATGTAATAGCAAGGCCTCTCAGAGTTTATTTCAATTTTTCATGTTTCTTTCAGAACTAATATAGTGAAACAGGGTTTCACCCAAAAAATAAATAAGATTTTAATTTTTAAAAACATCACATTTCTAATTAACTTCAATTTCCTCTTGTCTTTGTGCTCGTTTAGTGAAGCTGCCACTGCTGTGCCAGTGGTTGACAATAACAGATAAAGTGTTGAAGATAAGAATGAGGTTGATACATTTTAAATGAAAGCTCTAAAGCTCCGATTTTTTTTTTTAAATCAACTATCTGACTGGGACTGTTTTCATTTGTTTTTTAGCACCTCATTAGGATTACTGGTATTTTCCTGCAGTACTAAACTGCTGCCCCCATCACAGTTCATTTTCCTTCTCTAATTACTCTCTTTACTGAAAATTATCACATTTCATTCTACAATAACGTAATTAGAATATTTTATTTGAGAATATAGATTGGCAACACAAGGCAACATCACATTGCATTCTCCTGTCACAGCTCCTTGGCATTCTGGGAAGGAGCACAGATGTCATGGCTTGCAGAGAAGTTTGTGCTGCTGGAGGACAGCACTGGGCTGAATTACTTATACGCAATCCCTTTTGGCAGCTAAACCTTGCTTTTGAATGGCAGTGAGGGTCCCATGGCATTTTTAGGTGCCTTCCACCCTAGAGCAGTAGCAGCACCCCTACAATGTGCCTAGAAATGCTAGATGAATATCCAGGTCACTCTGACTATGATATTTGTACTGCTTTGGGACTGAGATGATATTAGACTTAGAATTGTGCTGCCTGAATTTGGAGTATGGACCCTTCACTGCAACTCTTCCTATGCATTCCCTTCAGCCCCAACCACTTAAGCACAAGGGATTTCGAGAGACTTCGGTACAAATACCTGGGTTTTGCAAATGCTTACTAGAATGCTTACATTATATTTGAGATAATCATATTCCCTAATTTATTAATAATAAAAAATTGGTATTATTCCGGGGGAAGAAGGAGAAGGTTTTCTTTGTAAGGTAGGATATTTTCAGTGCTAATTAAATTCTGATAGTGTTGATTTTTTTTTTTTTTTGTCGGGTGACATGAATTTGGATGATTTTTCTCTTTTTTCTTTTTAATCTAGGTGGCCCCTATGGAAACAAATCCATAAGAATAGGTAGATGATGAATAGAACTGTTCAGTGATTGATCAAGGCAGTGGTCAAAATCCAGAGTACCAAATCAGCTCACTGCAGTGATGATTACCACACTATAAAAATGTTGACTGATGAGCACCTTCTATTCTTAGACTCCAACACAACATGACATTTCTTCAAACCAGGGCAATTGAAATATGAGACTGTAGAATGAACTTGACGTGAGGGGGAAGGTGCATTCCAATGAGAAAGGCAAAGAAAGAAGTAACAAGAAGTATTGTGATTTGGCTCATGAGAAATATAGTACATGATACATGTGGTTTAAATTGTTATTTTGGGGTACTCGGAATTGAAGTTAAGTAGATGCACCTTGAACCTCAGCAGCTGCTACAACTTTCAGTTGCATGTGTAAGAGAAGAAGATCTTATCTGAAATACCAGTATCTAACGTGTCTAGTAAAACTAATCTTTTTTCCCCCAAAAACATGCAAATTTGCAAAACACAATTTCATAACTGGCACCTCAATTTTCCAAAGAATTATGAGGCCCCACTGTGCCAAGCCATTCAGCTGTGCCTTGACCTGCACATTGGTGTTCCCATGAGTGCAGTTCTCCAGTCTGAAGAACTCCAGCTCCTTGCTGGAAGATTCCTAACATCATGAGCTGATCCACTACACTCCACCTGCCAAGTTTTTTAGGCCACCAAAATGATCTCAAATAATTAGTAAAGTATTGGCAAAAATGCAGTGTGTTGCATTATATAGCTAGATTTTTGCAGGCTATATAATCTTATCATAAGGCATAAATAAGACCAGCGCCATGACTGATCTCAGTGATAAGGAAGGGATTTAAGATAAATCTTTTTTATAACATATGTACAAACCTTTGAGAAACCAGACCTTTCCAGCTCTACTGACACCAGCTATGCCATTCATGTCTGTAAGCATTCATGCTGCCTCTTGAACTGACACTACATTGAATATCACTCATGCAATAATTTGCAGACCTGTATAGTAAGTTGTGTTTGAGGTCAAAATTCACAGCCAGTAAGTTACTTACCAGAATTTTTAGCGTAATCACTCCATCACTCTGTTTTCTTCTTTCATTTGTCCAATAAACCAAGCCTTAAACAAAACAAAACAAAAACCCATTTTGATTGTATATAATGCATATTTGTGAGGTTTTTTAACATTGTTTTGACAAAGAAATGAGGCATTAGAAGAAACACAAAAATCAACATGGAATCTGCTTCAGACAGAAAATGATCTGTGTTCTGTAATTTTTGAGGAGGGGACAGTTCTAATTGCAACAGGAAAAGTTCCCATTAGACATCATTGTGGAAACATTCTAACATAAATAGTAAAGTACTGGAATACTTTGGACAGCCTATGGATTTTCAATCATCAGAAGCTGTAAAAAAAAGTTTGCTAAACATCTATCAAAAATAATAAGTGTATAATTGATTTTACTGTGGGGCACATGGGTACATTTATGAACTTTTGAAGCCTCCAACTTTGTAACTCCATGAACCTTTTATTTTTAAAACATGCCTCATTGTTGTGACATAGCAAGGAAAGTTTCTATTAACACGGTTCGATATTAGATCAGATGTAAGAGATACTGGGAATGAAACTGATTTCTCTGCTTTAACTGACAAGACAACTGTAAGCTACCCATAAAGATAAATCAAATACAAGATATCAGTGCCACAGAAACATGATTGTTATAAATGAATTATTGAAAAAGCATCAGGACCTTTGCAAGATAAGTGTGGCACCACCTTCAAATGGAAGGTAGCTGTGAAATACTCTTTATGGTCTGGGCTCAAGCTCTTTGGTGTACAGCTATGAAGGAAAAGGTTGTGGTTGGGTGTGAAATAGGTGAGCTCCTGCAGACATGGCCAGGAAGGTTATTGATTCATCAGCTGGTTCCTTTGTGTGAAGGTACCGCTCCTCCTGCATATACTAATTAACTGTTAACTGTCGAATTAACTTTTCATCAGATTGCTGCCTATCCTGTAATATTTGATTATTTATATAACGTAAAGCTGTGCTATCTAGTATTGCTAAAAATGGGATGAGAGTGTTTCCGTTGTGACTTTTTTTCCTGAATCAAGTGGGGAGGTTTTTTTACTCCCAAAGAGGGAGATCAGTGCTTTTGACTCACAATCTCTTTTAGATTGTCTAATTGCACTCTAGACGCACACAGCTGGAGCTGTTAAACTGAAGAGGCAGAAATACACATGAAAGTTGAACATTACAAAACCAAATATGTCTACTTTAGAGCTCTAATCCAACAGGATTTAGTTTCCAGGCCTTTGCAAGGCAAAATTTGCCCTGTTATGTTTTGATTTATGTTTAAATAGACAACAGAAAGCATTCGAAATGGTGATTTGGAGAACACAAGATTACAAGTGTTCCACAAAACCTTTAACATTTGGAGAGAAAAGATCTTTTCTGAGCCAGGGTGGCTCTCAAGATGAAACAAATTATAGCTCTGCACTTGACTTGCTTTCTGTGAAGTATCGTCCAAGCACACACACTTAGGTATAATAATCTGCAATGTACTATACTATTTTACTTAGCAGCAAATAAAATGTGACCTCTTCACTTTAATGAAGAGAGATCTGGAAAACTTCCCATAAATGCATCTTTTCTTGTAGATAAATGTGAGGAGAATACAGTACCTAGCTAATCGAATACCTTAAACAATAACTCAAAGCTTCTGGCTTTTAAATCATTCCTACTGCTTTTCTGGTGACATCACAGGAAAGTACTGCCAACACAACTCCTTAGTAGATAATAACGAATGATTAGCCATGGAAATTTTTGGATACAGTGGATGTAATCAAAGTCTCCTGAAGAAGGCAGTTTCAGAATGCAGGTACCTGTCTTATTCGTGAAAATTACTCTTGCCAGGTGAAGAGATGCTGCTGGTTGTGATAGCCTTTAGACAGCTGCCCTGAGGAAGGCTGTTAGATTAGTAAAGAAGAAATTAAAGGATTCCAGACCTTTAAGAAATGCTTAGGTTGGTGGGGCACATTGACTCTAACACTTCACAGCTCTCACATAGAGAAAGTCTAAACAAAGCGACAAGTTCTCAGACTGTGCAGTCAGTTTCAGATTAATTAAAAGAGTAATTCTCAGAAAGTAACAAACAACAGGAAAGATAGGTAATAAACAGGAAGACTTTACTTTGTCTTTAGACAACACTGCGTTGAGATTTTTTTTGAACTCCTACCAAAAAATGTAACCAATACGGTGTGATACCATTGGACTTTGTGCAATTACTTGTAATCCATATTCAGATACTAGAGGGACTAGTTATTCACACATATATTGACAAAGACCAAGCAGCTTTCCAAAAGTTCGGAAGAATATTTTTAGATAGTCATCTAAAAGTGCAGGTGCTTGTCCAAACGTACGTGAAACTCTACCATTCCTTTCTCTCTCAGCCTGCTAGATCAGAGAGATACTCCATGCCTTTTTTCTCTGAGATACCTTGCAGGAACAAGGTTCTCCTCCTCAAGCTTGGAGTTCAAACCGCTTTTGGATGAAAATGCACTTATAAAAACACAGATAAAAACTTAAGCTGTGCTGTAGCCAAAACTCCAAATCAAAACATCTTTCCAAGAAAGAAAACATTAAAATAAACTGAATCTTAAATGTTACAGTGAGCTTCTTACTCCTGTAATTGGATGACCCAATAGCCATAGCCAAACATCCTGACTAGGCTTCATCATGGCTTAAGCCTGGATAATAATCTTGTTTTGAAATTTATAGCTTGTTCTTTTTTTTTTAAAAAAAAAAAAAAAAAAAAAAGCTGAAGTGTTCTGAAATCTCTGCAGTATACTGGGGAAAAGTTTGGATCAATTTCTGACTCTACGCAAATGACTTCTTTTCCTCCTTCACATTTGTTAAAATCCCAGAAGAGCATGACAAATTGAACCAACTGTTTGACAGGCAATCATCTCATTGCTGATCGCCCACTAGAGTTTCAAAAGCATCTGGCTGAAACTCAGCCATCTCTTTTATCATCTGTAGCACACCAGAATATTATGAAAGAAACTACTGCCAAAAAGGTGGGAGATGCCGGAGTATTTATGAGCAACATTTAAAGTGTCAGATCCTCAAGAAGAAGCCTGCAGCTTTTAACAGAAAATAACCTTTTTGTAGATGTTTTACTGTGAGGCATATATGTTATAGGAGAGGTGGTGATTTCTACTAATTATACAGCCTAGTGTTTGCAAACCACTCTGAGAATGATTCTACAGGTTTCAGAATCATAAAAGTGCTATTCTATTAGAGGCATGGAGCAGAAACCGGGACAGGAATCCATCAACTGGACTGGGTTTGCCAAGTACACATGCTGGCAGATTGTGTGTCACTCAGAAGAAGGATTCTGCCCTGAAACAGGCATTTCAGCTGGCCCAAGTGCCCAGATGAGCGGGATCAGAGGTGGAGGGTTAGGATAAAGAAATCAGAGGTTGGATATACAGGATGAGGACTTCCAGATGTGAGCCAAACCTAGGAGGAAGGAGAAATCCATTCAAACCTTGGCTCAGCTCCCTCCTGTTTCTGATGTATGTTAATGTTCTCTTGTACCCCACCTCCACAAAAACGCAAATTTAAGCATCTCCTCAGGACTGCTGCAGGCTGCCTGTTCCTGCACTTGCCCCTAAGTGCACCAGGGCTGTAATTCCCTGTTTTGTCACCTGCCTCCTTTGTAACCATGGGAAAGTTATACCAAACTGGATCCACACAGGAAAGTGATCCTGATCCCCAAACTTAGGAGCCTGATTCTCACACTGTCAGTTTCTTTGCATGCCCCAAAGCCTGTCAGCTTGGTCTCATGCCAAGCCCAGGAAGATTAGGTGCCTTGTAATGAGCCTCACACGTGCTGAAGAGATGGGCTGGGGATGAATGTGAAAGGCCGATGTCAGGGGTGTTTCATGTCTAGCTCAAAGGCTTCAGCACTCAGCTCTGGGATGGCCGCAACCTAAAATGTTAACCCACACGTTATTCATTCTGCAGTTTCTCAGAACATCACTTAGTGTGAGAATACCACTTTTGTACTTCAAAAGGGACAAAAGAAACATAAATGTCATTACAGAAGATGTCCTCAGTGTTCTCGGCAATTAGATTTCTGAAGCTGGATAAGCAGAATTTGATTACGTTTCAGTGGTGGCCATTCATATGGAGGAGATAATGTTGATGCTACCTGTATCAGCCCTCAAAGTGCAAGGGAGATTCCGTTAGGTAACACAATGTGGATTTCTAGGAAAACAGAGAGAAAGCACTGTAATTATTTGCATTTCTATTAATGGCTGAAATTATGAAGAGGATCTATGTTCTTTCAAATACACTGGAGACTGTCCAAGGTACACCACCACCTCCGCACACTCTGGCCAGATGTCTGCTATTCACAGCTGCTTTTGTTACAAACCCTCTGGTCAAATTTTAGCAACAATCTTTTGTTTGTGCCCATAAACAGCTCTTCTTGGGGATATATAAAACCTTTTATAGTCCCTGAATATTTTAATGTGCTGATGCTGAAGATGTTTCTCAGCGTCAGTATTCCACTTAGCCTATAACGTGTTGGTTTTTCTCTCCATTCTTTCTTGAATAAGATAATTCAGAATATTTCTTAGGAACATGGTATGAGTTATTTTGTAGCCGTGGTCTCCACAGTGGTGTAGGTGTACCCTAGTGAGTGCACAAGGTGATCTATTGGCGTGTGGCCAATTAGAACTTCAACAACACGTGTGTAACTGATAAACAAAGAAGTATGCATACACTGTGAGTATGTGCTTAAAATATTCTTATTTATATATGATCAAAAAGTTTACAAACTTTACAAAAGTTTCAGAGTCCTGTCTTCTCAGTCCGGTGCTATTTATTTCCTAAGAAATCTTTGCCTTGGAGTGATAATGTACAAAGAAACATAGTGGAGAGTTCTTTGCTCGGATGCATCATTTTAAAGATTTTTTTTTATTATCTTCTTTGATGATTCAATCCTTATCTAATTTGTAGTATATATTTAGTGGCTTGACCCAAAAAACAGCTATTTTTCCTGCTTCCAGGAAAATGAGTGCTTGCATATATGACATACGGAATTAATTTGCAGGTTGGCATAGCTGCTAAGACTAAACTGAGGTTGTTTTTTTACACCATGGCCATTCTGCACGAAACTGTTTTAACAGATATGCTTAATAATTATCCCACATTTAAGGTTACTGAATGCAGCACCATATTTAGAAATGGTTTATTACGCATTGTGTGAGCTCCGCTAGCTCTGCATTTTTTATGTAATTCTTCTTGTGAGGCAAGGATTCACCTAACCTGACCCCAATAACAAGATGCTTTAGCACTGTGAAGTGCCCCATGGGCTGGAAAACCTGGTGGGGGCTGTGGACAAACATCAGGACAGTCAGAGAGTCCAGCACACCAGCACATTTATGTGCAGGACCAAAGCACAGAGGTTATGCAGTGGCTCAGCAGGGATGCTGCCAGCTGCACCTCTGTCATCCTCCTTCCTCAAGAGGAGTTTGCAGTAACTGAATTTTCTCCTGTGTTTCAAGAGCTCCTGCCCACTTATCTCCAGGAGGAATTAAGCCTTACCTCACTGTACACCAGTGTCACTTGTCTGTGAATCAGTTACAGTCTGTGCAGGTACCTGCTCTGTGCAGCTACTGACCTTTTAGCAGCAATCTCCATCACATGTATTTGGGGTTTAGATATAAACAATGTTAGAAGTACATTAGGGACTCTTTTTTTGTGTGTGTGGAAGCACACAGACTGTCTACAAACTGTTACACTTCCGGAGTTTTTTCTTGTTAAATTCTACCTGTTTCTAACTTCACCTGCTGGTTTGAAAATGTACCACAGGGCACTTTTATCAGCAGAAATTTTTAAACCTTTTTAGGAGACTGATCTTCTGATGTGCTTTTTTAAAGTTTGCTTTACTTGTTACAGGTTTGCATGGACGATGTGTTGATTTTGTTTCAGCATGAATCCCATAAGGAAGGTAAAAGCAGATTTTATTTCTGATGAGATGACTGTGTTTGTAGGAATAATTTTGTACCATAAATGCAAATGTCCAAGAGCAGAAAGAGAGGGCTGGAAGAGCTTTTCCATAAGATAAAATAAATTTAATATTTCAGTTATGGCAATCTGTAAGAGTGGCTCTCATTAGACCCATTATTCCTGTAGTCTGTGATGCTATGCTTTGCATGAGACCTCAGGTTTTCACAGATTTGTTGGAAGTTGTTTTAAGAGCCTGGCATGCCTGTTGTGGTAGTTCCTGCAGTCAGAGTCGGAGCAAAGACAAATGAAACTTGCTCACAAAATGTGTAGTTTAACAAAGCATGTGTTCACAGCACCATAGATACAATTACAGACGTGGCCATACATTAAGCTTTGATTTGACGCTTATCCTTGAAAGATTCTCTTCTGCTAAAGGGAATCTTTTTATTTTTTCTCATCTTTGCACTTGCCACAGAAAGCAAACCTGCTGGGCTTTAGCTCATACTTCTTGTTTCTAACTGGCCCGATCCCAAGCACTCTTGATTTTCATGAAACCACATCCTTTTCAGTCTCTCATGAGAGTGCTCTTGTCCCCCCGTACCCGCTCAGTGCTGTTCAGCCTGCTGCACTTAGCTGCTGCCCTCACCAGAGCGAAGCCACCTCTTCATGAGCTGCTCTGCTGGAGTCTTGCCCTGAGGATTGTCTCAGATACACAGAACTGATGAGGCAGCGTGGAAGGAGGATCTAAACCCTGGTGAGGGCCCTCCCACAACCCCCTGCCAGGAAGAAGGGCACGGATAAAAGAAAATGATGTGATAACCTTTTCTGACTAAAAAAACAATTCACCATGTTGTTCTGTCACGTGGAATCCTTTGGCGTTGTCCTGGGTGAAAAATCTGCCATGAAATTCCTGGGGGATGTCAGTAAACTGCTTATTTTCCATGGGATAATGGGGGTAAGAGAAAGGGTACAAGAGCTATCGGTCTTCAAAGCACAGAAAGTCTTTTGCCCTCAACTTGACAACAGGCAGAATGGCTGTGTGAAATTTACACACAAATCAGCTACAAATTTTGAGTACTTTACAGTGAGAATATTTCCTCCATAAATGCTGGTGACCTGGGGATTTCTGGAAATAAACATAAATATTCTGACTGTTCTCTCCCCCTACTTACGCATGAATCTGATTCTTGAGATTTTAGGAAACAGTTAATGCAGCCAGCAGAGGAAGGCACAAACTAAACTTTAAGGTCAAACAGATGTTGTTTGTCATGGGATTCGTGGCTGATGAGTGCTTTGAAGTATGCAATGTGCCATCCGTTAGGACCGACTGTGACACTTGTGCAGTAATAGGAGCGGAAGTGTGGCTTTTTCTCCTGCCACAGAGTAGAGACAATCACAGTTGATTATGCCAAGCTAAAGATAACTAACTAGGTAACACTAATAATTAGGGGAAATGATGATTCACTTGTGCTGCACATATACCTGGAAAACCTGTTGCAATCTTGAACCCCTGAGATGTGGTTGCCATCCATCAGGCTCTGTACAGATGCACAGTAATATTTCTGGCAGCTAAACCCTAGTTCATGCCCAGCAATTTACTGCTTACTAGCCGCAGGCCCTGCTGAAAATGACTGCTGCCTCCTTGTTAGCTTAAATGGCAGTAAAATGGTCTTGTGTTCGAGTGCTGGGCTGTTGGTCACTGTCGCACTGTGTTCTGGTGTTCCAGCAACAGAACAGGGGGATAAGCCTCTGTATTCTGCTGCATCCCTGCCCCAGACGCTATTTGAGCTGAGTCTGCCAGACTGCCACCTCAGGGAGGGAGTGAGGAGCAGAACAAACTAGGCAGGCTCAAGTTAATCCAAGTAGTGAATGTGTGGTAGAACACCATGGATTTAAAAGCCAGATATAGTATTTTGTTCAATGTAGATATTAGCAACAAAGAAGATTATCTCATCATATACAGCACAAACCTGAAGAATTGTTTTTAAGGGCATTTATATGAAAACCAGGCCTATAGTCCTCTTATTCTGCAAGCATCAGACATCAGATTCAGCAGGAGAAAAGCATGTGGTGTGCTTGGGGCACTGCTCCTTCCTGCCCTCTCCCCATTCCTGACTTCCATCACGACCGTATTTTGCAGAGAAGCGCTACGTACAGCCGAGCAGCCTGTGCGCTCGCCGGGAGAGCGCAGTCGTGGGTGAAGTCGCCAATTTCCTAGTAGGCAAGATGTCAATCAGGTCACACACGCGCACAAAAAAAAAGAAAAAGGCAGCCACACGGTTCTCCGTCACCAGCCTTGTCCTCCCACCGCCGCGGGCGGCAGGACACCGCAGCTCGCCCCTCTGAAGCAGAGCCGCACAGCCCCACGACCCGCCGCGGCCGGCAGGTGGCAGTGCAGCACCGCGGGACGCCGCGGAGCGCAGCAGGACGCCGCTGCCCGCCGCTGCCGCGGGGCCGCGCTGCTGCTCCGCCACTGCCACCGCTGCCCGCTCCGACGGGGCGGGCCGGGCTGCCGGCCTGGCGGCGCGCTCACCCCGCCGAGGCAGCGCTGACAGCGCTGCGGGGTCTGACCCAGGGAGGTCAGCGCGGGGAACGGACAGGCTTGGAGGGCGGGGGTGCTGCGGCTCCGGGTTTAAACCAGGCGTAGAAGCGCGGCGGAGACCGACCCGCACATTAATCTGTTGCAATTAGCGTTATAATCCGCGCCGGTTCAGCCCATTCTAAAGACAAAGCTTCGTGCAAATCGCCCTCCCCTTCCCCATCCCCCGCTCCCGCGATCTGATGCTGTTTCCCAGTCTGTTTTTAATGACACGGTAGCGGAGTAACTTAAAATTAATTACAAGGTTCCTGGCTAAAAGGAAGGGGGGAGGCAGTGTCATTAAGCGGGTTTGGTATTCAGAGCCCGGGCCACCTGCGCTTGGCAGCGGTGCCCGGCTCGGGGCAGCGGCGGGGCTTGGCGGCTTCTCAGCTCGCTCCTCGGGCAGCCCAGGCTCAGAGCGCCCGGCCGCTGCGGGCGGCGGAGCTCGGCGAAGGTACGGCCTCGGGGGTGGCCGGCGGGGGGGCACAGCCGCCTCCAGGTGGAGGTGGAGGAGCGCTTTTTGGGGTGAGGAGCCGCGTCCGGCTGGGATAGAGGGAGCTTTTAGGTTTCCCGGCTGGGGCTGGTTTCTTTCTTTCTTTCACTATTATTCCCCCCCACTCCTTC
>JACDJE010000084.1:2987331-3022202 GCA_016647715.1 Pavo muticus | reverse complement strand
GGGGGAGAAAGAAGAGTGGGTGCATGTGGATTTAATAGCAGTGAAAGTATTACAGGGAGATCAGATTTAGCGGGCGAGCGAGAGGGAGCTTTTGAACATCTGTCTAATGCAGCCAATAGAAGCGACATTAGTGATATTGGAGAGAGGCAGACGCTGCCGCCGATCGGGCTGGGATTACGGGAGCCTTCCCAATCCGATTAGCCGCTGTCCCTCTCCTGCCCGCGGCGGAGCCGCAGCCTCGGGCGCCCGACGCCGCCGTGCCGGGAGCGGCCCCGCAGAGCCCTCCAGAGGGGCACATCGGTGGCCCCGCGGTTCCGGTCGAGCCACTGATGCTGAATATTCAACGACACACCGCGGTGAAATTCCACCCCACCCCCGGGGAAACCTTTATTCTACGGCTAATTGCAATTTCCAATTCCACTTTACACTTCATCACAGAGGAGTTAGGAAACAGAATTCCTCCGTATAATTATTGGCCTCTTTAATCCTATGCCACAGCAGATCACCTCTCACCGCAGAGTCCAATTGTCCCCTCCTCCCCATTTTACCAATAATTTAAACTAGTATGTATAAAAACCCCGGTCTGCATAATTTTAGGCAGCACACCCACGCCTCCGAGCGCGGAGCACAGAGCATCAATGGGCTGCGGCCCCGCGCCGAGCAGAGCCGAGCTCCTCCCGCGCCCGGCTGCCTCCCACTCCGCATCGCCCGGCGGGTCTTTTCCCTCCTGCTTGCTTACCGAGTCGATTATTCTACAAGCTTTCCCTGATTAGTGACGGGAAAGTTAGGCACACAGAAATACACATCCACGAGCTCTTTCCACCTAAGCAGCTATCTCTTGCCCACACACACTCATATGCCTTACAATATATGTCTGCCTGTAACCGTAGCTTTTAAAGCAAAGCGCCATCTCCCTCGCTCTCCAGTGAGGGGAAAATGCCTGCAGTTTGTACCTCCAGGCGTTACAACATGCCTCAGCCCAGCTGAGAGCAACCCTGCAGCTCGAGTACAGAGGAGTGTCACTGCCTCCAGCTCTGCCAGGGACACTGCAGGGACACTGCCGGGGACACTGACAGGGTCTGCCGCGGGGCTCTCGAGTGCTCTCAGGCTCAGCCTTGCTCCTGCCGCTCCACAAGCTGCCTTAACACCCGGTAGCAGCTATCCGATACATGACTCAAAAGCTGACTAGCATCCAGCTCATGAATTACAGAAAATTGACGACCTGCTTAAAATTCACAGCAGTGAATTTGTAGCGTTCGCATTTTTACGTGACAGTCATCTTACAGGGAGATAACGTGTAACAGCTCCCGGCTTTTCCCCTAGTAACAGAATGGGAATAACAAGGCAAAGGCCAAGAAGTGTCTCTCTGACACACGCATAGCACAGCACATGGCACAGCACAATGCCATCATTTTCCTGATTTGAAACAAGCCGGCATAGTATACCTGTCTCTGAGCTACCACCCAGTTTGTTACTGTTTCTTTGTTTTCTTTATGAACAGTAAAACCTTATTCTAAAAGTGCAGGTGGACTAATCTAACTACTCTTGGATCTCTGCAGATCACACACCACAGTTACCATGTCAAAAAATAACTGATCTTGGTGGTAACAGTCTGCATCGGTGATCCGCTCAATTGTGGTTGGGACAAACAGCTGATGGTAGAATGAGAAGACACCACTGGTGGAGAAGGCATCTCAGGAAACCAGTATAAGGTCTTCTGGGTTTTCACAGTGACTTCCAAATTATGGCATTCAAACAAACAGGAAAAGAAACAATTCACATAAGCTGTCCAGTTCCCAAGTGTCTTTTTTTCCCAGTGTCTTCAGAGATTATTTTCGGATCATGAGTTCCCAAGTTTGACCTAGGAGTCCTAGGAGTTTAGGAAGAACAAATCCTTTCCTAGCAGCAAGCCTTGTGTTCCTTTTATACCTGAAATTTCAGCTTATTGCACAGTTCTGTTTATCCTAAGTGATGTACTTCTCTTCAAGGAAGTTCTTATTTTCCTATTAAATCTCTGATTTCTCAATAAAACAAAGAGCTTGCATCATTCTGGTTGTTTCTTATCCTGGAATAACAAGTCTTCTACATACAGAGTTGGTGCCAAATGCATTCGTTCTTCCTCCTATTGACCAGTGGGTGACAGTTTGGGGTCAGTGTCTTTCACCTATGTGGATGCACAGTTCGAAGCTCTGTAGAGCTCCAGGACGCACTTTTGGTGGTTAGTAGAAAACAAATTTTATCTTCTTAATTCCTAAACTTCTTATGAAATATATTTAAATATTGCTCTAGGTTGTTTTCCTCCATTTAATTTTTTTTTGTTATTTTATTATTAGAGATTTTTGTTTTGTTTAGTTTTGTTTTTTTTCCTTACTGCAGATATTTCTTCAAATCTTCTAATGCTTTTTTAATAAAACAAACATGAACTCAAATGGAAATGGTGACAGATTCAGTTTATAGGAATGAAAAGTTGAAAATAGAAATCTCTGATATTTAACATTATCACATGGATTTTACTGTACAGTGAGAAGACAGTGCTTTTCTACACTTCTTCTATAATTTCAATGTTTTATTTTTTTATGTTGCAATAGTTGAAAAATGTATCCAAGACAATCTGGACAGGCATGCATTGGATTCCAGAATGTATCCACTTTGACTGGGACTAATACCTATTTTAGAGCTCTTTTGAGTCATGTATGAAGTGCATGAATTCCTGTTCACTTCCACATCTGCTCATAATGATGCATAGCCTTTGCTGGGAACTCCAGGGTTCATAAAATGAGTATGATAATGAATATCAAAACTGAAAGAGCAGAACCCACTTTTCTATAGGTTTATATTTGAAATTACCAACCTCCCTTCTTGGCTTCTGTGATGGTGTCTATGAACAAAAATAAGCAGGGAGTGTCAGGCTGCAATCTGTAGGACAAAGTCAGATTGCAGATTCTCCTACTGGATCTATCACTCATCACAAAATAAGAGCTATTTTGTTCACGTTATTTGAACACCAGTTCCACACAGACCACAGCTCCTGGAGTGGCCATGGGCAAGTGGAGTGGCTTTTAGAGAATAATGAATTGGCAGATTATTTGTGTTTTGAATATTATTGCAGCTGTTCCTGCTGATCCTGTCAGAGGTCAAACTCTGTTGTGCCAGACACTAATCAAACCGGAACCAGAATGCTTGTCCCTGCCTGGTTGTTCTTTCACAAACATGAAATCCTGCCTTCTATTTTGGTGGGTTTGGTTGTGTCACTGTTGTTAGCAGCATCGCTTCACCATAGCAAAGTGCAGCAAAGTTGGATAAAATATGCTGAATTAAGCTAAATCTTCTGTGGTAAGGCTCAGGAAAACAAAACAAAACAAAACAAACAGCAAACAAACAAACAAAAAAAACCTCAAAAAACAACCAGCAACAACAGAGAAATGGGAGAGAAGAGAAAGAATGCCCTTGTGTTAGGGGTGAAAAACACTGTTCAGAGAAGGAGTTATTGACATTACATATTTTTATTTTCAGGGAATCATAGAATCATTAAGAATGGAAACATCTCTAAGATCATCTAGTCCAAACACCAGCCCCACCATGCTCACTAGCCATGTCACTCAGTGCCACATCCAACCTGCTCTTAAACACTTCCAGGGATGGTGACTCCACTACCAAGAAATATTTTCCAGAAGGCCTTTGGAAAGTGTTGTCCTTTGTCCCACCATACCCTTACGTCCTTGAAATCTTAATGGATTTCTCAGGCACCTCGGGCAGCTGTGCCAAGGACGAAGGGAGCTGAGAGAATGAGTAAGGGTCAATGCAGTGAGGGAAGGGAACCGTTTCAGGCAGAAAAGACCCTGTTCATACTCTCACCTCTGCAAAGTCATCCTTCTGTCTCTCCTGATCTCATCTATGTATGCACATGTGCACTCACACACCACACGCATACTTGGAACTTCTTACCAAATCTTGATTGAGCAGCCTGTCATGGCAATGTATCATCCTACACCTCTGCTAGTGTTAAGAGAGAAGGATAAAGGACTGAAGTGGTGGGAGACTACCAATAAATCAACCAGTTAAACCTCAGCAGTGGTGTCTGGGTGCTCCATGCTGTGTAGATGTTTGTGATTGTGACTGGTGAGCAGTAAGAAGGGAGCAACCAGCCAGCAAGAGTGGGTTCTAAATAGTACTTTTTTTGTTTACAATTAATTTGAAGGCCTGGGAAGAACACGAAATCGATGGCTCTGGCAGTGGAAGTCATTTGTCTCTGCTGAGGACATGGCACCCTTGGGTAGCTGATTTATCCTGATATTGCTCTGCTAGCAAGATCCCCTAACTTAGAAGATAACTGAGACAAGATGCTCCTGGATCACACTGAGATCAACCAAATACTGCTCAGTAGAAGTCAAAGCCTGGTACAAGCCTGGTGTAAGTGAAGTGAGAAACAGCTTAGAAGATAGTGATTTGGGCTGCTCATCTTCCTTGATCCTTGAGCCTGGCCCAAGTGTCAGTTCAGGGGCTATTACATACTGTGCCATACACAGAGATGAGGAGAACAGACTGAGTTGGACACGCGGTCAGTGAGTGGCTGGACATACCTTACAGACCTTTCTGTGGTGCAGGTGGGGCACATCTCTGAGACCACAGCAGTAGTCTGGAGCTCTAGGTAGTATTTCTCCTTGCCTGGCAGACTGTGTAAAACGCTGTGAAAGCTGAAATTCCAGTCACTTACCAAGTGAGAAGATATATCAGTGTTGTATGATGGCCAGACTAGCTGAAAACATGATCATTCCCTTTTTGTCTGAATATCTTCCAGCTATTACTTGTCACCAGGGACAGATTTTCAGTTCTATTTTTTGAGAGTGATCATGGTTTGATAAAACCTTCTCATTACACGCAGGAGCATGTCCCCATTGAGTAAAAATTATCAATAAACAAAGGAGTAAGAAGCTTGCTTTGACAAGCAATTGCACTTTCCTGATTTTGGACAGTACTTCTGTAAGTAGGTCTGATTCTTTGTAAGCCCTTTTTATTTCACCTGAGGCAGATGAAACCAGATGTGACACTAGCAGTAGGACACAGCCATGCAGTTGGAACAGTGAAAAAGAAAGGACCTCTGTGTAAACAAATTGTGTTTTAGGTATTCCTTGGTCTTGGCAGCAGAGCAAGGTGCACCTGAGTGAGACCATTGTGAGTCGTCCCCACCCTCCCCTCCCATTTATAATCCACAAAGAGGCAAATAGAAACTAAATCTCCATTGTTGCAACACTGTGGAGAAATAACTGTTTGGCCACTCCTTGCAGAAAATCATGTCCAGGACTTTTTTATTGATTCTATCTCTGTAAATTTTGACCCACACAACTGAAGGGAATTCTCTGTTTCTAACAAAGGCTTGAGCTTTTGGCAAAACAGAGTCACTTTTAATCATGTATATCTTTAATCTTGCTATATTTTTGTTCTCTAAAATTGTTCTCTGTTCAGCACCAGTACTATTATTTGACTGCAGAAATAGCAGGGTTTTCTTTGTTATTTCCTGTGAATGTTTGCATTCCAAGTGTTTTGAATATGCTCAGGGGTTGACTTCGCCTGTTGTGCTTTCAAAATTCAGGAGATTAGCATTCAGCTTTGGCTGTGATTTATATAGTTACCAAAGATCTTTGGACAAACATGTAATATTAAAACAAACCTAGTGCTAATGACATTTCTGGGCCAAACTCAGCCATGGGCAGCATGGTGGCACAGGTCATGTGCAGGAGATGTGTTGGTCAGAGGCAGAGTGACAGAGTGATAGACATGATTAAATCAGGGTGCCACAAATGAGGCTGGATTTCAGTCCATGCATGAAACAAGGGTATCTAAAGCTGGTGGAGAGACTGTGTGTGTGGTGTGTGAGTGTGCGTGTATCAGGGAAAGTAAAGCTTTATCCCACACTGGCAGTATAAACAAACCTTAATCTGGATGTATTTGTGTTTCATTTCCAGAATGATGTAGAAGAGTCTTAGGGCTGATCTGTGCTGTGCAGTGCAGTCAGGTGCAGAGCCAAAGCTCTCGGCATCCAGTGAGCCCCCACAGTGGGCTGTGGGTTAGCTCCAGCACCTCCGGGCTGGATGTGGGCTGAAGCTTCCCTGCCATCTGTGCAGCAGTCCTGCACACAGCTGTGCCTTCTTGCCTTTGCCACCAGTGCTCTGCTGTTTCAGCTTCTCACTCTGTTTCCATCTTCTACTTAGCAGCTCTAATTGCTGACTTCTGATGCTCATTTCTTATTCTCTTTTCCTGGATTGCTGCAATCTTCCTAACCCGTCGGTGCTGTGAGTCAGTCAGTATGCCCATCCCAGTATGCCCAGCTTGTTACTTTGCTTTGCAGAGCTGGAGCAGGGCATATGCGGTCTGGACATACTAGAGGTTGTCTGGAGATATGGAACCTGAGGATCAGCTGTGACAAGAAAACACACATTTATTTAATTTAAAGCAACCTTATCAATTCTCTGTACAGCACTGTGTAGCTGCCCTGGCAGTGGTAGGGACACCCACCACAGGAATCTTCAAACTGTAACCACAGAGCAGGTTAAGACTAACAAACCTGTTACATCTCTTTCCTCCAGGTGAAATGAAAGACACCACTAAACATCTTATTGCAAAATAGCTGTAAACTCAGAAGCTGCAGCTGGTGGGGTATGGGGCTGAGTACAGCCCTGAGCGAGAGCAATTGAGTGAGGCTGTAATGGGATGTGAACTGCAGCAGCTGCAGCTGCTTCACTGCTCCTCCAGCTCCTCCGTTCCTGCCCTGCACCTCTCCCTGTGCTGTGCTGCTGTGCACGTTTGTGCAACAGCACCTGTGCTGGGAGCAGGGAATAACTGGGCTAAAAATAACCCAGTAAAAATACCCCAAATCCATGGCAATGTTTCATTTGCGTAAAGCCACAGTTCTGTGAAGCTGTAGTTAATAAGTTTCCCTGGAATTACTCTAAAATCCTGGGAAATAAGCAGCTGTCTGAACAGCATGAAAGAGGAACGGTGAGAAGAATGAGAGGAATATAACTCTGAGGAGAGGAGTGATGGAGTTTTTCAGATGTAGGACTCAATAAGAAAACATAAAATTGGGGAAGTAAATCAGCTTTATGCTACCAATGCGTATGAGCAGTGACAACTTGCATTCAGTGCTCATGAACAAAGTTGCGGCAATTAAACATTTCTTTTTGTAGCATCCTTTTCTTCAGAAATGAATCTGTAAGAATCTGATATTTCCTAGCTAGTCCTACACTGACAGTAAGGCTGGGCCATGTGTTTTCAGATCCCACAGTTTCCTGACATGGGTGTTGCCGTGGAGGGTCTCCTTAAAGCTGGTATCAGGATGGAGACCTCTGTATGGCCCCACGACATCTGTCTTTGTGTGACTTGAGATGTGATCTGGGCCCCAGAACTGAAATGTGTCCAAGACTGTTTCCCTCTGCATACAGTGCTGAATAGAAGAGGATATTCATTCTGTTTCAGTACAAATTCAAATAGTATCAATTTATTAATGCTAATAAATGAAAAAATACAGAAAAGTAAGTATGCGCACTTCAGCAAACATCAGCTATATATAAACATAACAAGATGCTTTTCTTAGCCCTTCCATAGGCAATAAAATCCTAGTATGCCATACAGACCGTGCGATGAGATAACACGAGTGTTATTATGAAGCGGTCATAAGGATGATGCTGTTTTCTAAGGAACTACAGTCCAATTATTGAATGACAGAATCATCTGGCTATTCTCACTTTCTTTTTTTTATGCTATCCTACTGTGGGTTGTTTTCCCTGAGCTTTCTAGAAGATACTTTTCTCCTTAATAAAATAAATTCATATTCATTTACCATAATGAAATTCAAATTAACTTTCAGTTTAGGGCTTTAGCTTCTGATAACAATTTCTTATGTAAAGCAGAAGCTATTTTAAGTCTCTCTCGCTTTCTCACTCAAGGAATAGTGTAATGGGCTTTGATTGGCTATCTATAGCAACCCTGGAGTGCTTGACTCTTTTATTTTAGCACTCTGCAATGAAAATATTTAATCCGTGCATAATATTTAGAATGTTAGCACCGAAGTCCATTTGATAAAATAAATTTTATGTGTTATTTACGGGGAAGACACTTAAGGATTTCAATAATTCTTTAAAATATTTACATTTTTTTTCTTCTTACTTTTTGATTTACACTGCGTTTTATGGGTCTTCCTTTCTATTTGATGTAAGTTTTGGACTTCAGATTTATGGCTCAACACCTCACAACAAATTTTGTAAATATTCTGTGGGGGCTTGGTCCTGAAACATAAACATTTCTTCCTATTGAGGCTCTGAGGAAAACCAGACCCCCTCATTTATTATGTGATATCCAGAAGGCTAAGGAGATTTTGATCTCCTTTTTCAGGAACATCTTCTTCAGTAAGAAAAATGAAATGTCATCATGCTAAGGTGAATCATAATAAATGTTATGTCTTGGCTGACACTGAAAAACAAATCAAAGAAAGTTGTGAGAAATATTGGCGACTTTTTTTTCCACAGAGATTTGGACCAGCTTTATAAATTAAACAGCACGTGATGACAGCTTAGGGGCAGTAAGTAAACCATTCAGTAGATAATCTCCATAGTAACAAAAAAAGTTTAACCATCTCAAACCAAAATAGCACATCTGGAGTTGGCTGTGTCATATGGCAAGAGGGAACATTTTATTGTTGTCAAAAGCCACAGCACACAAGAAGAGGGTGCACATTTTAATTCCTGTTAGCAGAAACTGGTGAAGTGCAAGCAGAGCGTTCAGGAAGGCTCTGATCCTGTAAATCATTATCTATTTGCTCAACTTTATGCTGTGTAAGGGTCCCCTTGTGATCCATCTGCTGTCTGCAACTTCAGAAAAAGCAGTCTTTTCCTTTCTGGACATGAAGTCCAGTCCTGACAATTCTGGCTCATGTGAGTTGTCCTAAGTCACGACAGCAGAATTCATTTGAGTAACAGCTGAAGCCCTCTGCTCCTAATTAGTAACGTTTAGTTTTAATTGCTAAACGTTGAAGTTGAAGACCTACTGTGCACGAGAGAGATGGTTTTATGTATGAAAGGAAAAAAGGAATAATTTAGTTGGTGTGGGTGCTCTTACTTGGTGATAAAGAGTAAGGTGCTGAAGAAAATGCGGAACTTCAAACTGTAAGGATGAAATTGCAAGTGAAACCCATTATCTGTGCCTGAAAATAAGTGCCCAAGAGCCTTGTGTTGTATCTCGCCCAAGCCGCATGCCCTGTTGGTCACGCCTTGCTGGGCTGGGTGTGTGGCTGAAGGCAGGAAGTACCCATGGGTGGCTGCCAGGAGCCTGGACCTCACAGCTCCTGCATCACAACGCTCATTTCTGGGCTTCACTGCAGGATCTGGATTCATCCCTAAGGCAGCAAATAGCCAATAAAGTAAATGGATACAGTCTCCGTTCTGTCTATATGGTATACTTACAATTTCAGCCAGGCCATCTGCACAGAGGAATGGAGTAATTTACAGGGATGGATGCAAACAGTGCCCTGGAGATAAACCATTTTGGAGATTTTGTGCTTCCTGCAGCTGTTCACGGAATGAGACATTTACCCAGCCCCTTTGGCTTAGAGCTGAGCTCAAGGGCACTCTCTGATCTGTGAAGTCCTGTGCTGTTGGCCAGCTTTCTGTGTCTGTGAGAGCGTTGCATCCAGGTCAGGTCTTGTGAAGGTAGTCAGCTCTGCAATGCTTCTCTCGTGCTTCAGCTATACGCACCCCTATCTCAGTACAGTGAAGGCTCTAAGACCCAGGAGGTATCTCAGTATCCTTGATCGAACCAACTTTCTCCAATCCATCAGAGAACGTCAAAAAAGTCAAAAGGGCCAATGTGGATTCAGGGTCAGCAGCTAGAGAGATCCCAAGGTTTATCTCAGTAGTTACAGACAGCAGACACTGCACAGCCTCACTCATTCCTAGCACCATTTCCTTCCTCATGGTACCACAACATAGTCTGTTTCTGTGTTTCTGCACTACTCACTTCTTTAGCTCAGCCATTTTCCTTCTAGCCCCAGTGTAGGCACCTGGACAAACCCAGTACCAGCAGGGTACAAAGCCCTGTGGACTGGGAGTGCCTCAGTGTGAATGGCTGCTTCCTTCCCGTTCCAGGCTTGCAGGAGAGGGAGCTTGCTGACAGCAAAACTTAACTGTACAAAAATCTTGAAACAACGATCAGGCCTTCTCTAAAGAAGAATTCTAGCATGAAGGAAGAATCCTGCCTGTTTTTCTTGAACTCTCCAAAAATATTCCTTAATATTGACCTAAAAAGATTGCTGCAGTTGCAAGCCAGGGTTTGCAGTCTTGGCACAGCAACATTTGTGATAACGAATTATTTGACTTGAATCCTTCCAAGGCAAAAAAAAGCACGCACAGTAGAGACAGTTTTATAAAGCTGGGCAATGAAGCAAGGTCAGTCCCTCTAATCTAAATGCAACAATCTTTATGTTACTTCACAAGAAGCCTTCTAAGCAACCTTTCCATGGCTTGCTGAAATTGCACACTTCACAATCTTCCCTTTCATGCTTCCTTTGTTACATAATTTAGCAGGGATATTTTGGATGAGATTCTCATCGGCACGCATTTATCTTTTAGCACAAATGGTTCCCCATCTCCTCCCCCTCCCTTGGGCTATCTGAGCTGGCTGGGCATTGTGTGCATTTGGAGTGGAGGGCATTCTGGTAATTACTTTTCATTATTACCTTGAACAACAGCATCCTTTACAATTTAAGGTTGCCAGTGCTTCAGCAGCTCCGAGATCCCAACCCAGACTTTAATAACGTGCTGCTAAAAAGGGGGTTAAATGTTGTTTATACATCACATTTCTGGACGCGGCAAATTTCACTTGCACCTGCCAATGGCTTACTGATAAATATACACTGGTAGAAGTTAAACAGCAGTGGGCCAGTGAGTTAGATAAATGCCACATGACACCATAAGCATTGAAGGTTAGTGTTTTCCCAGCTCTCACACTCTGGTAGACATAAACTCTTTTCTTAAAACAGATTAAAAATAAATAAATCCTCTTAGCAAGATAAAAAAAATTATATTAAAATGCATATTCAAAATACAAAATAAATTTCTCTTAAAGTCTACTGCAGTCATCTGCTCAGTTTCCTGCCTCTTGGATGTTAATTATGATTTACTCAAGATTTGTGGTCAATTTTTAAGAATAAAAGCATCTCATATGACTGGTTGCCAATTCTGAAGTCTAAAGGCCTTGTTTTATATTGCTGTAGTAGAATGGAGAATATAATCAAAGTTTGACCTTCAACTTTAATCCTATAAACAGAGAATTTGCTTACTTTACCTTGGAAACGGATGTGATTCATCACAGTAGCCCATAAATAACATGTCAAACTGTTAGACCGATCAATGAAAATAAGTTATTGAAAAATAATGTGATTGTAAGGTCTCTATGTAAACCAGCTTAGTGTTATTTTAAAATGAGGCAGGCTTGCAGTTGCAATTTGGAGTAAATCTTTTTTTTTTTTTAGAAGGATTGTTACTAGACATAAAATGCAGTAAATATTAAATATGTTAGGTGCACACTAGCTATGCATTTTCAGGAAAGATACATTAAGGTAAAGAAGAATTATGTCTCCAGAAGAAGAAATGGGTTCAGCTGAGATCAAAACCGCAAATGGCAGGTTTCCTACTCTGGTGCTTAGTGCTGTGCCTAAACCAAAAACCCAGGATGAGCTCTTGTGCATGTGGGAGCTCAAAGGAATCACTGAAAATGTGCGTTGTGGACCTCAAAGGTGCACAGAAGTTCTAGGAAGAGATCTAGTCTCCACATTCTCATTCTGAATACCAGTCCTGAAGCCTGACAACAGCAGTTTAAATAGAAAGTTGATAACTGTTTCATGGCTCACGTTCTCAAGAGGAATACTCAAATAGCAGTATCTTTCCCTATTGCCTTTCAGGTGTCTTCTTGCCTCCAAAAATTCTGATTTTAAAATTCATCAACATAGTTGCACAGTTATTCAAGCAGTTATTCAGACAGTTATTCAAATGATATGCTTCACCCAGAAAAAAAAATCATGGAGACACTGAACTGAACTGAATATCAAAATGAATCCTTACCTTTGGTGCACAGATTTTACTGCAATTTTATTATCCAGTTAACCAAAGCAGCTACTTTACTGACATGGAGCCTCAGGCTGATTTTAGCCTACTGAATCCAAATCAGACCTTGTCCAGTATTTAGACTGACTGGATGGAGTATTTGTTTCACCTCTTAATTTCAGTAATAGAGGAGATACTTCTCTAAAAATTATACCAGTTATTTTAATGCCAAAATACAAATAATATTTTTATCCTACTTTATTCAGAAGTTCTTGTTTATACATGATGGAGTCTTTCAATGTAAATAATTAACATATGAATAGGCTTTATCAGTGCTCATTGAGAGTGGAGAGCAATGGAATAATATCCAATGACAGCTATGAACATTATCTTTTTCCTTTCATTTGTGCCAAAAAAATAAATGAAAATAAAATCTTCACCTCAGTCAGAAAATATTCTGCTGAGATTACGTAGTAAATTATTTGGAAAAAGAATATGAGATAAACAGAGATGGTTATGAGAAAGATTTTCTTACAGAACAGCTCTTTAGATTAGTACATTTTGCACAAGTGTAGCTTCGTATTTTCATTTGTTAGTACAAACGCAACTTAGCTGGAGTCAAAAGTATTCTGGATCTGCATCTTAATGGGAACTCTGTCTTGGACTTTTCCTCTGTCATTTACTTAATTCATTTACTTATACCTCAGACATGGTGGAAGGAAATGAAGAAATCCCACGCAAACTCTATGAATCTCTACTGCTGATTCCCAGCAGCCCTAGGACATGCTCCTTTCTGCCCCCAGTGAAACACCATCTCCCTCGCCTGCTGCATCCTCCTGTTCTGTGTGAAGCCTCTGCCTACCTCAGAGCCACAGCTTCACCCAAGCAAAGAGATCCATCAGCTCTGGCAGGAGGTCATCTCTGCGATCAGAAATGGGCTTCCCAGCAGCACCGGATGATGTTCTGAGACTTTTCTCTTCTTATGTCCATAGCAGAGCTGAGAGGATGCCTCACTTTGCCATCTAAATTTGTAGCATTACTGGAGCACAGCCGGGCAGCAGACACTGCAGGACAGAAGTTTGATTTCCATCATGCCCCATGGAGGCATCATAGTGAACGGTGAGGTTTGAAGAATGATAATGAAACGGCTCTGGACTGTTTACATAAACCTTCCTGGAAATCTGTGAGGTAGGAAGAAAGAAAGCACCAAGGTGCCTCTTACTAGTATAACAAATGGTGTTGCCATTCTCAGCTGCCTGGGACTGGTGCTTTCAGCTCTTCTGTGCTGTCTGTAAAATGAACTGACTTCTGCAGTCAGCATTTACAGACATGCTTCTATATATTAGTATTGAAAAAATCTTCTACAGAATGACTTCCGTATCCAATAAATCTTGCTTTCTATTTCTTCTTCTTATTTTTTTTTAAATTTTTTTAAATATAATATTATATTAGACCATCAAATGTTAAAGATCATCCTTATCCACAAAACTTATGAATGTCTTCCTTACTATAACATCCCTGAAAACAGCTGCTATCTCATTTTCTAAATTCTTCTTTGATATTTTTTCTGTTTTTTTAGATTATTATTTTGAGCCTGAATATTTATTTGTGGAAAGAGAAAAATTTCTAATAGGAATGCTGTAGGATCAGTTCTTCGATCTTTGTAGCACAGTTTTAAGCAGGAAAGGTCTACTTACGGAGTTCAAAATTGAAATTGCTCAATCTCGGAATAGAGAAGAAACTCCCCCTTACAGTGCTTTAATTTCTCTAAGAAACCAATCATAAATAAAAAAAAAGAATGTGGAAATAAAACTTTTTGTTGTTGTTATTACTGTTTTATTAAAAGAAACATATATGTTAAGGCAGAATAGCAGTATCATGTCATTATTGCTTTCTCTTATGTCTCTTGTTTTTTCTCACACAAACAGATGCTATGGGTCAGAAATCTTTTTTGTCATTTATACGGGTAATGTAACTAATTCACCCATGCATGCTGTACTGATCTCATAACACATGCCATTTTATCTTACACATTACTCAACACGTTACAGAAAAAAAAAGAGCCTGAAATATCAGAAAGAATAATTGAAGGACATAAGGCTGTGACTGAGGCAAGAGAAGTGGTACTGAGGTTTATAGATGTAGTTAATACTACTGTAAGCAGCACTATTGCTGGCAATCCTATCAGTTTAAGAAAAAAAGTCACTTACTGAGTTCCTTGTATAGGGTTGAGCAACTCACTAAAAATAAATCATCTGTTCCTTTCTACTGCCATGGAATAGAGGAGAAATATAAGCATTGTTGTTAACAACAAGGCTGACCTTTGAGTTTCTGCTGCCCCAGAGCTGACGAGATTATAGGGGAGGGAGAGTTTATAGCAGAGATTTTAGAAACAAATGCTTTACGATTTCATTCTACATTTGGAAAAAAATACTGCAGAAAAACATTTGGTCCTTTGGGACATCTTTCATGACTCTTATACATTCCCCCATCAGATTCAGCTTCTATAAAATCTCATGATGTGTTTGTACTGCATCGTTGCCAACTCTCATCTTTTATGGCAAAACTTCAAATAACTGATACTGGAGTAATGCTGCTACCTGAGCATCTCGTTTTTCACAAAGAAGCAGAAAAATATGGGTTTCCAGCCGATGGGGCTGTAGGCAGGATCACTAATCATGTGGACACCAAAATAAATAATTAATTATTGTTTATAAATCTAATTATTATTAATAATCCTTGTGATAGTATCCATGCAGACTGCAAGGGAGAGATAGAGAACAGAATAACCATCTTTTCTGCTTCATCAGAAAGGCAACATGAAAAACAGGCAATTCTAAAGGCAGTGCTAGCAAAACTTCATACATTTCTGCCCTAAAAGTTTATTTCTATGGTTTTGAATGTACAATCCAGATACAGCATTCTTCAGTACGCTATTTTAATTGCATTTAACAGTTTATATGCATTTCAATTTTTGCTTTTAGAAAATTATTACTGAAATTATTCACACGCAATATTTAAAGTAAATTTATCTGGAACTTCAAAACCAAATTAGTACTCAGCAGATCTCTCTAACCTATGTTAAAGTATTTGTAAAAGGAAAATGCAAGCCTGCTAAATGGAAAGGTATTGGAACTATCAGATCTTCTAGGTCCTTTCAGCTCAAATCATTCTATGATTCCATGATTCTATGACGATAATCCTCTTAAAATTCTTCTATCCACATGTCAAGCTTTCAGTAATGTTACTGTTATTTATAAAGTCCGGATAGTTTTAGAGGAAGCGGCAGAACTGGTGTTCAGTAAATTGCTGAAAAATATTTTGTAAATATATGAGAAGTAATAAATAAAACTGAAATTTCATTCCCCTTTCCAGTTTTGCTGTGGTGCATTTTAGGAAAAGATTTACATTTATGACTAAGGAAGGTGTCATCAGTTCTTGTAATTTGCCCTCCAGGAGAGTGCATTATGTTACACAATTCATCACATATCAGATTGGTCTATTCTAAGACTGTTCCATAGCAAACAAAACAAACAAACAAACAAACAAAACCTGACCAAAAACAAACAAACAAAAAACCCCCCAAATCTGCAAATTTTTTTTACTGCATCATGTAAATGATTCACCCATGAGAAGAACCTTTGCATCCATCCTTAAGCAATACCATTATTTCAACAGTATTTCATACTGTAGCTACAGTATGAAAGTAACTTCTCATAGGTGGGAACATGTTGACTTTGTTGCTCTGGTTTCTCTTATTTGAAAGGTACAGAGGTAAATAACTTGTGGGGCTATAACTCATAATTTTAATGTACTTAAGGTAGACACAATGATATACCTCCTTTAATTCCGAAATTCTCTTGGCAGATTAACAGAAGAAATTGAAATTAATATAACTGAAATATTTGAAATTGTAAGAAAGATGTATCTGAAAAATTAGTGAGAAGAAAATATCCATTCTAATTTTTCCATTAGTTTGCAGAGAAAGAACTGTCTTCTAAAGTTAACATTTTAATTTGTGAGTTATTGTTTGTAACTGATGTTCAAACTTTTTTATTGTAATGTACAGTTGATATTTGCAAATACTTTAAATGTAGTTTCATATCTTTAAGTTAATGAAGGAGAGGTGGAGTATTCCCCTTTTTAGTTCTATAGTAACAAAGGTGTTTCATCAGTGTTTTTGTATTTCTGTGGTTTCAAGCATCAGTGACAGAAAACAAATATGTTTTTTTCAATCAACTCTGTTTCTTCAGTTATAGAGGAGTTAATGCACTGATGATATATAGAAAACTATAATATGGTGAGTCGTATCTACAAGTGAAACTTGGGAAACAACACTTTAATTTGCTGTTGTAGTTAATGAGATGGCACACTTGCCTCTGCAGAAGACATCTTGTCAATCTTTGAATTTTCAAATTCCTTTACACTTACAACAGTCACCAAAACAATTACAAATTAAAAATAATTCAGTATTTTTGTTCCCAGATGCTGTGGTAGAATTATCTTTATGATTAATTCCCTTATTGTGTTGTCTCTCATCTGATGAATTGACAGGAATATTTGAGTAATTTATTTTGCATAAACCCCAGTCAGCCTTATGGTAATTATCCATATGGAACTCTTTGTTCACTCATTTAAGAAAATGCAAAACCATTTCTCTAGTAGGGAACTCGACTTGTTTATAGACTGTTGTCATGGGAGTTTTTGTCACTACCGTGATTTATGGAGGACTGCAGTTTAATCATTCTTTTATCGTGATCATTGCTTGACACTTAAGTGCTGGGCATGTATTTCCCAGTTCTGCTTCCTATATAAACTATTAGCAAACTTAAAAGAAATATAAGAAATAAAACAATCTTTAGATACCAGTTAATTGACTACGAAGAGAAATTCTTATTGCAATCCTTTTAGGGAGTTCTGAGAATACATTTCAGGATTAACATTTTCATTTCACTGATAGTCAAAGGATTTTCTGTGAAAAGGCTATACTTCCAGGCTCTTGTGTTTTGCTAGAATAGCATTAATAACAACTATTATCTGAGATCTCAAACAACCAGATATCTCAGAGAAAATTCTTTCAGCAAAATAAGTTGATTTTAGATTTATTTCAATTGGAGTTTCTCTGTGGGCATGAATATTTACTGCATCTCACTCAAGCATTCCAATATCTTTAGTTTTCGCTACTACAGATACTGTGCTTTAAAGTCTGAGCCTATAATACTGCATTTACAGACCTTTCGAAGGAAGATACATGCCTGTTCATTTGGCGAGTATTTGTCATGAACACGAACAACAAGAATTTTTCTTCCATATCTGACCTTCCCATATATGAGTAACAAGTTAAATAGCAGACTTTTGGACTAACACCATATTTTAATAAGCAATACAATGCATGTTCATGAGCTATTTCTGCAACACAAAAAGAAAACATTTTCCACTAAAACTAGTCTACCAGTTAATAAAGAAAGAGAAGGATCTCTAGAATGATTTATCTCACCTGTTCTAGTGATAGATTGAATTGTTCCATGAAGGACTTTTTTTCCCATTGACTGCAGAGGGTGTTAGACAGCTAGTTTAGAGAAAGGTCTCACATTTGGACTGGTAGACTTAGATATGAAGAATAACAACCTTAATTTTTTTCAGTTTAAAATCTAGGCTGTTAACATGACATAAGTAATTACATTACTTACTGTAATGCCACTTCAAAAAATTGATTGATTGGTTCAGTCTCGTCCTTACATATGTGATAAATTACTAAGTACAGGATATTTTCTCTGAGACAAAACATGCTATTTCCCAAGAAAACGCTTTCTGTTGTCATTGATCATGGTGTGTTGAAAGCAAGCATACCAGCCTTCCTTGTGAATGTCTGCTGCTGCTGTAACATAAATAAAATTTTATATTAATATATGCTCTGTTGATCACACAGCTTTACCTTGAAATGATTAGCAGATATGATCAGCTTTTACCACTAATGTATGCCAATGGTATGCTAGTTACATTGCATTACTAAGGCTTTTGCCATTGGATCCTAAACATTTCAACATTTACTTTTTAAGTTACATGCAACCATATAAAACTCCTTCCCTATTACACCCATTCACAAAAGCCAAAGACTTGTCAACAGAAAGATCAAGAAGTTATCAGAATTTGGATGCGAAAGAAAACATTTATGGACTTTCTTTTGGTGGAAGTCACAGCATTTTATCCTTATTTTCACCTTTCTCCACAAACTTAAAGAAACAAAAACAAATACAAAAAAAATAACAGCAAAAACCCAAAGCAAACAAGTAAACAATCAAATACCCCATAGCAAAAAATGTCCCTCCCTACTGTTGTTTCTGACATTTACCTGAACAAGTAAGAGCATTGACTTGGAACACGAGCTGAGACTCAGTCCAAAAGAAGTGTCTTAGTTACCACTTTTGCATCCATGCTTCTGTGTGGTTGTGTGGCTGGGGAAAATGACATCATTTACTCTTTTTTTTTTTTTTTTTAAATACTACTGTTGTTTTTTTTTTTTTCCTGAAATAATTAAAGATTTTTGAAAAAGGCAGTGCTGCTTCTTTCTTCTCAACCCATTATGTCAATACTCAGCATATGTTCTGGTTTTTATTGAGGTCAACAAAAATCCTGGGTAAAGAAACTAAATTGAAGATGATGTGCCCTAAGATCATATCACCTCTGTAGTGATAATTTTGAAGTATTAGAGTATAGACTGCAAGACTCTTGTAGTGTCTTGGCAAGCTCAGTTGTGAATACAAATTTTCGTCTAGTATTAATATTAAATGAGATAATTAAGATGAAAGAATAAGGATAGGTGTCATGGAAACAAAACATTATATGCTAAACTATCTCTGTAGACTAGCTTTATGCTGTATGAGATATAAATGTAAATATCATCATGCAAATGTATCGATCATGAAGGGTTATTTAATTAAGCCAAAGAATTATGTTAGCCTTTATTTTTTTTTCCTGTTGATGCCCTACCAACTGACAGCAGCATTTCCCACATTACTTAGGCAGCACCAAGTGCAGTTCTCAGCTCTTAGCCTCCAAAAATCACACTTTGTTTTTGGTGGATTTCTTCTCCTTCTCATACAGATATCCAATCTTTTCAAATCACAGCGACCAGAAAAGAACTGATTTGTACTACTACAGATCATGGGCTTGTGTTCTAGGGATTGCCTAGACAGAGATGTATCTGGCCTCAGTCTTCAGTGGAGATACCAGGATCTTCACTGTGCTCTAATTGTCAAGGTGAACACATTCTCTGCCTCTTCTAAATCAGTTGCCTGCTTAGTTTGATGTCACTTACAGGTAGCTCCTGTCAAATTATAGTGAGTATAAACTATAATGGTTTGGTACTTATCAGCTCCCGAAGAGGATAAGATGACAAAGTTCCTGCAAAAATAAAACATCTAATTTTCATCATTGAACTTCTGTTCTTCTTCAAGAAGTTAAAAAATTTTGACATTTTGTATATACATTTATTCCTGTCTTTGAGGGAAATTCACAAAAAAATTAATGAGTTGTCTTCTTGTCCAGAAGTGGAAAATCAATAATAATACATCACACATTTAAAGAACATTTTGCTAATAATAACATCAGAATACACTGCTAATTATAGATCATAAAATTGCTACATATTAAAGTTAGGAAAAACTTCTAACACTCTTTTTGAGCTTTCATATTCTTAAAATTTATTATGTCAGTCATCAGGTACTATGACATCACAAGATGAATTCAAAGCAACTATTACTGTAGTATTCAAAATGCTTGGAGTGTACCAGTTTTTCAGGCTGGTAAGTGAAAGCAAAGATGTCAGCATAGCTATCTATAATCCTGTAATGCTTAAAGGTTCATGAATTACACATGGATCAGATAGAAAGTGAGAAACTAGAGTTTGGCTAACAGAACTTTTCTGTGCAAATATGCTGAAACTGTATGCTTTAATATATTCCTGTGATAAATAAATGAGATTTAAAACATTTGATTATTTAAGTACCTGCATTTGAAGTTCTTGCAGTGTAAAGCTTTCCTATCATTATTGAAATAAATAAGCAAACTGTTTGTGTCTAATCCTTTGCAAATACTCAACTGTAAAAAATAAGGATTCCAATCCTGCACTTTTTTTGCTATTTGAAACAAGCTGAGAAATGCAGGCACATGTATTCTGTGACTGAGCCCAAGATTCTATTTATTTGTTTTTAAACTCTGTGTTGTGGTGTTCACCCTGAATAGGTCAGCAGAATTCTGAGGCACTTTAGTAGAAAGGTTAAGCTTCCTTTTTGGTTTCCAAATAATGGATGTAGAGGAAAACAGCCCTGATAGGAAATTTGCCCTGGTAGACCTCTACAGAAAACTGCTGCTGTGTGACAATGGAAAACTAGAAAACCAAGTGATACATACTATTTCTTGTTCAAAGTATTTGTACAAAATGATCAAGAGGCAGGATTGATTTTTTGTTCTGTTATATCATCCTTGTTACCAATGCTAAATTACCAATTCTAAAATTACGTTCATAGGTATGATGTCAGGGATAAAAAAAATTGAGTATTTGCCCATCACTTTAACTAATCATAAAACGTTCAATATCAATTTTCACATTCACTTTTAGCTTGTAGACATCTTAAGGAATGTGGAAGGTACCTTTTCTTGCACAGGATTTTTGCCTTTATGTCTATGTTCCTAGTGTTTTTGATTGGAAGCTTAGCTGCATTATTTGGTACTGAGCAGTTCATGTAAGTCATTGTCAACCCAAACCAATGATTGAACAGATAACAACTCCTATTTTCAACTTTGCAGAACCTCTGGGGAGCCTTTCTGAAGCAATGGAACTGAAAATGGGTGCAAGAATCTCTCTTTTTCCTCAGATATAAACAATACAGTCTAACTCGAATACTGACAGAGCAAGTCATGTATCAGATGTAGCAGATAAGAAAACTTTAATCTATGAAGGTTTGTTTTAGTTTCTCTGCAGACACACAGGTAGTATGGTGACAGATTTGGTAGAGCTCATAAATCTTTAAAAATGCATTAGTAATGCATTTGTACACTGTTTAGATGCATATATCAATAGTTCAGAATAGAAGCTCTGTTGTGGAAGGTCACATTGTCCTTGATTGTGAAGGATTATTAATCTGCCCTTGAGCTCATACCTGATTATAATAAGTTGTATTGGGTTTTTGAATGAATTTCTTATTTATCTTTAAAAATACTTAATTGGTGAAATGCTGCAGAGGCAATTCACAGGTTCTAAAAGTCTTTGGTTTGAGAAATTTTTGTATGTAAGAAACTGGCATCAAATCTGCCCACTGACAATGCACAAAATACTGTGACCCACTGGTTTTCAAGTCTTTCTAAACCTGAGAACAATTAAATATTTTGGGGAGAAGAGAAGGTAAAAAGTGCAAGTCATCTTTGAATATGAACAGAGGCAAATAAATATTAGTCCATTACTCTGTGGGCTTCCAAATGTCTTTAATATAAGAGTATGTTAGAATATGTTAATTTGTTGATTATGTGTTCAGAATTTTATCAAAAACAATAAAGAATATACCTTCTTTCTCCTGTATGAATATTCACAATTTTATATTCAGGTGAAAGAGGATCACTGTCCAGGAGTTTTCATTGTCCAGCAAGGTGTCATCTACCACTCATTCAAATTATCATGTCTATAAATGACAATTTTGGAATACTCTTTCCAAGACTTGGTCTCTTTTTTTTAGGCATATTTGGAAACTTCTCTGGAAACAGGACAGGAGGACAAGGGGAGAAGAGGCTTATCTTAGGTTACCAGCTCATTATCTTCTCCATCTCAAAGTGAGAAATCACTATGACTCTTGGTAAACAAAGATTAAACTTTATAGAAGAATGTACTTTTGCTCTTCAGATGTCCCTGCTGGTGATAATGACAGTTAAACATGGGATTCACAGAATCACAGAATCCAGGGGCTGGAAGGGACCTCCAGAGATCATTGAGTCCAACCCCCTGCAAAGCAGGCTCCCTACATCAGGCTGCACAGGTAGGTGTTCAGGTGGGTCTTGAATATCTCCAGAGAAGCAAATTCCACAACCACTATGGGCAGCCTGTTCCAGTGCTCCGTCACTCTTACTGTGAAAAGGTCCTTCACATATTGGTGCAGAACTTCCTATGCTCAAGTTTTAAAATTTCCCACTGTCCTGTCCCCACAGATTGCTGAAAAGAGGTTGGTCATGTCCCTTTGTCTCCCACACTTAAGATGCTTATGAGCATTAATCAGATCCCCTCTCAGTCTTCTTTTCTCAAGGCTGAACAGACTTAGGTTGCTCAGCCTTTCCTCACAGGGGAGATGCTCCAGGCCCTTTATCATTTTTGTGGCTCTTTGCTGGACTCTCTCCAGGAAATCCCAGTTTTTTTATGTATTGGGGAGCCCAGAAATGAACACAATACTCCAGGTGAGGCGTGACCATGGCAGAGTAGAGGGGGAGGATCACTTCCCTTGACCTGCTGGCCACACTCCTTTTAATGCATCCCAGGATCCCATTGGCCCATTGGATTCATCTCTTAAGAATGATTATGCCTAATGTGCTTGATGATTAGCCCAAAATCATTTTTCATATTATGAAAAATAAAAATCTCAGTTAAATTCTAAATTATATTGGTTCTGGCTTTCTCTGATTTACACTGTATTAATCTATTATAAAAAATCTATTATGCAATTCATTCAAACTTTGGACTAGAGTATCCACTGAGTATTACTATTTGAAATTAGTTGTTAAGGACTGGCATCTGAGACAGAGACACATTATTTTCTGTGTTATTAGCATTAGATGATGACGAAATAAAGACCTAACTATGCTGCCAATATAACTGTGGTGTATAATAGGAAGACAAGTTTGGCTTATTATCAAAGCCTCAAAACGTGCATAATCATATAAATGCAAATGCACACATTAGAAACTGACAATGTTTGAAGGAATGGTTATGATAAAGATGTAATTATCAAGGATAATGCAGAGTAGGTCAATCTGTTTATCATAAAATAGATCAAGAATTTGGATGATTAAATATTAATGGTATTGATACAAACTTTTGTGAGTAAAGCAACCCTATGGAAAAATGCTAACAATATTTCTATATAAGGACATTCAATCATTTCTAAGTTTTCAATGCAGCATCACAAAAAGAACCAGAATTAAAAGGGAAATTTCAATACCTTTATGTAGAATTAATTCTGAACTGTTTCAGAAGATAGATTAGTTATTATTTTTCTCCTTAGACCAGTGTCAATGTGGTTGCACTGTGGATGCCAAAGGAGATAACAGGTCTAGGTGATCCTAGTCCAAAAGTCCATGAAGGCCAAGGGCTTGCATTTAATTTTACCTTAGTTTTACAGTGGATGTTGCACTCTGATCAGATTGCAGTGGCCTGACAAAACTCACTGAAATTATGTGATTTTTTTTTTCTTAAGTAGGCACTCAATCTACTCCTTGGAGAATGATTTCCATTAACAGTGGATGATGCATACTAAAAAAAAAAGAAATAATGCCGTAAAAAGCAGAAAATATTGAGAAGTGAAACTGATGGCAAATCTGTCTTCTGAGATTATCTAATAGTTGATATTGTTTTTGACTTAAGAGTTAGGATAAACTACAAGCAAACAGTAAACGTGGAAATTTTATGAAAAAATTTTGAATGTATTATTTAATGGATAAATAAAAGCAGAACTGAGATATCTGTACTGAGGAAAGAAATCAATTAGACTTAATTTCAGGAACACAAATGAAAATAAAAACTGAGGCTACAGTTTTGCAAGTGATTAAGTAGAAGCATTAATTAAGTAATTAAAAATTAAATTAGAAATAAATGAAGGCATGCTGTCTTGCACTGGAGGGAGGTAGACGGAAAAACAAGTGTCAGTCACCCTGAATTTGGCAACAAAATCATGCAATAGGAAGAAATAGGCCCCACACTTTGTTGCTGTTTTTAGTAATTTAATTCTTTTTAATTAATGCTTTCCTGTGTCCTTTCCTACTACTCCCCTTCAATAAAACGATGCTACATTCCACCTTTTTCACCTAAAATAAAGAGGAGTGTCAGTAGGCTTCTAAGAGCAAGCAAACTAGAGATATAGTGACACTAAATACTGAAAGACATGAAAACATGATGAGTTAATAGAATGACACCCTTCTGCTTTCAAGCAGAGCTGTAAAATGTGAAACACAACCTATGAGCAGTTCCTGTGCAAATCATAATCAACATCTGAATTTTTAAAATGCATATTTAGGTTTCAGGGTCATCAGTACTTGTGTGATATTTTGTCTGTTTTTATGCAACTACATAAAAGGACTGTTCTGATTAGGAGCTTACTCAAGTCTATGGAAACTGTACTATACTGGTAGCAAATTTAGTAGCTGCAATCATTATGTACCCCTTAAAGCATACTGATGCATTAAGTTGGATGTTGATACATTTTTTCAACCATTAGATCTGAAAAACGAGATTGTGTAGTGATATATTTCTTATTCTGAAGTGAATATTAGTATCTCAAGGTATTATGAAGAGACAAGACTTTTTATCGAGATGAGGGAACAAAGAAATCCAAAATATATCTGTACAATACCTGCTCTGAAATAGTACACCTTACTACACAAAGTCTTACACCTGGTACTAACATAGAAATCAAGTTTGACTCTTCATTTAAAAAGAAGATAAAAGCACATTAAATTCTTTTCAGGTTTGATGGAAGCTGAGTTGGAAGTGACTTCAAGCCCAAGAGAACTTGCAGGGGTGAGTAGAAGTACATCAATTTAGAGGATTCTTTTGACTATAGTCTTTGTTTTGTTTTTAATCAAGAAATTTAAATCAGGTAAGTATTTCTTCCAGCAGCTGTATGATTCTCACTTGTATTTATATTGACCTCTTAATTGTTATAAAAACATGTGTTTTGGTACAATTATCATTAACCTGCAAGCAATAACCTTTTACATGTTTATAAAGCGGTTGCAGTGCTTGTTATTATAACCCACTTTCTGTGCAGTTCATTTAGTGTGCTGTGTTTTTAACACAAATGTAATCCACTCTGCATTTTCCATTTAAAATGCATAAGGCAAAGTGCATCATAACAGGATGTAACTACGTATTAATCAAATTAGCACAACACTTCAAAGGCCCTGGCTTTTTACTAGGCTACTGTTAGATCACAATTCATGATGGAAAGAAGCAGTGTAATGAAAGGCTTGGCAAGGGAGCTGTTTATTTTCTTACCAGAAAGATATATTGTGGGTTAATTTTCATGACGGGAAAAAATGCAGAGGAAAAGTAACAGTAAGCATTAAGCTAAAGCACAATAAATGGAATTTAAAATACTACTGTGGCTTTGCTATTGACAAACGTAAATGTAGTAATTAGTTGATGACACAACAGAGCTCAAATGACTTATTGTTTAATTATTCAAACTTCATGACCCAAACAAAGAAGAGTCAGATTATTCAATATTCACATTGTGAAACAGGAACGTTAAGGGTTCCTTCTCCTTCATATGTTTAAAACATTACAGATCCACATGAACCTTCAGGTAATATTTTAACAGAACTGTTTTCTCAATGTTTTCAAGTACATGCTTTCTGTTTCCATCGCTTTAAATTATATTTCAGAATTTGAAGGCCTTGTGGCATATTGACTCATTCATGGAATAGTCATGATGTAGGAAACCCAATCTAAGATGCTTTCAGTGTGGTACAACAGAGCATCAGCAATACATAAGGGAACAGGATCTTCATCCTCCTTGCAATGTGAGGACTTTCAATGAGATGTGAAAATGATTTTCCTGCTTGAATGTATACTTTAACATCATTACAATTTGAGATGGTTGACGCTGAACTTCTGCATTAACTTTTAAATGCATTGATTTGTATTTGTTTCATTAACATATTTCCATTTCCGTTTTCTTTTCTTCTTCTTTTTTTTTTTAGGCTGCAGGGCAGTTTGGAAAACAGTGGTAAAACTGGAAAACTCCTGTTGACTTTGGATGTAGAAGGACTCTAGGTCTTCCTTAAAGCATGTCTTATAGCTTCCAACAGCTACTCTTTGCCACTTGTTTGTTTATTCATGTGAACTTTTATGCATACAAGCTATTTATGTTGTTTTCTAGATAAGCAAGTGCTCACTATACTCACTACTTCTTTCTGTTTATTCCCAATAGATGAAGGAAATAATACTCAATTCTCTAGTTTATATTTTCTGAATTATATAAAACGTTTTTATGGCCCTATCTCTATTTTCATTATTGAAACACATTAGTAAAAGCAAAGTTTTTCTCTGGAAAAAAAGGAATATCTCTTCTGAGAAGCTGAAAACAACTGAAATTTATCCTATGGAAGCTGCTTTGACATACTTGATTTGACATGCACAGAAGATCTTGCTGCAGAAAATCACTGCGGAAATGTTACATACCTTAAGTTATGATGACAGTGCTTGAAAAGGGAAGATTGAAGGTGACAGGCTAAATCTTTAGGAACCTCTCAATTATGTGAGAATGCAGTCAGTGAAAATTCAGAAACTGCTTAGAGATTAAAAATATAAAAAACATTCTAAAAACACATACATACTTTCACCTATCTATATTACAGATATTGTATCAATGTATGAGTTTTATATGAATAATAATATGAAGATGTATTAGCTATGCTTGTACATGAGATCTGGGCATTATCTAACATACATTTCAAATGGTACTGGAATCATCCATTGCTTAAAATACAATTCAATACATATTTTGACAGAGAAGCTTAGTATTTAAATATGTTTTCTGCCCTTTGTTAATTGTTGAGGGACTGAATTGGAACCCTAAAGCAAATAGATTAATATCCACGTTTGAAGTATTAATGTAATATTTTTAACCATTGTATCTTAAGCACTTTTTTTTAGTTTGTTTATTTCTATTTCTTCTTTTGAATACTGACAAAAATCCATTAATGTTGGTACAGGCAGTTATATTAAAGATAGATATAATTACTGTGAAACTTCACCTGAAGAGTTGGTATCTAAGAATTGAATATGCTTATTCCCGTATTTACATTTAGTTCTGACTCTTCCGTATACTAGATCAGACATATTTTTCTCACAAAATCTCCAGTTAACTTTCTGCTTGGGTTTCAATTTAAACTTACAGTCTGAATTACTTTTTTCTGTATCATATCTGTAGCAATGGGTCCACAGAAGCTGCCTTGATAAAATTTAATGTTATCACACTGTCTTTGAGAATGACTAGACTGAAATACAGAGCTAAATTTTGGCCTTAATTGTGCAAATTCCATAGAAATTGTTGGATAAAAATTGCCTGGTTAAACAGAGAGGAAACAGAGACCAGAAGACCCTCAATGTTGTTTACAAGTATCTTCGTATCATCCTTCATGGCATAATATTCCTATATTTCTTCCAGATTGATTTTAAATGATTCAAATAATTTCAGTATGCCATGAGAGTTTTTTTGTATCAACCGGCCTTGCATTTTGAGAGTATCTCTTTGTTTTAATTGCAAGTGTCCTGAATTTTGGCCTTTTAATTCTTTATCTTAATATAACTGTCATCAAAACAGGAAGCAATCACTTTCTTTCTGTACATATTAGTCAAGAGCAGCAAACTAAGAAATAACAACTTGCAGAATATTCTGGAATACATCTTCAGTATGGCAGCTCCGTAAGGAATAAAAAGTAACTGAGTATCTGGTTTCCTCCTATAAATTTATGTTCTAAAAATTAAGTGGACATTCAGAGACATAAAATGTTTATGGGAAGACAAATGCAACACTATGATATTTCTGCTAGCAGGAAATCTAGTGACAGACTGTGTAATGGGGACACAGTTTCTGTACTTTTCTCAAAGAGAAGGAGACTATTTAGATACCATTACAAGGATGAATGAAGTCATGGTACAGGTTGATTTTAAATCATAGCTTTTGTGAGAGAATGTCTCCTGTTTGTATAGTACACCACACTACCTGAACTGGGCTCTTTCAGTGAGGAACATTGAAGCTTCCCCCTGTGCTACTACAGTCAGGGCACAGGACGTTGTTATTGACATGGTTCATTGAGGGGGCTGAAAGGCCGAGAAATCTTAGGGATAACTCCTATCCTTTCCCTGATAGGAAAGGAAAACTGTTTTTGAAGTTATTTGTCTCTCACATCACTATATAGGCATCACAAGTAAGAAGACTCCAATTACAGCACCTCAGGGAGAATTATACTGTAATAATGGAAGGTAGAACCCTTTTTTAAATGAATTAAAAACGAGAAGAAGAACATACTGGTAATCAACAGTGCTTTTTACAGGAAAGGCCATCTGGTGGTGAGAGGGATGGTGTTTTATTTTACTTACATAGATCTCCTTTGGAAATACAACCATAGGAACTCTTCCAAAAACAAGATGATGTGGTGAGAGTTCAGGTATCTCTCTGAGAAAAGCTCTTATGTCTAGAGGGAATTTTCTTTAGAAACCTCAGATAAAATGAATCTTATAAACTCTTGAAATTCATTCATCTTGAATCAAGTACTCCATTTAGTCAAGGGTTTTATAAGCATTTTTATCAACATTTAAGACTAGCACACATATATATATATTTATATGTATATGCATCTGTTTTCAGTTTTCTCTTGCTTCAATTCTTTTTTCTTTCTGAAATAAAGTGATCTTGGGTGAAGTTCTTCAGCTTTTGTTCATGCATAGACAGAAACTTCCATGTTTCAGAGAGATTTTTTATTTATTCCTTGTATCCAGATAGGCTAAAATGAAGCAATTTCATTCTACCCCGTACATGATGTTCAAAGGCATGAATAGCCAGCTCTGTAAAGAAAACATATATTTACTTTCTACATTTCTTTCAACATTTTGTTCAAAAATAGTTCAAAAAGTTATTTCACGAATAAGAGTAAAACTTTAAGGATTCTTAACCATTACATAGGATATAGGATACATACGCTGGAAATTGCACTATTTATTTTTGCACTACAAACCACTCAAGTTCAAGTATTAGAGATAAGAATAAATAAACTGATTTAATAAAATAAAATCCCCTGTGTCACTGAACAGGTTTTATTACCCTAGGCTTGAAATTATCTCAGATTCCAGACAACTATATTTCAAATACTCACGCTGTTTGTCGTACGGAAGCAACATTTTTCAGATTTGTAGCTCTCAGTAAAATAGAACCAAATCTAATGTTTATATTTGTAAACATACAAAAGGAGTTGAGTCAAACTACCCTTTCCTATATTTATTATTTTAAGGATATTTTCTCAAGGTATAAGCTGGAAAGAACATAGTCCAGCTACAGATCCATACATTAAAGTACATTTCTGTGTCAGTATTTCAACTCTTCAGTCATGCTGGTATCTAAACTTTTATGAGAAATAATCTAAAGCTGTAATGTTATCACATTTTGTTCTCACACTTAATTGCTGAATCTTTAGCCAACTAAATGCAGACATGATTTTCAATATGTGCTTGCTTGTAAGTGTTCTAACATCTCTTCATCCTAAAATGTCAAAAAGGTACTTTTAAAATTAAATGTAAAGCTTTTCCTAAGGGAATCATATGTCTTTTTGACATGTCCTTNTGTGTGTGTGTGTAATATGAGTATACTGCAGGGATCCGTTATAGATTTTGGTGATTCAGAGATGGAAAACCTCATATCATACTCAGCTTAACAATTAGAAGTTCACAGAGTAGAAAATGTTGTTCCTATCAGTTTTCCTTGATAACGGAAAAACAAAATTTATTTGATTTAATTCTGAATATTTATTAATAAATTAAACAGAATGTAAAAAGCAGTCATGCTAAAAAGATTTTATTGAACATCCCAGATAATTTTGCTAAATAAAGCAGCCTTTCTGTGAATAAACTTTTCCTTTTTTAACCCTAGTAGCAAAACTTAGTATTTTAGAAATGTTATCAGATGATACTGTGACTTCCAATAGCTGGAAAGGATTTATTTTATGTTTATTTCTTGGAATCTCTTGTTTAGCTTCTTGTCTTCCAGCTAACACATGCTACCATCCATTTATGGATGCCAGTTAGTGGCTCTGAAGCTCTATTAAATATGGTTACCAACTTTCATGTCTTCATTCTCCCTAGAATTGTGAGATTCATCTAAAGAATATGCTATTCGTGGCCCTAGAGGGCATGGAAAAATTCCCTGTGCTCTTTTTCCTCTGAGTACATTTAACCTTCACAGGGTATGATGAAGTGTTAGCTACCTTCTTGCTTTCAGTCCAGTGAGTGCAGGAGAGATCTGGTAGTATAACTGGAAGCTGTAACTTATGAGATTTCAATCCCAGTTCTCAGAGCAGAAGTCTATGATGGTGTTTGGTTTCATTCAAAATGAAACGCATCTTTTAAACTTTAGAACAGTTTTGTTTGAGGTGACTATAAATGTGCTGTAGTCAACCAGTTAATATTCTACTTAAACAAACTTTGCTTAATAAAAAAGTTGGTCTCTCTGAAAATAATGATTCTCATTTTTTACCATGGAAATTACTATAGATACAAAGAGCACAGTAACATTGTTTGATAGAGCAAACGTTCAACTAGAAAATACTGTTTTTCAGCATGGTGACCACTATTAGCTGTATATTTTTGCCAGCGATGAACAAGAGCTTGCATGCTGTGCTCATCACAATCAGCACCAGCAGAAGTGACCTACTGTCACCATGGCAGAAATATTCCCCCCACCACAGTGCTCACATCCACTGTTTGGACTCCATCCATGTTCAGAAAGTATTGATGAATGTCAATTGGTGCCATTTCTTTTCTGTATGGAGAAATTCAGTGACATACCTTTGCTTTGTCTGCACTTCCATGTCAGACGTCATTCTGTCAGACTTCCCCTCTGCTGCCATCGGTCATATGGCAACAAAATGCAATGGGATATTGGCGAGAAGGTTCAACCTCTACTACCACACCGCCAACATCCACCACTGATACTATGGGCTAACATCATATAATAGGAGGCATTGCTTTTGGAGTAGCACTCGTATATACAGCTGCATACCATTAATATTCTTGAACAGAGGTTTCTGCGTACAGGAAGATATAAAGTAAATGAACATGACATGACCTAGGATAATACATAACTGTTTCTTTAAATTCTTTTAGTTCCAAAAAAGCATTTATTGATTTTGTTTTCACCATGGTCAGAATAATACAAACATTTGTCAGCTGCATCCTTTAGCACTCAGATCATGCAGAGCTATTAAAAGTCACCCTTATGGATTGCACCACAAATAAAATCTTGTTGTGATAGATACCATTCCATCCCTTCCTCAGATATACATATAAATATCATCTTCACAGAATAGTATTAGCCATGCTCAGGTACTTCTGTCGTTACTGGTAGCTATAGTATGATAATACTTCCAGGATGAATTATGTATTAATTGTTTCAGTGAAAAAAAGAAATGGAGATGAACTTTATTTATGACTGAGTTTCTCTAAAAGGGTTATAAGGGTTGCATTTTATTGTACACACCAGGTTTTCAAATCAATATTTATACATTTTCCCAAATGCTAATGCAACCCTATCCATTTGTTAAAATAAACAATAAAACCTGACCTATTTACAGTGCTGTATGTATGTAGTACCAGTTACTTTATAAACATCACTGCAGAGAATTAACACTATGGATTCAGGAGCATAATTTATCAAATATGTAATTTGAAAATTAAAGGCCCCTTCTGTTGTCCTTTCACATATGAATTTCTCTGAAACAATTATGTGGGATATGTATGACAAGAGATTACAAGACTCTAAGGGATAATTTTTGTTCATACAAATTTGGAAAATTATTGGAAACTTGAAAATTCACATTTAAGTTCAAGGATAAGTCCAGATTCTCTCCTAATGTTAGAAGAATTGGTCCTTTTGAATCCCAATTTATGCCTTCTGAAGATGTAATTAATGCCTGTGAGAATATATCTCTATTGTAAATTGCTAGATTTGTTAATACTCTTCTCATCACTCCTCAACTTTGACCCTACAGAATCTCGCTCTACTGATGGGAGTGGGTATTTTAGCCTACACGGCTCGTTCATCTTTAAATCTTTTCTTCGATCTTCTTTTTAAAACCAAGACTGCTGACAACTGCACTGAGTGTTAGCTGAGTGAGTAGCCCTAATTTATCTTATTAGAATCTGAGCCCCGACCACCAACCTCATTTCACCTCAGACCTTTTCCACACATTTATTAAAAATGACTTATGTCCCTTTCAGACAATATACATGGAAAAATATTTTAAGTGCAAAAATGTGATGGAACCTATATTCAGTACACCCATAACACAGATTTCATTATCTCATAATATTAGCAATTAGTTTTATATATATAATGCAAAATGTCCTCAATTCATAAGAATGAATTTTAAGTAATTCTATAGGAGAATTTTGTACAGTGTGAAAATATGCAAATACAAAGAGCAATTGCACAACCTTGAGGAGATATTTGGTGACATATTTGAAATGCTAGACTCAAGGATTGAAAAATTAATTTCCAGAAACAGAGAGCACTTTGAAATTACTTACATGTATCTATCATTGGACATGTATCTCCAAATCCTTAAAGGATGTTAAAATACTTAGTTTTAAAAAAATTCAACTTTTTTTTTTCTGCCAGTCATATCCTTTGTTGAATTTAGTTGGAGTTTAGTTCTTTATCACAGAATATAGGCCTGTATTCTGCAAGGATTTTCTCTAAAGAAGTTAAAACTGACAGCTGAAACTTACTGGCAAAAAATCCACAAGCAAGGTTTAAGGTCAAAAGACATCATTATGATTGCCAAGACTGTTTCATCCTACCTAGCTTTAGTGGCAGCAAGTTAGTATATATATGTTCTGCTTTCTTCTGTAGTCAGCATAGAACTCAGTATACATGGATAGAGGTTCATCTTTCATTGCATCAGTGTCAAAGATGGGATATATTGCCCTTTAGACACTTGAGTTTTGACTATCAAAATGAACAGACTGCAGTCTTATGCTGGTTTTGTTAGTTTAAGATAACTGAAATCAGGTGATAAATCCAGCCCTATAAACTCTGGATCTTCACACACCTGTTCTTCCAATATGGAGAATTATTCTTTATTGAGGGAGAACTAACAAGTAACTTGTGGTTGAACTAACTTCAACTTTTCAAATACATAAAGTTTTGATTGTAAATCTTCAGGCCTAGAAATAGAAGCTTCATAGATCTCATCTAATAACAGTTTGGTAGACATGCAAAATACCCTGCAAGCACAGAAATAGTGGCTGCTCCACACGAGCGATGCAGGCTCTCAGTCTTGCAGCAACACCATTGTTTATTGACTAAACTTGTACCAGGTCTGCCTGGGCAGATGCATGATAGGACTGTTGTTGAAGGAGTAGATGTTTAGAGACAGTGAATATCTCCATTCCATTGACAAATGATAAACACTGTTAAGTATTTAATGACAACCAAACAGTTTTGATGTGTATGTGGGCACAATTTCCATTATAAGCAAATAACACATTAATTGCTTGGTTTTGCTTCTTGGGTACTGTATACAGTTCTTAAGAAAAGATCACTATCCTCAGACATAACTATTTTGTTGCTGATATTTAAGGAATAGAAGGAGATAAGTTAACAAAAAGAGGTTTTAAGAGTCCCTTTAATTCTTATTGCTCTTGTTGTATTTACTTTTATTTTCTAACAGACAGTGTTCAACCTCCTGACTAAAGTTAAATTTAAAGATGCATTAAAGATTAGTTTTAGGAAGGTAAAGTGCTTAATTTATTTGAACTGATTGCTGATAAAAATCCCTTCAATATCACTTAGTATGCACTCTAAGCACTTGACGGGCAGAAGATACAAGTGCTCCCTCAGTACAGCAAGAAGAGGCTGGATGCTCTCTGATACTTCTGTCCCACATGCCTCAGTTGACAAGATCCTTGTATTATCTGTTTTGAAAGTGGAGTACTCACACTTATCATTGCAGGAGCTGTCACTCTCACCTTCTGCCATATCATATTTAAGGAGACTGCTTAAGATATCCTCTTCCCTCCCCAGTTTAAATGTGGAATTAACCATGATTATTTGTATTTGTGGCTGATGCAGCAAAGAGAGAAAAATAAATTGTCTTGTAATATTTTCTTCAGGAACCTCTTTGCGATGTGCTATGCTGTAACAACATCATCAAGTTTTATGTAGATGTTATGTGTGCCAGATAAATTTGGAACATATCTTTCCATACAAAAACCCTGTAAGAATATACATAAACTGGAGGAAGAGAATTACAAGGGTATCCATCAGCCTTTGCACTTTTCATGGTAAGGATTCCTTACCTAAAGAAAACTGATTTTTACCTAATCAGCTAAGAAATGCTCAATAATATATTTCCCAGAAATGTTTCTAACAAACAACTGAACAAGGGTAAATGAATGGGTAGGGCTTTCAGTATGTTTCAGAACTTTCTATTATGCCTACAGTCCTTGCTGGTTTATTTCAACCGTTTGAATTAACACAGAAATACAGATGGGCTTAGGCAAATGCAATAAAGAATAAAACAATCTCATAAATGAAACAGTCTGTCTCTTCTCTTATAAAAACAATATAAAAACTTGCTTGTCTAAAATATTTAACCATCTGAAATACTTTGGTATCAATAGAATTATTCAAAAAGAAGATGGTAAATCATTCTAATACTAGCGAGTTCATTATTTTTAATTTCATGGATTGTTTTTCTATAATTCTGACTATATTAGTAGTTTGGGTTTGCTCTTTATTCCTT
>JACDJE010000084.1:2934639-2987099 GCA_016647715.1 Pavo muticus | reverse complement strand
CTAAAATTTTGTCTGAGATATCTATTTTTTGAGTATCACATTTGTTTTTCTCTTCAGCCTTTGGACAAGGCGTTGATGACATTTATTATTTAGAAAAAATATCTCACATTAATTATTTTATGTGAATGAATTGTATCATATTGTTTACACATATAAAGGTAGTGCCTGTAACTGAAAACAGAAAATAATGTGCTGAAGGTTAAATTAAAGATTAATGTGGGCCATAGTTTAGATCTCAAAGCAGGCACTCACAAAGATTGGTTCAGTTTTCCTCTACAGATATGAGAGTCTGTGCAATCTGCCTTATTTAGAGATGAGAAAGTGCATGATGCTAAGCACAGGTGAGTTTTACACCAGGGAGAAGCAGAGGGGAACTGGCACTTGGCTCCACATACCCCTCTGTGCCTACGAGTGCCCTCAGTACTAAGATGCCGAAGGGAACGTGGCTGCTGCTGTGCCCATTCTGAGTTCCCCCAGTGAGGTTAAAGGGATGTGAAGCTCGTGTTGACTTGGCATTCACTGTACAGCTATGTGAAATCCCCCAGCTTTGAAAAGGGAGCACATCATCTAGGATGTCTGACTGTAGCTATTCCCCATTTGCCTCTCCACCATCTCCTGCAGTGAACTGCTAGCCAATACGGTGGCACAGAGGAGCAGGTGGCAGCTATCTAATGCCTTGCTCTGAAGCCACATGGATGCATTTCTCCTGCATGCAGACACCCCAGGGTCTTCTGCCTTTAACACAGGCCCATCTGCTTCTCTCCACCACACATGCTGGAGAGGATACTTGTGCTTAAACAAATGGACAGTAAAACAAATGACACACATACCTGGGACCAAAACATCAGCTAAGATAAACCATTTGAAGCTAACAGGACTGGGGTCTTTAGCAGCATCTGAACCAGGTTATGAACACAGTCTTAACAATGCTAGCAAAGGAAGAATATTTTTGAATTATTTAATTGATGCTTTTATGGTTTTCTTGGAGATGCATTGTACATGCCAGTGCCACTGAACTGCACTCTCTCTGAGCTTTCAGTTTCTTGTTCAAATGAACCCTTTATTTCTCTCTGTGCATGGCTAACCCAAAACTGACTAATGAAATGAGATGAAATCTGCCAGGTACTCTTCAAGTGTAGTAGTATTAATATAAACAACTGCACTTCAGCTAATATATTGCAGTGCTCCTTTGTTTAATCTACTTAGGTTTAAGTAATTGAAGACAGAAAACAAAGACTAGTATTTAAGTTAGTTCCTCTAGTCTTCCAGGCCATGATCTTGTACTGGCGAGCACTGATTTTATCTAGCAATGGTTGTGGCCTCCAGAAGAGAAGCTCATTGTGAAGACTTCATCCCCTGAAGTTGTCTCCATTATGTCCAAAGCATGGGTGTGTGGGGAGAACCAAACTCTCTTCAGCACCTTTGAGAACGCAAAAGACAATGTGTGTGTGAGCGCAGAGGTGAAAGTGCCAAACACAGTCCAATTTCAATAGATAGAAATGAGACCTGCCTATATTCTGGACTTTTCCAAGAATGCCAAGCTGAACCAATGACATTCCTCTTGAAGTTCTGAAGGTCACAAACCCACCCTTGTTACCACACGTCTTCCAGAAGAAAATGTGAGAGTGGAATAATAGGACACTTATTGAGTTTCATGTTAGTATCTATGATTTTGCTTAATATTTTTCCACTCCATACATCTAGACATTTATTGCATTTGATTTTGTCTTTTTTCTTTCTTTCTTCCTTTTCCATTGGAGGAATAATTGCAGTTCTTTTCAAATCTCCTAGGAAATTTTTCAGCTATGTAAAGTTATAACAAGATGTGACATCCAGTCCTAGTTAATCAGTGTTCAACACAGACCCACTACTGCAGTGCAGGGGGTGGCACTTTCAATTTGCCCATGACACTGACCAGGTTTTTAAGGAACAGTGAGTGAAGGGAGAAAATAGCATAAAAATGCTTAAATTTTTATAGAAAAGGTATAACTTTGTAAGAAAGCACTATCATAAATTCCAAAAAAGTGTATCTTAATGATACACTTAGAGTAAATCATTTGCCTTGAGAGACAGGAGGTCTCTGGTGACCTGTATGGCAGCCACAAGAGACTACCAGACTAGCTACTTTCAGCTAAATGTACTCTCATATTAATATTTTAAAATGCCATAATGCCTCTCTGAAAACCTCAGAGGACAGATACATCAATTTGCGAGGTCTTCACTCCAGGAAATAGAAACAGGGATAATCTGCCATTAAAAGAAATAGTTCATTATGCCTGCTTCTTGGGAGCACATAAACTATGTCCCTCATATACTTATGCTGCAAATCCTCACTTTAATGTGAAGGGAAACACCATGCCCCAGAGCTTTATTGTCCCACTGTTTATTAGTACAAAAAGGTTTGTTGTGGTATGAAATCTTAAGCTTGTTGCAGTAATCAATCAGCTTCAAAGAGTCTCTTCCCTGAGCCAGAATCATTACAAATAAATCAATTAAACATAAAGTTTCTATTTTCAGGAGGATCACAATACAGAAAACCAGAAGTGCATCATAATTAGAGAAAGGGATTTTACCAGATTGGAGCTTCTAATACAAGACCTCTTTGCCTTTCTTACATTTTTCCTTGCACAGTGTGGGAGATTTATTTTTTATTCTAGTTAAATCCAGAATATTTCTCTTTTAGAGGCTTATTTCAACATGAGAAAATTATATGTTTATGAGAAGAATAAAGACTACTACTTAAAAATTCTCTAGCTGTAGAAAGGAATAATACATTAATTTGCAGCATTTTGTTCGTTAAGGAGAGAGGACCAGACTCACTACCATTGTAAAATGGCATACGTAAAACCAATTTCTATTTTATTGTTTTATCTGCAAAGGGAGGTACCAGATATTAGAACAGATATGGATTTTTTTCTTGAGAATTTGTGCCTTTTTAAAAATATGTTCCCGAGATTTCCTATTGTATTAAAAAAAGTCAAGAACAAAAACAGAATTTTCAATTTTCTATTCTATTCTTTTCTATTCTGTTCACCATCTTAATATCTTCACTCTTTTTCAGTGGTTAAACTGGCTAAACACTATTATATTTTGTATAGCTTGATATTAACTTATTTTCTGTGAGAGAAATGGATATATGGCTCTATAAAAACACATAAACGCTCACTAAGCTTATTTTGTCAATGGGATGCCAAAGAAGGAGTCTTTTTGTCTTGATGTGAGAGGTGTTGTTATGCTGAGATCTGTGATAATATCGATTTTCAAATATATATGGTTATATATAAGTGCTTATTGCAATTATATATGCTGGTGTTCTTCCAGGAAAAAAAAAAAAAACCTATAGTTTTAAGTGAGATAAAGCTTCTGCCTTTAAGCCTCTGCTAATGTTGTATATGTTAGAAGTTACATTACAGAGGAGGCAAAGAAATACAGCAGAGAATGGATGGTCTTTGAGGCAAACGCTCACCTGGATAATACAGGCATTTCCTCTTCCTGGCACATATCGCTACTGTGGAGAAGCAGGCATAAGGTCATTTATGGCTGCTGGCCGTAGTCTTGTTTTCCCGTGTACATACAAGATTCTCTAGGTAGAGCCTCAGGTCTGATCTAGAATAGTGATGAGAGGTGCAGAACAGAACAGTGCTCCAAGAATTAGACTGAAGGTTTTCTGAATCAGGTGACTAAATAAACTGATCATTTTTGTTTGATTTCTGGTGCAGATGAACCTCAATTTAGACATTTTTCTCCACGACCAAAATCAAAATGTGTCTTCTGATTTGGATCTGCTCAAACAAAATTTGTATGTTTGTTTACTGAACTGTTGCCGAACAATTTTTTCCAAGAAAACAACCAGGTGCATTTTTGTCTGAGCACACAGTATTGAGGAAATTGCTTCCAGTGCTTATAGGCTGTTTTTTGAAAAGTTAAATTTTCCATTGCAAAAAGAATTTTTTTCCTGAATAATATTCAATTTCAGCTCACATCTCTGCTGGTACATCGTAGGAGATAACTTTTGCCTTGATGGCAAAAGGGATAAACTGATTCAACTGTAGCATCCCTTTATCACACTTAACAGAGATGATTAGTTTTTAACAATAATTCCTTCCAAAACATCATTTTTAAGCCTACGTAAATCTGATTCATCCTTTAGTGGTGTTCACATCTCTCCATTGGCTATATAGGTAGATCAGAGTAAGTAGGTTTTTCAGTCTAACTGCTCAGTTAGTTCCTAGTGTTTTGTGGAATGAATCAGGACTGAACAAACAGATCCTGAACTTCTTCATTTGTCACGTTGTTTCTAGTCAGGTAAATTTCAGTTCACTTGTGTTCTGTGTATAACAAAATAGAAATTCATCTCATCAGTACAGTGTGGATGATCAGGCATAGAGCATCGTATCTATTCAAATTCACTCTGTGACATTCTTAGAGTTTTTATTCCACATTTTTTATTATTTATTCCACATTTTTTTTCAGAGAAAGACCAGCCAATCCACTCTCATAATATATTTAATTTACACAAAATATAATCTTGTAAATATAGTCTGTATAGAAAATAACCCTGTATGGAAAGAAAAAAAAAAATCTAATCTCCTTGCATTTTGGTGGATAATTATCAAAGAAAATCAGCATATTTTTACTTATCCCCTCTTTGGAGGATCCCATTCATGCCCTGGAATCCTACATGATAGAACAAAATCTCTAGAGTGGCTGAGAAACGTCCATCGTTGGACTTCTCTAGACCAGATATATCAAATCCCTAAGCAAACTGGTCTGCATTCAGCGTTGAACCTGCTTTATGAAGGAGGTGGGACCACTCAAAGTCCCTTCCAGCCAGAAAGTGTCAGCAACCTGAGAATTCTAGCACCCCACAAAAGAAACTCCAAAGTGACATCCAGGATAATTCCAGGAATCCTACACAAATTGCCCATCTGAATTTCTTCTTTTTTAGACTTCTGCTTCACTGTTTTTAGTGAAAGAAGGCAGCTTACTGTGAATGAAAAGTCTGTTATGAATTAGAACAGTCAATCAATCAATTACTCAATCAGTTCTGCAGTGATGAAGAGCAGAAACAAAGAAAGATGAGACAAGATTTGTGCAAAACATATGTATCATGTAAAGAGCAAAAAAATGGTTAATTTTCTTAAAGCTACTACCATTTATCAGTTTATTTAGTCATATATCCATGATTGCAATACTTGTAAAATGGCACTGCTGTAAATAGCTGGCCCCAGAGGGCTTTCAATGCTAGTGATGTCAAAGAATTAATTTGCACTGATATGAAATTAAGGTTTTGTTCCAAGGCAAAAAGAGAATAAAAGAACATATTGGTAAATCTGCGCAAAAAGATCCAGCATCAGTAAAATTATCTTTCCTTTTGAAAAACAAAACCTGCTAAAACCCTTCAGTAATATCCATTGGTTACTTGATACATAATACACTGTGCATATGGTGAAATGTCAAAGTGCTCTTCCAGACCCACAAAAGAAACAAAGGTACAGAAAAACCATTTACTATAACCCTAATACTTCCAGAGGGGTAGCACTAATTCTGTCACTCTATTCAGAGAAAAGTATGTAGCATTCAGCTACATTTTCTTTTGAGTTACCAGATGGTCCTTCTAAGAGAGAAAAAATATCTTCTATGAATTGGTAGTGTACTTGCTCTATTTGCTTACATCTCCGAGATAAGGTTGCCTCGGAACCTCTAATTGTTATAAAACACCTGCTCTGATAATAAACAAAACAAGTTAGGGACAGAAAGAAAATAGTCTTGTGATCATGTTAGAAGGCTTGTTGAACAAGCTTTATCTGAAAGCTTGAAAGGCTTCCACAGATGTACCAGCTTTGGAATGTTGGATCTTCTGACCCCATCACTGCAAAAAATCATCTCTATGAAACTGAGTGATAATAGAGTATTTTATTAACAAATGGAAGTTTCCACTTACCGTTCAGGGACAGATATTTTATTTANTCACCTGAAGACTGTACCTAGCCATTATTTTACCTAAGAAGTGTGCTATGTTTACAATCTGGAAACTGCTGTTTCCAGCCATCTGAAGTACATACCTTGATAATGTGCACATGAACTAAGATATATACTTCTAAAATAAATGCTTAATTCTTAATGATGATTTTGACAGTACTGATGAACTTTCTAGAACACTCTGAGAACTACCTAATAGACTAGTGTTAATTTAGACAAATTTAGTGTGGACATTGAGGCCTTCGCTAATTTTCCTGGCAAAACCTCCATGTTTTGATGTCTTCTGAGACTGGTGATAAGACTTTTTGCGAAGTATACTTCAATCAAACACAATGTAACTGAATCACTATGTAGTAGAACACAGAATAAATGCTACTTTTTGATCCTTCAGTTCTTGCCTGTGAGGATAAGCATCTGTCTAACTTGGTGACCTGCATTTTACCACTTTTTACTTTACGGATTTCAAGTGTATTACAGTCAGGGAAAAACCTTCCGTTGATTTCTAATGCTTTTAAATCAACCTCAATCAAATCACAAGTAAAATAAAACATGTTTTGCTTAGAAATAGTAGAAAAATATTTTCACAAACACTGTTCTTGTGACATTCTTCCTAAAAATTTTGTAGTTCGTTCTTGTACCCCAGTATCTTTACAGACTGAGGGAGCTGGGTTAGCTCAGTCTGGAGAAGAGAAAGCTCTGGAGAGACCTCATTGTGGCCTTCCAGTATCTAAAGGGAGATAATAAACATGGGAGAAACCAACTTTCTACATGGGTAGGTGGTAACAGGACAAGGAAGAACAGTTTTAAACTGAAGGAAGAGAGATCTAGATTAGATGTTGGGGGAAATTTTTTACTGAGAGAGTGGTGAGGTGCTGGAACAGGTTGCTCAGAGAGACTGTGGATGCACTGTCCCTGGAGGTTTTCAAGACCAGGCTGGATGGGGCCCTGGGCAACATGATCCAGTGCCTGACTTAGTGATTGGCAATGCTGCCCATGACAGGGGATTGGAACTAGACTATCCCTGAGATCCATTCCAACCCAAGCCATTCTGTGGTCTTATTACATGCCAGAGAACCTTGCATTTCACCATTTCAAGACACTTCTGCCTTTGGTCTGTTGACTCTGGTATGGTACCTGGCCCACGTACCTCAAAAAGGCACTCACTTTCTCTAAGCGGTTGATAGGCAGAGAAGCAGAGGCACTTGTTACAGTGCTTCAGATATCCCAGGCTAGAATTTGCTGAGCTTAAGTAAAGGAATGCTGACTGGTAACTGTTGCTTAAATATCTTGACTTTCAGTTGACTTAATGATAACTGAGCACTTAAAAGTATTTATCATATTCAAAATAAAAAGGCAATTTTTTTTTTTATTTTATTTTTTTAATACATGAATGAAGCTAAAAGGAAATTTTATGTAACTTACTTACAGAAAGATTAGATCAGAAGGTCCTTTATGCTATCAGTCATATGATTGGCTGTTTTCTTTCTGGAACAACCTTGCCATGGCTCTCCAGTCTTAGCAAAATATCTTAGAAGTGCATTGTAACACTAATAGCCAAAACACCTTTACATACTTTCTAGATCTAAGGCCTCTTTACTCTTTCTCTCTGTATATTTCTCTGAATTCCTGTTTTATTGGCTCTTAATTAGCATAAAGGAAAAGGATCTTTCCTTTCCATGTGTATGTCTCTCACTGTTTTTTTTGTTTGTTTGTTTGTTTTCACCCATTTTCTCATTTAATCTGTTAATAAACAATTATGTCTAAACAGCGTAAAACTGTCAATTTGACATTCTTCCATTTAGCACATGGCTGTTGCTATACATAGGTACTCGTTACAATAATCTAGATATTAAAATGATGCATGACTCAAACCTCTAGACAGGCTAATTCAAGATTGCTTATTTTTTTGCTGTTAACTGATGCAGTATCTATTGGCAGATAAACACTTACTTAGAAAAGAAAACTGAATTGGCACGGCCAATCCACGAACTATCCTCATAGACATGCTGTGATAAGCACCTGTACTGTACAGCAATCTAAAGATGCATTAAAAAGAACTAGAGCTGGACCATATTCTTTTAATACTATAATCTAATTAGATATTTCAATAGCATCTTACTAACTTCTTAATACAGGCAGACTCTTCAGCTGCAGTCACCAAAATACAGCAACTTTTTATCTAAGAAGTTACTTAGAAAGTTTGATTTTTTAGACATTATCTGAAGTAAATAAATGAACAACAGGAAAGGTCCCTAAGGGCCACATCATTGTGAAACCTTTATTTCTTATGAAATAAAGGGTTCTTAGCACTTGTAAAAGTATCAGCATTTGGTGCACAACATGAAGAGGAAAAGGTGGATCATTTGGCATTGTATTGTTCACTGCCCTGACAGCCTTTGGAAAAATAATAGAGATGTTTCTAAAAGGGCTTGTGGCAAGGGGCCAAGTGCTGACATTTGTCACACAGCTGGACCTACCACTTAACCCAATGAAGTTCTGTATGAACTTCAGTACAGGGTATGAATCTATCTGTTTATTGTATATTCATTTTAATAATCTGGTTGACCTTGTACTTTCTAATGTTTGAATAAAATCTAATTGATTCCCTGAAAAGCTAAGCTTGACACTGACGCATTATGAAGTTTGGTAGTATTCAGAGCTGTCTTCTTTTTGCTGTGTATAATGGTGCTATTCTTCAGCATTCATGAATTATGTAGATCAATACATACTCATGCTAGAAAAACCTTTCTAGCACCCCACACAATCATGTATTTTGTATATGTATTGATGTATGTTATTGTGATGCTCTCAGAAATATTTCAGAGAAATACTAGAATGTTAATAGGATGATTTTTGTTTGTCTCTATCTGTAATATCAGGTGAAGTTATTGTTATGAATGCAACTGTGCAGAGATTGAGACGAAGTTGTTCTTTCTGTTATGTTAATAGTCCTTACCTCTCTAGAAATGCTAATTCATGTTTGCTAGGCTTCAAGCAAGCATAGTCTGAATTTGATGGAAATGATAATCCTTTGAACAGATGCTCCCCTGAGTAAGATAGTGTGGAAAGTTCATTGGAAAACTTATGAATTCACCTACATAAATGCAATGTTTTGCAGACAGAAAACCATATATAAAATGTGAAAACATTAAATATGCATACTGTCAGTCGTAATTTTAACACAACTGAATAGACTGAATACCCACATTTACTGATTTTTCTTTGTGTGAGAACGGTACTCAAATACTTATTATTTCATGGAGCAAAGGGTACACAGTCCTCCAGATCTGTCTTTAAGGAATCTTATAACACATTTGCAATTTTTCGGTCTTGAAGTAGTTTTTCTTCAGTTCAAAGCATTTGAACGTTTCATCATGTCTCCCAAGGTCTGTAGGTATCATTTTATAAGTGATTTTATTTGTTTTCAGCATAGCACTTCATTAACAATCTAACACTGATCATTAGCATAGAATAAACCAACCACCATCTGTACTGAATCACAGTCCTGCCTCTCTCCTCTCTTTTAAGCTTTAAAGTTTCAGGAAATCGCTATTGGAACACTTTCCTTCATGCTTTCATACCTGTCATGTTACATCAAGATCAAGACATCAAAGGCAGCTGTGAACTAGTGAAAATCAAAGCAGTACCAAGACTGGTTGAGAGGGCTGCCAATCTCTTAGAAGATCCAGGCTCATCAGCCTTTGCACGAAGTCAATAAGTGCATCTAGTTATTTTAAAATTTCACACATAAAATTGTGCGTGCCTGTAAACAGAGGAACTTACATGCTGTAGCAAATATTTTTGTGTTTAGGCCATGAAAAGAGGAAATATTAAAAAAAAACACAGTTATTCTAACAAAACTGAAATCTGATAGAAAATCACAAATTTGACCTTTTTGCATCGGTTACTGTTTGTAAAATGTGTAAACGTCATAAATAATCAGCACACCTCTGAGCCATTGTGACATTTGATCGCAACCAATAGTATCACAAAGCAGCTATAGTCTGTATAGTAATGCACATCTCAAGTAGGCAGAAATACATTTATATTACAATTTATCATCTAAGATAATGATGAAAAGTCATTTCACAAAGTAGCTTTGGATAAAAAGACAGATGACATTTACTTTGTCACCTCTGATGATCATTCTTGTATGTTTTTTTCATGTCTTTTACACTAAGTACCATTTCAGTTCAGAAGGATGTAAAATTCTATTTATAAGCTAGACACAGACTACCAGTAGTAATTCACTTGAGTCCAGTTCAAACATTCTACCTCCTCAGTCCTGACACTTTATATTTCTACAATTGGACTTCTCCCAAGGGCATTCTACCACATGGCAATGATGGAAGGTAGCTATTTTTGGAAACAAAATAAGACTATTTTAGTATGAACAAAGAAAGTGGCATTATTTCTAGAAATGTTCCATATGTCTTATTATTTCTCTATAGAATTTCACCCATGATTTTTGATCTTTCTTTCATGCTGCATTTTTAATGAAATAACATACAATTCCTTCATTTCTTTTTCAGTGTTATAAGCAATTGCTCATTACAATTAGAATTTATGCTCCAGCTGAATAAAAAATTTTAGTCTAATACCTAGTATCACAGCAAACAGAGATAATTACTCCTTTTCTATTCTCCAGCAGTCAGGTGAGCTTCCCACTCACTGTTTCTGTTTTTCAGCTTTCTGGCCTTATAAGTCTCTTTATCATTTCTCTAAGATAGCCTGGATCTTCTTTCTTCTAAGGGAGAGCTAGTAGAGAGAAAAGTCTTTAAGATTCTGTCTACTGGAATTTTGAGTCTCCTTGCATGGCTTCTTTTCACTTCCCTAGTGATACTCTATTTTTTTTTCTTTCCCCAGCAGGTCTTTGTACATGTAAGTAAGTGCAGCATTTCTTGTCCTTCTTTATCAACCAATTGCAAGGAAGAACCTTGTTAACAAGGAGACTTCTGTGATAGCGGCCAGAGTATATTACTGAGTAAAAATTATTAGCCTCTGACATACAGCAGGTCAGTCCAAGTGATCTATTAGTCTCCCTGGACATAAGCTTTATAAGCTTTATAATTTATATGCTTTATAATTTCAACACTAATTATAAATAAACCTCAACCACTATGTTTCGTAATATTCCACTGTTGTGTAGTTAATTAATTCATTAAAATGAGACCTACAACATGGATTCAAAAGAAAAAAAGAAACTATTACACCTTTTTTTGTACCCCCATCTACAACTCCAATAGAACAAAAAAGATTTGAACTGTAATCATTTGCAAATAACATGTATAAGGAAAGCTGCATACTAGGCTACGTTAGGAGAAGTGTAAGTAGCAGACTGAAAGGCAGTGTTGCCCACATTTATTCAGCCATGCCTGGAACACAGTGCCCAGAGTTGTGCCTCTCAGATTAAGAGGAGTTAAGGGAAAATGGGCAGAATCCAGTGGAGTGCTCCCAGCATGGCTAATAGCTTGTAGTTTGAGTTATTAGGCAGCTATCCTTGCTTAATCTGGTGAGAAGAAGGATGAGAGAAGACTGTTGCCCAACGGCTCCCAGTGAGGAAACCAAGCTCTTGTAGCGGCAGATGGTAAAAACACCGGGCAGCAGTAGCATTTTTCACTAAGAATTTCAACGAGGGACACAGTGGGATCTCTGTCAGAAAGTTTTTCAAGTACAGCTGGAGAAAAACATGACTAACCTGAACTACCGTTAACAGCAGTCCTTCTCCACAGAGGGAGACTTCCAGAGGTTATTTCCAGGCAGCGTTTATTTGCCTGCATGATACTTCCATTGTAAGTCGGGTATTCTGAGGAACTGCTGGAAATCCATAGTGATATAAATATCACTTCATCATAAATACTGAAGTCAGTTGTCAGGGATGAATGAAGTACTGATCTAATCTGGTGATGTGTAGCCATGAATGTGTCAAGCTTTGGGGGAATATGTACAAATGATCAAGAAGGTACAGTACAATTAGCTACTGATAAATCTGTACCTAAAGTTTTAGTATTTCAAGGAAAATGAATGCCAGGTCTTAGCCAATTATCATTTCTACAGGCACAAAGGTCAGAAGAGACAGACCAAAGACAGCACACACCCCTGATAAATGGGAAAAGAGAAGTGGCTACAAAAGATATGGAGAAGTCTGAGGTACTCAGTGAGTTCTTTCTCTCAGTCTTCGCTGGCAGCCAGGATTCTCACATCCCTGAACCTGAATCTCTAGGTGGGAACTGGGGGAGTAAACTCCCTCCCACTGTAACGGTGGAGCAAATCCAAGACTGATTCATAAGACTGGATGTGTACAACTCTATGGAGCCAGATGTCATGCATCACAGAGACCTAAGGGAGGTAGCTGATGTGGTGGCTGAGATGCTCTCCATCATATTTGAGAAGTCAAGGCTGTCAGGAGACGTCTATTAAAAGGGAAACACCACTCCAATTTACAAGAAAGGGAGGAAGGAGGACCTCTGGGAACTGCAGGCCACACATCTGTGCCTGGGAAGATCATAAAACAAATCTTCCTGAAAGACATGTTAAAGCACATGAGAGGTGAGTGAGTGATCTGAGACAGCCAGCATGGCTTCATCAAAGAAAGGTCATGCCTGACCCAACTGGTGGCCTTCTATGATTGAGTGACAGCATCGGTGGATAAAGGGAAGGCAACTGATGTCATCTACCTGGACTTCTGCAAGGCCTTTGACATGGCTCCCCACCACATCCTTATCTCTAAATTGGAGAGAGATGGATTTGAAGGGTGGACTATTCAGTGGAGAAGGAATTGATTAGAAGAACACAGTCAGAGGGTTGTGGTCAATGTCTCTACATCCAGGTGGGGGTTGGTAATGAGCGGTGCCTCCCAGGGGTTCATGCAGGATCTGGTACTCTTTAATATATTTATCAATGACATAGATGATGGGATTTAAGGCGTCCTCAGCAAGTTTGTTGATGAAACTATGCTGAAGGTTGTGGTTGGTACGGCAGAAGGAAGGGATGCCATCCAGAAGGACCTTGATAAACTTGGAAGGTGGGCCCTTGTGAGCCTAGAGAGGTTCAACAATGCAAAGTGCAAGGTTTTACACTTGGTTTGAGGTAATCCCAGATATGTATACAAACTGGGAGTAGAACTTATTGAGAGTAGCCCTGCTGAGAAGGACTCAGGGGTCCTAATTGATAAAAAAATTAACATGAGGCAGAAGTGTTTGCTTGCAGTTCAGAATGCCAACTTATCCTGGGTTCCATCAGAAGACAGATGGCCAGTATTTTGAGGGAAGTGATTTTCCCCCTCTGTTCTGCCCTTGTGAAGCCCCAGTTAGACTATTGCATCCAAGTCTGGGTCTCCCAACACAGTAAGGGTATAGAGATTTTGGAGAGAGTCCAGAGGAGGTCCACGAAGATGATCAGAGGGTGGGAGCACCTCTCCTATGAAGATAGTCTGAAAGAACTGGGCTTGTTCAGCATGGAAAAGAGAAGGCTACAGGGAGACCTCATTTTGGCCTTCCAATGTTTAAGGGGAGTTTATAAACATGATGGAAATCAACTTTTCATGTTAGTAGATAGTGATAGGACAAGAAGTAATGGTTTTAAACTAAACAAAGGGAGATTCAGATTAGATGTTGAGGGAATGTTTCTACTGTGAGAATAGTGAGGTGCTGGAACAGACTGCCCAGAGAAGTTGTGAATGCCCCATCCCTGAAGGTGTTTAAGGCCAAGTAGGATGGAGCCCTGGGCAATCTGTCCTAGTACTTGGTAAAGCATCTGGGCAAACCTGCCTGTGGCAGAAGTGTTGAAACTTCATGATCATCGAGGTCTCTTCAAGCCAATCTATGATTCTATGATTCTATGGTTCTATGGTTCTATGGTTCTATGAACTCAAAACACTGTGCTGTTCCCTACAATAGACAGTACAGCTAGAGTGTTTATTTCTGATATAAAAATGTTTTTAATTACAAAGCTAATTTATGTGCCAAATGAATCATAATTCAGTTACTGCATTTGGAAGATTCTGGACCTCAAATATTGGAAGCTGATTTTTTTCATTAGTAAAAGCTCAAGTTTCAAGCTAGTCACTTAAATTTACATGTGTGAGACATTCTTAGAGAATAACACAGAACTGTTCTTATTTGCAAGCATCTGTAGATCAGGCCCTAGTGGATATGGATAAACAGGAGCAAGAGAAGATACAAAATTTTAGCTTTTATAATGTCAACCTTTTACCATGATTCGGCACACAAAGAATACTACACAAAGCAACTGCAAATAGGAAACTGTGTCAATGTGTAGTAAGATTACTGTGTCAAAACAACATCAAAACATTCAAAGGAGCCATTTATGATGTCAATGAAAGAACTACAATACTACTAATTCACCTTGCTTCTCTTTTTCTTACTTAATTGTTTATATGCTTTAAGAGAACACAGCTTTCTCAATAGATGGTGACACTTTGGAACCATTTAATATCAACTACTGATATAGCCTTGTGCTGCCCCCTAAAAGGCCAAATACCTGTAATATACATATTTCATAAATGCAGTTTAAACCTGTGAAATGCCATGTGTTACATCTCATTTTGTCTTCCAGAAACATCAAATCACAGGCAAGCAGCTCCTTTGAAAAAAGTACTCTGTAGGAAGCTTGCTTGTATTTTGAATCATTACTCACAGCCTCCAGGAAGAACCTCAAGAGACAGTCAGAGTCAAAACAAAAGAAGTAAACATTTTATTGTAACTAAGACAATTAACTTTAGTTCCTTCCATCTTTGAGTCAGATTGAGTATTTTCTGACAACACTTCAGAACATACACAAAATTTATATATTTGTCACAGTTATTAATATTTCATTTTAACTCTATTTTCATAGCAGATATTAAAGCAGTGAAGTTTTAAATCATAATCTAATGCAACAGAAGACAGTATAGGAGTCTCTGGCCTTTTGGAACAGTAGTCTTGCTCAAGGCAAGGATCTTTTAGAAATTTGGTATACCGTATACAGTATGTCTACAGCATTCCTGAAGTCCATTTGTGCTATTCATCTTTTATTTTAAAGATAATTAAAATTCAGGATCGTGATTATGAGAATATCCTACATATTAGATAAAATATATTCACTAGTGGCTTCAGAAGAGTTGACTTAAGCAAAGATATCCTAACATATATTAATACTGAATGCTTCTGTCATTCTGCTATGTCTGACAATATTAGTAATATACTTGGCCAAACAGTAACTAATGGTTAGTATTTTTCCACACGTATTACAAGCCTTACAATTAATAAGCAGCAATTTAAGTTGACTATAGAAACTGAACATTTTAATTCCCAGCTGCCATCAGGAATAGAAATGTTCTCCTTCCCTACAAATATAGGCAATATTTTTATTTCATAACTACTGTAAACCAGTTTAGATGATAAAAAAACTAGCCTGTTTGATAGCAGTCTTGCTAATATCTTTTGGTTGATTATATCCTGCTTATCTGTCTCTCCGGCAGTTTCAGCTGAGTGGCTTTTGTCCATGTTGGCTGTTTGAAACACCAGTGACTTCTCCAGACGATTCTTCCTTCCTCTTTCCTCACATCGTTCAGACACACACAAAAGCAAAAAGCTGAGAGAATAAATGATCTTGTACCATATTCTGAAGGTCAACAGATATAGGATTTGTAAGCCCAGTTGAGAAAAAAATTCCGAAGTCAAGAGCTTTGGTAAAGTGTGCAACAGCACTTTAAATTGAACTTTGGCTCTATTTTAGCGTATATAGAATGGGTACTGTTAAACTACAGATTTCTGGGAGAGAATGCTTTTTTTTTTTTTCCCATAAGCAGCAGTATTTAGAGCCTTGAACTCACATCCATTCTTTTAGCAGTGCTATCAGAACCTCTTCAAACTGGAACCCAAATGTTTTGAAAAGGCTGTGATTTATGGGGTTACCATTTAGACATTTTAGAAAATAGTTCAAAAACTCACAGATATTTAAGAAATATTCATTTCAGCTGTAACTCTACATTTTTTTTTTCCTCTTTCCATCTTCAGCTTTTCCAGTTTTTTTTATCTTTGTTCCAACAAAAATATATGTTATACGTTATTACACTTTAGTGCTGAGGAGTTAGAATTTCATTGTACTCTGTAAGAGCAGTTTCTGAAAGTAACTGTTTGCTTGTTTGATTACGGAGACATTGCTAAATTGTATGGATTTATAAAGCTATAAATGAATAAGTTAAACTCCTTTAAGTGTTAGTATAAATAAGAAGGAAAAGAAGGAAACTTATTCTATGAATATTGTCAATAAATTAAATTTCAGCTTACATGAGGAATTTTTTTCAGTTTTTCTTTGAAAATCGATTACAATTTTATTTTTAGACATTAAATTTTGACAAAAAGCCCTGGCCTTTCCTTGATTTTTAATAAAAGTGGCAATGAAAATTTGAATTAATTTTAGTAATATGCATTTTCAAAATTATATTTTGAGCCTGCAAATGGTGCGTAACAAATGTGGTAAAAACTGTCCAGTGACAAAAAGTTATCTGAATGTTGCAGTTATATTGAAATAGAAACAATCAACACAGATTGTAGTAATATTTTATCTGATTCACTCTTGTATTTCATATTTGACTAATTGAGATATTTAGGTTCAGTAATCACCAGGACACCATGTATTTATAATATGCATTAAAGTAGTATCAAAAATCTTCTCTAAAAAAATAAGTATTCTCTCAGCAATTTACTGTGTATTTCTTTCAATTGTTTTCCTGACCATATGGATTATCTTGATGAATTGTTTTGCACATGTGCATAGACAGATAAATTAGAACTAATGCTAAAGAACTGAAGTATTTTTCTACATGAAAAGCATTAGAAACATAATGCTGATCATGTGAATCTCTCATTTGTTTGAGGATTTCCAACATAATATTTTTTGTCTTGCTTGTTTGTTTTTTTTTCTCCCTCTTTTTGCCCATCTATATGCTAGGTCTACCTTCAGTACTTCAGGTTTTCTCTTGCTCTGTATTCTTTATTTCTCAGTCTGTTCTCTTTGAATATCCCTCTCACTTTACACAGTCATCTTTTTCTTTAAATAGCTCACTGAACTGTAACTGTGTAGGAATTGATTGGGAGTACATCAATGGCTTGGTGCTCCACAGGGAACTACTGAGGGCCAAGTTATAGCTATGCTCTGACACAGCTGGTTCCTGTTGAGTCTGAGACACTGTATAGGTAACATTAGTGCAGACAAGCAATAAGCAGTGCTATGAGACCTTTGCATCTCATGGCTTTTACTAGTATTAGGGAAACACTAGGTAAAAATACGTACATAAACAAAACAAGAAAAACCACTATAGTGGCTCAACTACCTGTGTAAATCACTGCATTACTGAATAAGATATTTTGCATCTTGAGGTCCTAAGGCTACCAGCAGGACTACACACACCAGTTTGCCTGCTCTGAGGCATCTATGTGGTTGAAAAATTAATGAGTGGTGCAGTATTTTCACACATGCCACCCAAATGCAGAAATTCTTTTATGTAGACAATGAAATCAGTACTTAGTTACAGCAAAAGAACTTAGTGATTCTACTGGAACGGTGAGGAAAAGACTAGGCTTTTCTAGATGGATGTTATTTTCTATTTTTATAGGATGTTTTAACACAATAAATATAGCACAATATACTACAGCAGAGTATTGTAAGAAATTATAGAAGGTTTCTATGGGGTTACATGGAGAAATAAAGAATAATGGTAATTCCATCTCTCTGTGATTTTCAGTATCTAATTTAAAACAATGGGCTGAGGATGGGTTATTGTATGATCCTTTTCTGCTGTGAAAAAATCAAACACAGATTTGTTTTGGCCACCTCTAAAAATGGTCATTAACATGATTTACAAAAATGATCTTTATCAAGTTATTAAAAAAATGAGTGGATAATCTCATATAACACCAGTTTAATGAATAAAACAAGCTCCTTTGTTTTAAAAGAGTTATTGCATTATGGTATACTCTCAGGAGGTGGAAAAAGAATCATGGACAGAGAACAATATCTGAAGATTTCATGAGATTTTTGGTTGCACTGAATACTTCTACCATCACAAAAAAAATCCATTTTTGAAATAAAAGAAAAAAAAAGATATAGTAAGAAGTACTTTTGAAAATTTTACTAGTGTGATGGATTATTTTAGTGAAACACTGAGCTAAACACAAGAATAGGAGTAGGTGGCAGAAACCTCATTGTTGGGGATGGAGGTTTATCAACATTTCCAGATTGCATGTGGAGGATGAGCACTTTTCTTTGGAAGAAGTCATAAGTATACAAGGTTCTCCTATAGCTATGGGGAACATGTTGCTTGTTTGATTATTTACTGGCTAATTTTGGTGACTTAATTTAAAGCATATTTTGATTTGCTGTAGTTAACATCTTTATCAATGACATCAACGACGGAATCAAGTGCACCCTCAGCAAGTTTGCTGATTACATCAAGCTGAGTGGTGTGGTTGACATGATGGAAAGAGGGGATGACATTCAGAGGGACCTCAACAGACTTGATATGGAGGTTGGTGGCCCTGCCTGGCAGGAAGGTTGGAGATTCACGATCCTTGAGGTCCCTTCCAACCTGGGCCATTCTGTGATTCCGTGTAACTNTTCCCTTAATTTTTGGACAAGAAAATTTGTTTTCTTTCTCAATCACTTTTCTGTAAAAACTGAGTAAGACTACTTTATTTCTAGATGCTGGCAGGAGAAATTCACAGCTTGAGTCAAAGCATGAGTGTTGGGTGGATAAATGGATGGGTGGATGGATGGGTATTTTACACAGACATTAAAAATAATTCAGTATACATTTTGTATACTTGTAGGCAGTACAGAAGTTGGAAAGCAAAGTGAGCTGATTATTAAAAATGAAAGAATTCAACACCCCTGAAGGATGGGCATCTGTGAAGGCCACAAAGAGTGCTTCTTGATTACTGATAAGTAATTCTGGGGTAGTTCACATCACCCACAGTGTTTCAGCACATAGTATTTTTCTTCTTCAAAAAAAGTTTATAAGGGTTAGATAATTCTCTCATTGTTCTCTGGGCTTCAGACCATTACGTGAATTTGAAGTGGTCAGGCACTGGAATGGCCTGCCCAGGGAGGTGGTGGAGTCGCCGTCCCTGGCAGTGTTCAAGAGGCATCTGGATGAGGAGCTACGAGATATGGTTTAGTGGCTTGTGGTAGCAATGGTAATGGGTGGACGGTTGGACTAGATGATCTTGTAGGTCCTTTCCAACCTTGTATGATTCTATGATTCTGTGGCTTCCAACACAGTGGGTTTGAAATTACTTTTCTGTATACAACTTCAAATCACAGTCTCAGTCTCAGAGCTGGGCTGGTTGTTTAGGTTATTAATTTTATTACATCCTTATCTCCTGCCTTAGGTTATAAGTGAACTAGTAGAAACTTTTATGTTCTGTGATTGCATAGTTTGTATGTTCTGATAAAACCATATTCCATGTTGTACTACAGCTTCTACTAGTAGTACTATTATTTCCATATGAACATGTGTCTCTTTCCTCTGTGCTCTAAATCCAACTCTATCAGAAGCAATTTACTTCCTGCAGTAGAAGAAATGGAAAGCAACAAGAAGTATGTGTTTCAAAAGTAAGGCATAATTACCACGAAGTATAGTAATGAATAGTTAGCCTATCTAACCACAGTCGTTTCATATTACCTATTACTCTCCTATGAGTATATTTGCTTTATTGAGTCTTTTTGCACTGTGTCAGCAATAATGTCATTTACAGTACCAAACTACTTAACAGTGTACCAGTCTCCCTGTCTGAACTGAGGGTCTTCTGTTACACTTAGACCGCTGTGTGTTGTTAAAAAATGGAAAGTTTCTGCAATAGTTATAAGATCCAAGTGTTAGTTTTTGAATCACCATTACTCAGTCACAACTAATGCTCTGTCTGTAAATTTCAAAAGCTGATTCTGAGTCATTTTGCCAAGAAGGCATGATGCGATTACATGTATTTGAAGTGTTATGGTCATCTTATGTCCTCTGAGACTGTGTTCCAGAAATGGCCATAGTACTAAGCTGTGAGAGAAGCCACGGATCTGCCAAAGTTTACCTATGCTGGAAGAAGCTACTTGCTCTCTGACCTAGTGCTGCACCCCTCCCCAAGTTTCGGAAGGTGGAGTAAGTGAACTCAAGTAAGTTCCCAGAACAGATAAAGGAAACTGAAATGCCTTTGAAAATAAAATCTTTTTATTTAGGTGCTTTATATACAGTACTTAAATATACTTAAATTAAGACACTTAAGTAAATATTTTACTTCAAATGTCTACTTTAAAAAGACCACAAGTAGAGGAAAATTAAGATTTTTTTCATCATTTTATCACATACAGAGGACTATAAAATTCAGCAAGTTCAGAAGGTATTGATTTATTTCAAGTTAAAATCTTCTGAGACATCAAAGTACTATTTTTCATTATGGTACACGCTGACCCCTTCAACATGACCTCTAAGTACTTCTCTTCAGCAACAGCTATTCAAAAATACCCTAGTCCTTTTCAAGAGTACGAAACTTCGCATCTCCATAAAAGTTTCCTGATGCAATCTGGAAATACATTGCTATAGCAGTAAAAAACTATTTACACATTAGTAATATATTACAATTCAGGCTAATGGACTAATCTGTACCTCCATTTTACACATTTTAGGAGAGAATCTATGGTTTCAGAAATTGCTCTAAAATATGCAGTTTAACTTTCTTGCTATCAGTTTACCAAATCTTTATGTCTCATTCAGAAATATGAAAAGAGACACCTAATCTTCTTGCTCATTTCCGGTACACAGAAAGTATCTGGCGCCCAAAAGAGTGAAGATGATTCAAGATGAGTTATGAGGTACCATTAAAACAGTCTGAATGTGCTCTCTAGTGACAGAAAAATATATATTTATAAAAAACTTTACCGTAACCTATCAGAAATATAAGTAATTAGGGAGATAGATAAAGGATATATGAGGATAGTTTCACACGCCTATTAAAACATCTGCATATATATAGAAGTAAGCATACACATAAAAGTATGCAATGTCTAGAACAGAGTAACACAATTGTCTGACAACATACAGCTCTGTGTAGCAATAGGAAATTGTTATATATTTGTAAAAGTGCTGAGGACTAAAAACTTTCAGAATGTATTTGATCTGGAGTTCAGCCAGAAAACTGAGGTTTGCCACTTTCCTCTGAAACCTAAAAGAGCATGTGCAATGATTTCTGTGTGGTAAAAGAAAAAGCTAGTTAGAAAATAAGGCATAAACACTCTCAAAAACCACAGCAAATGGCTCATATTTTTCTATCTATCTCCTTGAACTCAGTCTAGATTTAGATTTTCCTTGTTCCTAGCTTTTTGTTGTACTGTTTATAATCAAAGGAAAAATCTTGACTATTAGTGACAGGGCATTGTTTCCTCCAAGGTGTTTCTCAATTGTTTTTGGTGATGAGCAATAGGTTCAATTCAGGTTTCTAGCAGGGAAAGGACAGAGTCTTAAATTAAAAAATATTTGTGAAATTTCACGACATTATGCTATTAGAAGATTGATGTTCTGAGTTTTGGAGGACTGGAAAAAGATGGAGGGAATAATTATCTTTCTGCAAAGTGGCAAATATAAATTCACCATCACAAAGAATATAGCTTTGTTTCATTGGTTGGTTGAATTTATTCATTTTGTTTTTGCTTTTCTCAAAGATAGCTGGCTACTGGCTTTCTTATTTTCTGAAAAGAAGCCTTTCTTTTCTTTGTTCAAATACTTTCGGATTACATTCACATTTTTACTGAGAGAACAAGAAAGAAAAAATTCTGAGCATTAGGTCACATTATGACTTCTGTATTACACATTCTTGGCAGTCAGACGCTTGTCATGATCTTTTTCCTACCTGACATCTGCTTTAACACTGGAAGTTGAAAGCTTTCAGACTTCTAAAACTCACTCTGTATCCCTAGACAAATATGGGTATGTATCAATATTTTCTGTTATCACCAATACCATCATTTCCAGAGAATTACTGCAGGTTATTTGCTCTGATCATAAACTCTATCAGTTTGGAATCTGTGGTCCCTTTGTGTTATGTGATTGCTCCATCTTTGGATAGCTCACACTGAATCAATAAAATACCATGCAATGTCTCCTACTGCTTAACTACCTAGAATGTCTCTTATTATAATTACATTGCCATGTTTCATGATCCTTCCCCCTCAAAAAAAATATATATATATTACATGTTTTCTGTTATACTCTCTTAAAATGATTAGTGTCTTTTGTGAGTTTTGCTTCCTGATAAGAAAATCTGTGGTTTGAAAATACTCATGTCAGAACTATACTTTTTTTTTTTTCCAGGAAAAAAAGGTCCTGTTCACAACTTTGCCTTTTTCAGGCCTACTGTCTGACTCTGAACTAAAACACAGAAGTCTTATGAAATAGCTGAGTGGAAACTGTGGCTGTGTAGAAATAAAAGTCATTTCTAGTGGGAATGCATGGGCACACGACGCTTTTTGAAAGAAATGAGTCCGATCTCCCTGTCACAACATCTTCCAGAGTTCACCTCTTCCTTTCATGTATTCACGTTTTGTGACAAGTTCTGCTCTTGAACCTCTACACAAGAAAACTATGACAGCAGTTACTTCAATCTGGAATATACATAGAAGTTATTTTCTAGTAAAGAACTAACACCTCATGCTGCCATGAGCCCCCATTGCCATGAATGTTGCACTGCGGAGATGTAGAACAATAGACACTGAAAACAAATTAAAAGGTCACCTGGCGTGGATTTCTGTAATTCCTTTTCCTCTGTACACAGTGGCTGCCTAATAGCTGACCATTAGTGCTTAGCTCCACAAAGTAATACTAAAGCAAAATCATTATTTCTAGATATGCTCACACACACAAAACAAATTTGTGTGTCATTTCTTGTTATACAGCTTCAGGCATAGCTGCCTTTGGCTATCACTGACAAAGCTCTTTGGATCTGAATGCAATATCAGTTGTACAGCGGTCAGGTAATTGTCCAATTTTAGAGGAGATACAACAGTTACATGAAAATGTGGTGCTACTCTTTCCACATTATTCTCATCAAGAGCTTTGATTTTGACTGCAGAAGGGACAAAATGCCATCAACAACATCATCATTAGTGAAAACAACTATAATCTTTCCATCCTACTTTAAAAAAGGTTAAAAAATATATAAAAGGAGAAGTAAAGAGAAAGGGAAATGGAAATGGAAATGGAAAGGGAAAGAGAGAGAAAGAGAGAGAGAGAGAAAGAGAGAGAGAAAGAGAAAGAAAGAGAAAGAGAAAGAAAGAGAAAGAGAAAGAAAAAGAGAAAGAGAAAGAGAGAGAAAGAGAAAGAGAAAGAGAAAGAGAAAGAGAAAGAGAAAGAGAAAGAGAAAGAGAAAGAGAAAGAGAAAGAGAAAGAGAAAGAGAAAGAGAAAGAGAAAGAGAAAGAGAAAGAGAAAGAGAAAGAGAAAGAGAAAGAGAAAGAGAAAGAGAAAGAGAGAGAAAGAGAGAAAGAGAAAGAGAGAGAAAGAGAGAGAGAGACAGAGAAAGGGAAAGAGGAAGACGGAAAATTATAAAGGGAAAAGGAGGAAGAAAAAAGAGGGATCTTCAACATCGCCAGTTTCTGTCACCAGCTATCAACACTGCCTTTGCAAAAAAAAACCCAAACCAACCAACCAAACAAACAAAAAAAGGTGAGAAATAAATCTAGAATACTGTGAATTTAAACTTCTAATTTCAGAACAACTGAACCTTTTGAAAACTGAAATGAATAACTATTGCTGGACTAAGGAACCTGGAGCCTGGTGTAAAACTCCTTGAACTCTGTTCAGGCTTCTCCTTCAGTACAGGGAATCTGGATCAAGCCCTAGGTGCTGCGTACATGGAAGCTTTTGTTGTTTTGGCATCTCATGTTGTTTTCCTATTTAGCACTGAATTTCCAGAAATAAAGGATTAAAGATTAGGAGCACTACCAAGAAAAAATTGATTGTGCAGATGATGAGGATTGTAAATTGTGTCAATGTGTGCTATAAAGCTGCTCACATCTCTCACATAAGCTGCAGAGATGTATCGTGCATCTCCAGAAAGGAGACGTTCTCTGCCACAATTTTAAAAAGAGGCACTTATCAAGCAATGTATTGTTCAATCACACAAATACTTCTTCTTTTTTCTCACTTTCCAGAAAGATATTTTTGCTCATTTTATTAGAATGTTAATGCTATCTAAGTCAAATCTAAGCCCTCAGCAGAGTGATGAGCATCCTATCTGAATGTGGTGCACATGTGTAGTCACTGCACAAAGCATCATTTTTATCTTTGTATGTCCCCTGGATGCTTGCTGTAATCATCCAGCAATACCACATTCAACAGTAAAAAAGAAGTAAAAGAAACACTTGTAGATTGGTATCTTGCATTAAAAAACAAAACGAGAGAGAGAGAGACTTGAACCCTTTCTTATATGTGTTGTACATTTTCTACATTCACACACAGATGCAGACACAGACACACAGACACAGGCACTGAATGGGCTGTTTGATATTTAATCTGAATGCAGCTGTTTAGATATTTGTTTGGTCTCTATCTGAATTTTTCATTAAAAATATGTGGTTAACAGCAGCCAACCTGATTTGCATGTGTGTGTGTCTGATTTGTTCACCGCTATGCCTCCTGTGTCCTACATCTTAATCACATCCAGGCACCCGCCCCATTACATTACCAGAAGGGAAGTGATGGACATCCCTTGACTCTCTTCATGACCCCCTGATAATCCTGTTTCACACACAGGCTCCCTGCTGTATGAAACACAAAAGCTGCCACTGTAGTTCTTTACTTCCAGTCGATATTCTGACAGACTTGATCTAGCAAATTAGTATGCTGTGGTAGGGGCACGACAAAAGACCCTTTTGACACACTCTGAATCGATACAAAGGCCAACAGAGAGCCATTTCACTGTAGTTCTGTTATTTTTCCCCTTTTGATGACCCTTCTTCTTCTTCTTCTTTTTTTTTTAGCTTGCATGACCTTGTCAGATTTAAAAACATAATGTTAGAAAAGTCATCCTTGCACAGGGGAAGAAAAATCTGAACATGCAGAAATACAAGAATATCAATGTAAAATTAAAATACAGCTGGATCAGAGGAGTAAAGGTTTTCTTCTGTGATTTGTTTGTCCTTCACACTGCTAAAATCTCCACATGCTTCTGATGTCAAACTAGAGAAGTAAACAGACTGCTCTGATCATGAATGCTGCATCACATCTGAATATTATTCTTTTTTATAATTAGGTGAACATCTTAGAGGATTAAAATGGATATCTAACTCATATTTCTTGGTATCAATGATCTTGTAATAGCTCCTAGTATCTTACAATTCAAAAAATTCTAGCCACCTTTACTCAATACTCAAGTACTTATGCTGTGAAATTTAACTGAATTTATGCTGATATTGATCATACTACGCAAAGAAAAAATACTTTTCAGCATGTGCTATATATAAAAAAATCTATAAAATACAGTATTATTTATATCTGAAAGTTTATCTGCAGACATGATACTTGTTCAAAATGATTATTTACTTTTACAGACACTTCAGATTTAAATGACTTGCACCTTTGAGTTATATTACTCTGTGCATTTCTCTTGCTCTGTAAGAATTACTCACTTGTTCAGAATCACTGTCATTTTAATTAGGTTTACTCCTTTACAAATTTAATCACTTTTACGTTGGCCAGATCTATATAATAGTTTTACGTGTTACTCTTTAGGAAACAGACAGAAATAAAGATGATAACTATTGATCCTATAATAGATACTTATGTGTAACTTTATCTAGGTACATATAGATGCTAAGAGCTTTATCATCATCTTAAACATGTAATTATGTCATAATAAGGCCTAAATTTTTGCAATTTACATGCTTTTATGTATTTCTTAAAGAATGATCCATCCTCTTAAAAGGAAAAACAAGCACTCAGATAATCTATAATTCTTTTTCAAACTAATAAACCAAAAAATGCATACTCAAAGCCACTTTCTAAACCTAATCTTCAAATTTAAAATTTTCAAGCTGAAAGAAAACTTAAGTCAATAAAAAATGAGACATTTCCAGCTTTAGAAAGTACTTTACTGTGAATCACAGAGAAACATTTTCCAAAAATACAGGTGCACAAATTACTCCTAGTATTTGCTGCATAGTATGTACATTTGACCTCTGCAGCACTTCAGCATTTTTCAACACATAAACCTTGTTTTCTCAAATAGACCTACTATGTAGACACAGGGGATAAAGCATATTGTGCAAGAAATTCAGGCCACTTCAGACAACACAACTTGAGGACAGAGGCAAAATTATACTAGCTGTTTCCATTTCTCTAGCTGTTTTATCTAGCTCAAGATTATCAGATTCAAACACAGCGCCCTCCCCACAAGGCCCCCAAAGCCCAAAGGGTGACATACACAGCTAGTAGAAACCAGTGGCCCATGAAAGAACTTTTACCATTTACTCCAACTCTGATCCATATTGTGAGGACATTTTGATGGGAAATTTATCATGTTTCACTGAGACAGAACATTCTGTCCTGAGATAAATATAACAGAAATGTGTATGAAGCAAGAACAAGCCTTAATCTTATCATAGTATCCATATTCACATGATTTTTATGAGGGCCATATTTGTAGAGCAATACGTTGCATTGTAACTCCAAATCATTAAGATGGAATACTGTTAATATGTACAGCACTTCTCTGAAATATATTAATATTCTCTCTTCTAGGAAAAAAACCCACAGTGTATCACAATCATTTTAAAAGAGGTCAGGCTAACAGCTGCAGCATGGCTTCATATCAGCAGTGGCAACAGATGCATCTTGCCAATGGGATTCTCTTTTACGTAAATAGGATGCGCTTTCCTTTCTCCTGTTAGGTAACAACCAACAAAAACAAATATGGGTATTTGCCTCAAACTGAGCATCCCAAATGCTCAGATACAATGCCTCTACTGTAATAAACCCGAGGTGGTAGAGACGACTTATTACTTTTAAACAGCTTGATTTACAATTTCATTTGGTTTTTTGTGGTTTTTTTTCAACTCAAGCCAAGTCTGGGTTTACAAGCAGCTTGCCTCAGTGGCTTGCAGGATGACTGATGTAGGATCTGGAAAGACAGAAGGAAGACAGGCAAAATGAGGAGGGGAAGCCCTGGCATCACTTCTTTCTGGTTGTGTATTTTAGAGCACACTTTGTTGTGCAGAACTAATAAGGGACAGGCTACCACCCCTCCCTTTGTTCCTTCCTTAACCTTCTTCCTTGAAATCTACCTCTAGTGATTTACTCTCACAGGGTAACAGGTACCATCTCTTTTTTCTTAGCTGTGATTTTGTATCACAAAAACATGACCTCTTGCTTTGTCTTTGACAAATTCTACCACTCCAAATTCTGCCTCCTCCCTTGGGTAGAACAGTGTTATATTTTCTGTCTGTAAGGCAGGACCAAGAGCTCCATCACACAGAGGAATAAACAAAAAAAAATGCCTAAAACTCCCATATAGTTCTGTTCAGAGATAGAGAGGGCAAATGGCGTATCAGAGCATTTTCTTAAAAATGCTTTAAATTCTTCATAAATACGTAAAACAAAATGGCCAGGTCTGTAAAATAAATATTGTTCCAACATTACTAGTGTGTTACATATGTCCTGAACATTTTTTGGAAGTAATCCCAGCTGTCATGACTAGTAGGCATCTGCAATATTCAACTATCCTGTTCACCAGAATAAGAAGGTAACACACAAGATGCTTTTTGGGAAAGCTGTCTGGTCATTGTTTCTGTGTCAGGGAACTGTCTGGGACGTATTTTGTTGTCATGCGCCAAAGATGTAAAAGGAATAGTTGTAATGTATTGACAGCATAGATGCTGACAAGATCTTGCAAAAAGCAGCATTTCTGGGCATTATTTAATGGTATACATATTATCTGATATTCCTATAACTCAGCCAATCTTGGGCTTTTGCACTTCAAGTAATATTTCCCAGGTGGCTCTCCTAGTCTATTCTTTCACATTTCTGAATAAAAAGAAAAGGAAATGTACCCAGTTAGAAACACATCTATAAGTCTCACTGTGATTTACCAGGAGTTTCACGTCTCAGTAGCTCTGCTGACTTCAGGACAGTCAGTTCTGATTTGTTTTCGCTTGAAATCAGAATCAGCCCACTACTCACTAATACCCACTGCATGAACATCAATTTTTAACTTCTGCAAAGCAAGCAGGAGACTGCGTGTTGGAGCTTGTCTTCTCTTAAACCAGTCACTGACCTCAGAGAGAACTTTATCAAAATAAAGATGGAAGAATTAAACCCAGGAAATGTGAAACCTTTTATTTCATATACTGGATAAAGGCAATGTGATATGGTACACCCATATATATGTATTTTCAAATTAGTGTATTTGCACTTACTGTTTGCCTCTTCTACTATACTATTACAACTATCTATCTGTATGTTTATACAGCAGTTGTACTTACCTCACCTAAGTACATTATAGTTTACCTTCAGCATGCTGCCTGCACAAGAGGAAGGGAAATCATTCCAGCTTAAACCTTTCACTTCTTGAGAGACTTTTCTATGGCTTCAGAAAATGAATCATGATGTTTATTTTATTCTCATCCAGGAATCTCAAGCAACTGACACAGTGTGTAGTCAGTTAAATGCCAACCTCTATTAATAGGAACATGTAAACATAATCCAATATTTAAAAAACAAACACTCAAGAGCTGCTGTCTTGCTGTACCTCTAGAATAAGCTCCTCAGCTGGTATGAATCCACATGGAGAAAGCACTGAACTGTGGCACAAAATGTGTGTCTATGGGGAAGATACAGTTCAGTTTTTTAATTGACAGTAGTTGCAGTGTGCTTTGCTAGAGCATGCAGATGAAAGCCTCGGGCTGACCAGAAGAAAGCAGGAGGATACACTGTCAGTGTTACTCTTATAACAGATAAAAATGGTTAGTCCCTTCTGCTTATCTGCAAGATATACAGAGGATGAGAGGCTGAGAGGAAATAGAGAGTAAGGAAGGGAAAGGCAACAATGAAGAGGAATCACCATTTCTTGCCAGTATTTTCAAGTACTCTTGACTGTGTTTTCACAGTTCATGCTACAGTTTCCTCCTTACCATTATCTAACTGCATCAGTCCACAGTTTGGGTACTGTTAGCATGTTGATCTGCTTTGTAATAAAATGAGGAAAACTCACCTTGTCCATTCCAGAGAAAGTGAGGAACTCTACTACAAAATTTCAGCAATATGTGTCAATATACAATTCTTCTCCCTAAACTGAGTAAGAAATATACCAGCAGGGTGGATGATTTTGCTCTGATCCTTTGACAAGCAGCTGAATGGCAAGACAACAGGAGGCAACTCCATTGGCTCCAGACCACATCCTACCTTTTAGATACCAGAGATAACATCTACTGGGGGTTCATCAAGCAAAAAGCTTTGTGTGGACAAGGTTGGACAACATTACAAAGCCAAATATGAATTGAAGAAAAGGAGTGAAATTTTCAGGCAAATTTCTTTGTCTCTATTTGATTGGTCAAATTAAACACTTATTTAAGTATAATTTCATTTAAGTCTTCCACGATATCTTTCTCAGTTTCTGGCAAACCTAGTCTACATTCTCCAATTCCTCCAACAGAATGAAAATAGGCAAGAGGATTCACATTCCTTTTGTCTTCAAGAACAATGAGATGGAAATNGAGCTCAGCAGATACACCTTTCCATATTTTCCAGTTCATTGATGCTGCTTGAGATGCAGGGAGACTCAAGCACACAGTACAGAAGGAAACTGTAGATCCCACAGAGACCAAGTGATTCAACACATCTGAACAAGTAAAATTTCATAATGGTGGGAGTTCTTGTAATTACTATTATTATTATTATTATTATTTTGCAATGATGTAGAGAGCAAACCAGGCTCATTTTATTTTCAAAACTAATTCTTAATAGTCATGACTAACAAATTGCAAAGCCTTCCTGGAGGAACTTGACTGTCGTCACTGTTTATGCTTATCTTGCACTATTATTTAGTCTGGACTGTAGATTACTTTCATTAATACTTATGCTTAATAAGCAGCCACATGCCTTTGCACAATACCGTAAACTATACTTCCTCTTCTTCATGTTAGAGCAAACATACTTGCATAGGGATATTTATCTTATTCTGGTGTTTTTAGATCTTCCCTAATGCCATCTGTGCCATTGGAAAATAATTATTGAAAGATCAGAGATAAAAAGAAATTTAATATTAAAAACAAATGACACAACATAAGGCTAATATAACAAACCTAAATCGGAAGAAGGAATTTGAATTTTTTTTCACATTAAATAAGTAGAAAAATAGGGGTTGAAAAAAGCATAAGAATTCCAGGATATAGTCTGATTTTTCTTTTAAATACTCCTGCACATTTACATTTTCTTGCTTTGTAAGATGCAATTGCCCATGTAAAACAATTTGTTCTGAACATATGGCAGTGGAAGGACAGAAAACCCACCAGAATAATTCTGTGTATCACCAAGGGGATTGTTTGAAATGACATAATGGCTAACACCTATGTAGACAAGAACAAAATGAAAGAATCCTGACAGACTTGGCAAATCCATCATGCTTCTTGTGCAGAATCATTAACTTAAGTTACTAGCTTGCAAAAAAATTCCTCTAGATTTTAGTTAAGATAAAACATTTTGGCTCTTAGGCTCTGAGAATACCATCTATGTAATCAAGTGACTTTTCATTTGTTCGAAACTTCAGCTTTTAAGTTGAACTCAGCTGCGTATCTTGCTATATGTCTCTATCCATACCAGATATGAGATGAAATTCATTAGGTTAAAATTAAGCGAACAGCTAACATTCCACTCCATAATTTAGGATGCATTTAGGTGAAAGAGAGTATGTGGACAGTTCTTAGGTGCTCCATAGAGAAACCCAGCTCCTTAGTTCAACCTTTCTTCTGACTTTTCCTGGACCAAAATGATATTTTATGCCAATCGGTAGACATTGCAGTAAAGTGCTTCAATTCCATTTTGGCAGCTATCCTGTGTAGTGATTCCTAAAGGAAACTGGTGGCAAATATGCTGGAAAAGGTGGGCATCTTAAATTGCCCAAGTTGTTTGGTTAAGTGTTTAAATGTCAAAGTCTGAACATCATTCATAAGGATCTCCATGTCAGCTGAACTGTGGCTGCTCAGCTTACAAAAGTAACTTGTTTGGTTGTCGTATTTCATTTTCACTTGCTCATGTTCCAATATACTTATACATACAGAGGTATACCTCACTGTTATAAAAGATAATAATTTTTTTAGTAAGGATAATAAGATGTGCTTAAACAGACATGGACAAGTTTCACACATAACAATTTCTATATACTTATCCCAAATAAATTTTATTTCATGGCCTAGCAGAGACAACTTCCCTGGTTTATTGTGTATGAATTAAATAAATGAATCTTAACTTCATTCAGTCTTACTTGTATTTATGTTATTCACAAAATAGATAAGACACTTGTTAGTATTTGAACAAGATCACTAGCCATTAAATTCAATGAGAATTGGAGGTACTGAACACCTTTAGAAGGAGCAACTCGGATTAAGGATCATGTCCCATGACCTTTTGTAAAAATAAAAGCAGGTACGCAATTTTTTGATTCCCATCTTGGCTAGAAAATATTTAACCAGTTTGTGCTCTATTTTACTGCAAGCAAATGAATATTAGAATAACATTTTTAGCATGTAACATTTGAGCAGACCCTCAATGTAGTTTAAATTCATATATCATACGGCAGAGAAAAGATATTGCTGGAAAGCAATATTAAAGACGAGTGAAGGTTCTCCAAGCCTGTTGGCAGATGCAGAGGTTGCTCCTGGCTCAAAGGAACATGCTGACCAGTTGCTCCATTCTTGCAAAGAATAAGTGGTCACTCTCTTGGTGCCTGAAAACGAGTGATACCACAGCTGGCAGGAGCAAAGGTCATAGTATGGGATTATATGGGACACTTCTTCTGCATGAGAAAGTGTGAGTTTCTAGTCTTCCTTGCTGTGGCAACTATCCTACCTCTCCCCAAAGCTGTGAGTTTATAGGCCTTTACTTGAGTAATTCTGTGGGAAAAGGGGGCATCAGACCTGTTATATTTTATCTTATGAGGATGGTATTCCAGGAAAAAAAACACTTGAAATCTATCCTTTTACAGGACAAAATTACAACATTTCTTTAACTCCAGAAAAACCTTGAAGATAATTTCTAGTGGCTCAGAAGATAAGTTCACCTCCCAAGTGTTTCTGTGTCCCAAGTGTCATTCACTAATCCAAAATGCAAAAGCTTTCTCCTTTCATTTTGAGTTTGTGTAGTACTTAAGACTGCAATGGACTGAGATAGTCTGACATAAATGCTCTCAATCCACCTCACATACTTTTAAAAGACTCCACAATCCAGCTCCTAACAGCTGAGAAAAAATAACTGCTTACTATGTGAGCAGTTCAAAATACAATACAAAATATAACCCAAGTGATAAACTGTGAGCAGAACAAAAACTATAGACAGATATTTTAAACCTGTAGTTTTTAAATGGCTAGTATGCAAATATTTCATATTTTCCTGTTTTTGTAAGGTGTAAAATAAGTTATTTTCTCTAGTAACTAGGAAAGCTGACTTTGAACGCTATATTAAACAAGCATTACAATCAAAAATCCATAAAAGTAAAGAAATGAGCTGCCTATAGCCTGTGAGATTTTTGGAAATACTGATAATTATCTGTCTAGAGACTTTATGGAAAATATAGTCAATTTTTTTCATTCTCTTTTCCTGCTAATTTTTTCTACTGAGTCAAATGCAGAAGTTTCAGTAAGCCTACGGAGATGACCGTGCTGTGTTTTCCCTTACAATTGCATACAGCATGCTGCAGTTTCCTACCATAAATTCATCTATGATATGAATCTTCTCTGAAAAGAAAAGTGTTAGTCTCTAGGGATTGCAATTCTTGTAACTGTCAAGAAGTTTAAAATGTTTCTTAGATGAAAGCAGATGTTTACTTATACTTGAGGATGGTTGAATTTTGATGGATTAAAATATGTATTTTTTACCCTTTTCTGAAAAAAAAAAAGTGCATGCGTGTGGAGTTTATGTGCTCTGCTCTTATTAAGAAATCATAGCCTAAAAATTGCAAAGTCCAGCACTGATTCAGGTTTTACAAAATCTTTAGAATATTTAAATAGAAACACTTGGGATGCTGCAGCACTGCAGAACTAATTCTTCCTCCTTTGATACACTGCTCATAACATAGAACAAGCAATTAGATCAATAGTTTATTTTAATCATATAAATAAATAATAACATGTAAATCTTTCAATTTATTGCTACTTCAGTGGCAGAAGATGTCACTTAAAACTTCATGGTACTTATAGCCAAAGGTTACTAGTCCTCTATGCTCCTTCTCAAAATATTGTTTTTTTCCTTTAGTAAATCTTCCTTCTCTTTCTTATTTCAGAAAGGTTCATCTTTTTTGATTCATGCTAATCAATGTATTTACTTTTGACTGTACTAGGTCCTATATTTGCTAGCAAAACTCACATGGTTTCATAAGAGGACTTAGCCCTGTCTCAAGTTGTATGTTACTCAGTGTTTACTGATGCTACCGCTTTGCAAAGACAAAGGTTATACAAACGTTTAATTGTTCCGTACTATCTTATACGTACAATATTTTTTACTTTTTTTTCTTAATAAAGAGGTGTTGGAAAAAGCAGTCTTTTATTACCTGCAATTTTTATTGCTTGCATAGTTACATTTTGTACCCTTAGCAAACACTATTCCTTTCATGCAGGCAGGGCTTTTTTGCCCCATTAACACTGGCTTTTCTTAAGAGAAATTTTGAAATTTGTTTGATGATACTAAACTGGGTTGAAAAACAGAATTTAAATGCTAGAATTGTACAATAATTCAGCTTGCCGAAGTGTGATCTCCATTCATATTATGGATGAATAAAACATTGTGAAGTATATAGTTCATACAAAAAAAAAAAAAAAGAAAAAAGAAAAAAGAAAAATATTTCTCACTTCTTCTACTGAATCCCGACTTTCTTAAAAACGTTGTAACTGCATCCCATCTCTCCCATCACAGTAGCTTATTCTGAAACTTTTTTCTTTTCCTGATGTTAGAATCAAAATACTTTTTCTCACCCTTGTCTGTCTGGTATCGTAAATCTCTCAATAAATCCAGCTATATTCCCAATGCATATCAAAAAGATAAAAAAAACTTATTAATAATTTATGTCAAAATCCTGAACTAATTAAATTTGAAATCAATAAAAATAGCCCCTAAGTTTTACTGAAACTCAATTCAAATATTTTTTAATGGAGGAAATCTGCTACTGGAGAGTAATAAGTGTTTTGGTCTTGGATTCATGTTAATTCCCTTCATGGTATGTAGCATTAAATTGTCTTAAGAAAAAGAGAAAATGAGAGCTTGTCTGTTCAGTAAAGACTAAATTTGGATCCATAAATGAACACTATCATAAGAGATGTGTTGATATTTTCAACATTTTAATAGAAAAACGAGTCTTTGTACAAGAAGAAGAGTCTCAGTTGATGTTCTCAGCATTTGTTTCATTCTGCTGTAGTTCATCTCTATGTTGTTATTGTACATGACAATGACTGCACCTGAGCAGAAAGTGAATAAGCCTTGACCAGTTGCTGAAGTCCAGAAGTGCAAGGATTACTTCTGTGATGCAGTTATTATGGTCATCCAGGCAGGTGAAGTGAGAGATTGGATGTGGGAGTAATGTAATTTGACAGCTCTTTTCCTCTTATAAGCTTCAGTGAGATGCAGAAGGTCTAGGATGTAATGGTGAAGCCATTCCATCTTTACTGAAAATATTGGGAGAGGGGAAACTCAAGGTGACAGATTTAAAAATTGTGTCAATTAACTAGTAGGCTTGACATAAAAATCATACAGATGGAAAGATACCTAAAATACTATCATCTTAGGAGGAATTCATTTTGATGTTTCAAGAAGATACAAGTCTTTTCAGAGCAAATATTACAATGTTAATTAAGGAGAGCGTTTCCAAGCAGAGTTGAACAGAAGAGCAGAAAAATATAAGTCTTCATCAGGTGATGCCATTAGTTGAAATGATCTCTGACATTCATTAAAAGCATTGTTTGAAGAACCTGGATATTTGCAGTCAGAAAAGAAATTGAAATGGCCTTCCGTAGGATATTTAAAAACAGCAGCCGGAGCAGTCCATGAATAAATGGCTTACAATTCTCTGTAATTTTCTGATTTAAGACAAGAAAGATATACTGACTCAGAACTCCAGGGAATGTGGTATTAATAGCCATAGTGGGACTGAAGTATTGTTAGCTGAAACAAGAAATAAAANTGCATTGTCAAAAACACGAGGGGAAAATAAATAAATAATCTCAAAATTCATTTCAGGGAATATAAAATAAAACATTCCTTGCAGGTCACCTTTAAAACTTCAGACTGCCTTTTATACTCAGTTGTACATATATTCACTTACTAATCTCCTCACATATTACAGATTTCACAAGTGACTTGTGATGTTGAATTGCTATAGCTGTTTGTATAATTCCCACGTTATTCATTGCTTGCCTCTTTGCTTTACCCAAATTGGAGAGAACACACTTTCAGTGTAGCTGTCAAAGTATGACTCATCTGGCAAGTCAGTAATTACTTTTCATAAAGTAATAGGTCAGAACATGCAGGATTCATAAGACGTGTAGAAGGTACCAGGACATATGAGCATAGATTCCTACCTACCACTTTTCATAGTTCAAATAATAATAAAAAAACCCTCTGAAGTATACAACCAGACACAGAGATTCACTGCTTAAATGCAAAAGAATAAATACACTTTTCAGACTATAAAAAGAAAGCTCTTTCAGGGAAATTTTTGGAAAAAATCTTTTACTTCAAAGTATATTTTGAAAGGTATACTATTACACTAATTTCCTAAACTTTCTTTTCTTTTAGTTTTATGTATTTCTTTGAAGTAGAGGCATAACTGCTCATTACTTCTCTTTAGATGAATATTGGGTTAATTTGGACAAAAAACACATTTTAAGAGCAGAGGATTTGAGCCTATAGTCCTTATTCTTAGCTAGAGTTCACAGTTTCCATTCTGTTATAGCGTCTTAGCACTAGATCTCAGCCACAGACTACAGAGCACTAGAGCATGTACTACCAGTGTGCTACATAGCTTTTCATCCAGAAGAAAATAACAAATATTTGAGTGCTTTTCTTCATATCCATGCCTTTAAACATATCCAGGAGATAGAGGTGGTAAACCATTCCAATAATTGATTTTAGAAATAAAGAGAAAATAAAGGACGTGTTTCATTTGCCTTATCCAAACAAACGAAAAAAAAAAACCAAAACATTTGCCTCCACAGAATAGTAATGGCAGAAAAGCAGACCTGTTTAGTTACAGCTCATTGTGACACACTATGCATCACTAGGGGAAGCATTAATGGGGATTTATGACTATACAACCCCAGCCTTAGATGCCCTGATAAATCTGCCTTGGAGTAAATGACAATGCTTGCCATGGATATTTTACTGCCAGACAAAACAGCAAATGAAAAGGGAAAATTTTGAATAGAATCAACATCATCAAAGGTTATACTAAGTCAGAGACTCTGGTTGTAATGAGATGGGAAGCACATCGGAAATTAACACGCTTTAGTTCTTTTGTTTCTCATTAAAAATGATCAGGCTCTGACAAGACACACTGGTTTAGGTCCACAACTTCTCAGTAACCTGGGCAATAATTTGCTCTTTGGAATTATTCTAATTCATCTGAGATACTGAAAATTTTTAAACATGCAGCAGTGCGAGCATGCAGTGAAGTTCTGCAGCATTCATCTAAAGATTGTTTTCCAAAAATAGTAAAACAAAAATCATTAATCTCCTCTCTGCTAAATCTCTTCAAAAATGAATTATTATCATTTTTTTTTGGTATAATTTTACAGCTTTTATTTCCCAAGTGCATCAATTCATATTTCTACATGGACTCTTTTGGTCTTTAAATCTCTAACTATCAAGTGCTTACATTGCCTCTTTTCTTCTTCCTCTATGTCCTTGAGCAATCAGGTCAATAGCTACAGCCAAACTTGGCAGCTGTTAGAGCAAGATGTCAAATGTTGAAATATATATTCTTCCTGCAGTGGCATCATGGCCTGTGGCTAGTCCTTTGTATGGATTCACTGACAGCAATGTGGCTGTGTTCAGTGCTGAATGCTTGCGGGTGTAGGACTGCCTGTAGGGTTATATCAAAGTCATACTGTTGTGTAGCTGACTATGTTGTTTTCACTCCTTAGATGGCATCATTTTCTGGCACTGATTTAGCTGCATGATGTTTTCTTGCTTTCACTTTTCTACTTTGTGCCAGACCACCTCACAAGCCCCATCAGCATACCTCTCTGAATTAGCCCTGCAGTATTATTTCCTCCTTACTTCTAGAGAAAACATTATTAAACCTAGAAAGATATAAATAAAACCACAGAGAACAGAGAAGTAGAAGACTCATTTTTAAAAGTGAATATATATACTTCTAATTTTTAGCCTTTGTCTCCACGTAGGCCTCCCAGCTCTTCTGTTCAGATTTTGTTGATGAATAATTAAGCAGAAAATCTTGCTTTTTTTAGTCATCCAAAATTAAATTGCTGAACTAAAGTGCACAAAGTCCAGTTTCTTAAGTTTTTGTTTTTGTTTTTGCTTTTGATGCTTCTCAGAGCAAATATATTTTTGAAGCATAAAGAATATATTCAGGAACATATTAATAGTTGTCAATCATGCTAACATAAACAAATAGATGGCCTTGAAATTTAAGTTAAAATCCACTTACACAGAACCTAAAAATATTGACATTTTCAATCAAAATCTTTCAGAAAGGTTGTAAATACTGTTAGGGCTAGAATTTGTCTCAGTGCTCCTCTGAAACAGTTTGCTTTGAAAATATCTTTAAACCCGGGATCCATTCACTGACTGAAGTAACCATCAAAGACTTCAGGCAAAGATACAGAACAGCTACAGCATACAGGCTATTACACCAAGGTCACTTGGATAACACTAGAGATGGAAGGTAGTATTTCTGAAGAAAAAATGAGAGAAATCTCTTCATCCAAAGATTTTTTTCATGCTTTTGAGATGTGTGTATATAGGATGATACTATAAGTAGGCCCTAAAACCAATTTTTACAGGCTTACACTGTGCTTATGTATCCGATGCCAGAGTCTGCTTCCTATGAAGACAAAATTCTGCAAGATAAAAGGTGGCACAACTTTCCTCCCTTTAAAAAACACTTTAAAATCTATTTCTGGGAACTATAAACAATAGGAAATCCAGCTAATCCCTCAGACCATACACAGACAGAACACGAGTTGTAGATGGGGGGACTGTATAAGACAAACAAGTTGGCTGGTCCCAGTTCTGAAGCTTCTTTTCAGAAAAAAAATATGTCTTTACAGCACTCAAAATTTAAGAAAGTAATGCAGAAGAGAAACCATGGTGTGAAAGATCAAGTATAACGGGAGTCTATGAGCCAGTTAACTTACTTCAGTTGGGTCCTCTGGTAACAATTTCTCTCTTTTATCTGAAAGCATTGCCAGATAAATGACTCTTGTGGCACCTTTTGGCAAAATCAGGAAATCCAAAATCTGATGTACAATTTGTACATACAATTTTTGCATGCAAACATTTTCTTTAAAATTTGTTCTGAAATTAGTTCACCAAATGAAATCTTCCTGTAAAAACTCAGTCAATCCTTTCTTCACCGGGGAAGATGTTTTCAAAAATTACCAGGCAAAGATCTTTCCCACAGGATACATCAGGCTGTTGGAGAGCTTGAAGCTTGAGTTCTCTTACCTCTTTCTCCTTCTATCTCTCTCTCTCAAAAAAGCAAAGCAAAACAAAACAAAACAAAGCAAAAACCCAACCCTACAAGAAGAAAAGTTCAAGAAAATATTCAATTTGTTACTGTATTCATTTTTATTGTCTTCATTTTTAAGTGCAGGCATACTGATAAGAAATACTGCAATGAGAAAGACATGTCAGTCATAAGAAATACTCCCAAATTTGCTTACATTTTGGCCTTGTACATCTTTATTACCCTGACACATTTCCCATTCTGACAAACTCTTAACAAATTCAGCCAGGCTTTGTATGAAACGTACTACATGAACTCCACAATGCGCCACAAAAATGATATTTACTATTTTCCTACTCATTATTTCTGCATATCTTCATTTCTGTTTGAGCCATCAGCCTTCCTCCTGTGAGGAATTTCGCTCAGTCAAAAATTAGGCTCTTTGTTCCTTTGTTCCTGTAGTAGTGTGTGCCCATGTATCCCTAAGTTGAACTTGCTTTATGCATCTCATTAAAAAGGATAACAGAGGAAAACAAGTGACCAATAAACAACTTTGGTATAACACACTCATTTGACATGTAATTGAATTTTAAATCTGTTGAAATCAAACAACTTACAAAATAAAATGTAAAATGTGGCAGTGAACAATTTCATTCTATCCTCGAAGCAAAAATAGCACAAACATTTTTATATTTCATCTCAATATGCTACCATAGGGATCTGACCTAGATTTAAACTCTTACCTCCAGAGGTCTCCACATTAATCTACTGTTGCTCAAACATGTGGCTTTGGTGGGGGCAGATCATAAAGTTGAACTTGAGTTGCTTATCTTTTGTCCCTCACTATAGCAGGGCAATGACAGGATCCCTCTCCTTTCTCCTCCCCTCCTCCCAAAAAAAGGAAAAGAAAAGAAAGAAGCTTTAATCCTCTCAGATACAAATTTCCCTAATATTCAATAATCACTCCCTGTCTCCTTCCCTGTGGGAGATGTCTGGTAGCATCTGTGCCGGCATATGTTAGACATCTCTGAGTGGGTCACTACCTCATTTTGTACTGACTCCTCCATCACCTAGAGAGACAGCAACAACCCTCCACAACACAGAGCTCCACAAGACACAGCACTGTCATGTCTCTCTCAATAAACTTGGTTCAGTACACTTTAACCTGCTGTCTGTACACTTTAACCTACTAACTGTGGTTAACCCACTCTTAATGAAACCCATTTCACTGTGGGGTTAATATTAATGTGTGAAGCTTTATCATGTGTGTTGCTTTAAAACTAGTAAATTCTCCAATACTGATTTCAGAACTGTACCTAAGAAGAATGGAAGGAAAAACTGATTTTTGTAGGTCACTTAATATAATATACTTTAAAGGCTTTGTAAAATAAACATGTAATTTGTAAATAGGCAATGTTTCAAATGTCACTGGTGATTAATTTCAACAGCAATAGTTTTTTGAAATGTCTGTGATAAAGTCTGCTTTTCCTTTCCTTAATTCAGCAAAAATTAACATCTGTCTGCATTAGTACTTGGAAGTTATTTGAGTATTGCTTTTCTTTTTCAGTTTGTAGCATGATGATATACTGCAGGGCTGATTCCAGCAGAAGTACTACTTTCAAAGTGTTCACCCAGGTATTTCCAAACTAACAACTATTAAACAAACATGCTCTTTATTTCAGGCCTAGTTTTCTTGAGCTTATCTGTACTCATGGCTGAGCCTCAGAAAGTTTCCAAGATGATTTTACAGATGGGAATCAAAAACAACTTATATACCCCTTACCCATTTTTTAAAGCTTCAAAATAGTCAAACTCTTATCAGGGTTGCTCTTTTAATATTCCTATTACCTAACTGAGGCAGGATAGGAAAATTTAAAATATGATGTCTCATTATATGACAGAATATATATGACAGAATTTTCTTTTTTTGACAATGCTTTCCCATTCAAAGAACTAAAAAGCATTAAATAAGGAGCCTGTTAAAATTTGATTCAAGTCGTTTTAATTCTGTGGGCACTTATATCGTAGGTAGAAAGAAGTTATTCAACATCAATTTCATGAGAACAAAGCTAAATAAATGTTTAAGTAAGTGTAATCCTCCAGATTTGGCCCCTGCTTCAAAGTGGATAAAAATAAGTAGATGTATCTCAGTCCTTATCTCTTAAGGTACTACTAAGCTAAATTTTTCTTTTGCTTTGTTTTGTTTTTATACTGGTCAGAAAAAATATCAAGTACATGAATATGGGTTTCAATATCAGTTCAGATTTGTCACCTTTAATACTGAAAATACTTTACACAGGCTGGCAGATCTAGAAATATAGTGTTATCTTAACTAGTGGCTTCTGGACTTTGAAAGGTGATTTCCTGATTGGAAAAAAGCCCACACCTCTTCCTATCCTTCTGAAACCGTCCTGTATGTTGCTAAAGCTCCATGCACTTCATCCATCATCTGTGCCTCATCATAAGAGTTAGCTCTTCCTTACCATTTGCAGAAACAACTTTACCACATAAAGAAATGCTGATCTAGTGACAGGTGTAGTGTGTTTACCCTATTATGTTAAAAAATAATCCAGTCATTACACTAGCAAATGACATTGCAATACTTTCTTCACCTCTGAAATTGCCAGTGTTCAATCGATCAGTGTTCAAACACTGTTGTGTAGAACTGATGATTTCATGTGGAATGTTTAAACAGAATTATTCCTTAGAAATATGGTTTAGAAAGATTGTCCTCCATTAAAACAATATTAATCCAGATTTACAGCAGGATAATCAAGATCAGAACATGGCCCAAAGTATTTTGCTTGACCAACCTGATCTCCTTCTATGATCTAGTGACCCGCCTGGTGGATGAGGGAAAGGCTGTTGATGTAGTCTACCTAGACTTCAGCAAAGCCTTTGACACTGTCTCCCACACTATTCTCCTGCAGAAGCTGGCAGTCCGTGGCTTGGACAGGTACACTCTTGGCTGGGTAAGGAACTGGCTGGAGGGCCAGGCCCAGAGAGTGGTGGTCAATGGAGCTAAATCCAGCTGGCGACCGGTCATGAGTGGTGTTCCCCAGGGGTCGGTGCTGGGGCCTGTCCTCTTCAATATCTTTATTGATGACCTGGATGACGGCATTGAGTGCACCCTCAGTAAGTTTGCAGATGACACCAAGTTGGCTGGAAGTGTCGATCTGCCTGGGGGTAGCGAGGCCCTACAGAGGGATCTGGACAGGCTGGATAGCTGGGCTGAAGCCAATGGGATGAGGTTTAATAAGACCAAATGTCGGGTCCTACACTTTGGCCACAGCAACCCCAAGCAACGCTACAGGCTTGGGGCGGAGTGGCTAGAAGACTGTGTAGAGGAAATGGACCTGGGGGTGCTGGTTGACGCTTGGCTGAACATGAGCCAGCAGTGTGCCTGGGTGGCCAAGAAGGCCAATGGCATCCTGGCTTGTATCAGAAGTACTGTGACCAGCAGGAGCAGGGAAGTAATCGTCCCCCTGTACTCAGCTCTGGTGAGGCCGCACCTTGAGTACTGTGTCCAGTTCTGGGCCCCTCACTGCAAGAAAGACATTGAGGCCCTGGAACGTGTTCAAAGAAGGGCAACAAAGTTGGTGAGGGGTCTGGAGCACAGGCCTTATGAGGAGCGGCTGAGGGAGCTGGGATTGTTCAGTCTGGAGAAGAGGAGGCTCAGGGGAGACCTTATTGCTCTCTATAACTACCTGAACGGAGGTTGTAGTGAGCTGGGGGTCGGCCTCTTCTCTCGTGTAACTGGTGATAGGACTAGAGGGAATGGTTTCAAGCTGCGCCAGGGAAGATTCAGGCTGGATATTAGGAAATACTACTTCTCTGAAAGAGTGGTCAGGCACTGGAATGGGCTGCCCAGGGAGGTGGTGGAGTCACCGACCCTGGAGGCGTTCAAGGAACGTTTGGATGTTGTGTCGAGGGATATGGTTTAGCGAGAACCATTGGTGATAGGTGGATGGTTGGACTAGATGATCTTATAGGTCTTTTCCAACCTTAGTGATTCTGTGATTCTGTGATTTTAAATGCATATTCCTTTAAGTAGTTAAACCTTGAAGAATAGCTGATCTTGTGGGTACCAACTTCCTACTGGCTTTCAAAACCTGTGAAAATGGGGGCTAATACTGGAAAACCTGATTGACCAGTAAGTATAGTAGCACAGAGCACTGCTTTAATTGCACTTTTCTTTCTTTCCTTTTATATAGCAATTAATCAATATCCAAGGAGATGCAGAATAAGAAACTTTTGATAATTTGTACTGCTCTTCAACAGCTTTATGAATTTTTTGACTCTTAAGTCAACTGTCTGATTCAAAATTATTACTGGATTTTTTTCCAAGATGTGCATTAAAATTTGTGTGAGAAGGTGTTTTCTAGCCAAGGATACTTCATAGTGTTTTCAGGAGCATGTTTTAATAGTCATGCAGAATTTCTTTTTGCTACTGAGTATCTTAATGAAGAATCAATACCGCAGCCGGTCTCAGAGGAGTGAATCCCCACAGAATCTTTTGCTTGGTTCAGATGACACTGAGAATATCATGTAAAGATGTGCACAAGCATTTCAGCTGGTTTGTCCTTTTACTGATTAGACCTAGGGAGATATTTGATTACAGAATAGATGGGCCATATGTTTTGCCATCTCTTTCCAATCTAATTTTCAATTTTCTTACACTATAAGATGTGACTGACAAGTTATTATAATTTTGCATTTGGAGGATAAAGAATGAGGTGAAATAAAATAAAAAATTAGAGAAAAAGAATGAAATGCCAGCAAATAATATCCTCTTATCTTCACAATTGTAGAGTACTGTAGTGGCAATCAGATCTGATGAGAAGGGGTTTTCAGTGAAGACATACTGATGGTTATCATAAATAGATTTGAATTGCCATTTATCTACAAGATCTTGTTTATGCCTCTGCTCTGCAGTTTCATAAGTCCATACAAACTTCTCAAAGGAAGCACTTGATGACAAATTATTGCAAGTTAATTTACACAGTTTCAGCCATATAACTTGTTTGCTCTGCCTCGTGAAAAATTGAATGTTTGTCCTTACATATTGGAGTTTACATACTTTCAAGATTAAGAGGTATGTGCTCTAAATAAGTAATTGGAATGTAGATGGATTTTTCATTCTATTACTATTTCAACCTTGTTTCTTTTCTCCAGGACTAAATAAATAGGAAAATGGAGGATGCAACAGGGAAAATGTGCAGAAGTGACATAGGACAGAAGGTATGTTTTAATGTAGTCACTTCAGAATGAAATAAATAAAGTCTATGGATCTTTACTCTGATGGGAAGAATTTTTTTATGTTGAATTGCAGAATTCTGCAAGTTGTTGCGTGGATGTAGATAAACTCTACGTGCACCTAAAAATTAATTCAGACCCTATATTGCATTTTCCATTAGTGAGATATCACATTGTTCGCTAAGTTTTCCTAATACTTTTCTTTCTACTCTTCAATAGAAAACCACATAGACTGCACGATTCAGTTTTTGTGAAGTCTTTTATTGCTTTCTTAAATACAATATCCAATGCATAAAATATTGTTACTGCTCTCCCTGTGAGTACTTTACAGGAATACAGGAATACAGCAGTATTCCTTTGTTGGCCATGAGTATATTTCTTGTATTTCAGAACCATTTTCTATCTGGCCATTACAAACCACAACCTCTTCAACTTTCAAAAAAAATTGGCTCATAAAATTTATCGTTCAGTTTAGATGTCAAAGAAAAGTATTACACTTATGAGTGCTTCCTTTCAGGATTCTGTGGTTGTAGATTTCTACACAATGTCTATATAATGTACTCTGTTTTCAAGATGCTGCTTTAAAAGCATATTGTGTACTAAGTAATCGCAAATAGCAGAGAAGAAGAAAATTGAGTGCATTCTTATTCCACACCATTTTTTATGAAATATTCAACTATCTGTAGAAATATATTAGTAGTATGTTGCATACTTATTATATCTGCAAACAAATGAGATTTTTCTTTTAATCCCTGAAGAAAATTTTCTTTGAAAATTTTCATACTTTCATCATCTACTCCAGAACATTATAGTTCAGAATTGAATTTCCCATTCACCTCCCACCCAGCAGAAGAAATATTTCTCCTGTGATTTGCATTTATTAAGAAGCAGGATCACTCACTCTCTGTGGTGGCAGCCACAATCCTCACAAAACATCACTTCAGAAACAGGGGCTGGGAGGGAAATACCACATTTTAAAATGCTATTTTGAGAAAAATCAAATTTGTTAATTTTGTAAATAGCTTTCAAAAAGAGACTGACACAAACTAAAAGACAGGTCTTTCTACTACATTAGTCATAATATTGGACCAATGCATTATACAACTTTTTTATTGTTATAAAGAACATATGCTTCAAATGAACCTGATAGTGCACTATAGATTCATTTTAAACAAAAACAATCAGACAAATCCCACAAATGTTCTCATTTTCCTTAACTCTGTAGTAGCAATAATCTTGCTGTATAAGTCATGGCAATGGTATTTATTTAAAACAACAATCCTTCCCAGTGTCATGGACTGCTTTTTAAGTTCACTGATCTTTTTTTCAAAATGCTTAGAAGAAGGTAGGTACTACGAGACAATCAAAATTTCAGTGCACATCTTCCAATGTTTTGGAATTAATAATTTTATTCTGTTTTGAACTATTTATACTACAGAGAACAAAACTCCACAACTACAGATAGTCTTGCATTAATGAGACAGTTCTCAGAATGAAAATCAGGCTTACAGGTAGGTTCCTCAGGATATTACCTATATCATTCCTCTACACAAAATAAATACCTGCTCTAGAACTGCATGCCTCTTTTACATATCATTCTTTCCCATCAAGTATTTGTCACTGAAATAGTTACAGGGTTGGTGATTTTAGAGAAAAATAGAGGATAAAGTAAGTGTAGAACATATGACATAAGAGTATTTAAACTCTTGGGACCATTATCAGAGTGGTTTACCTTCCCAACGAAAACAGTAGGAAGGATGGACTGTATTTAGAGATAGTTGAATTGTACATAAAATGCACAGCGTCGTGAGCCAAATGGTTGAGGAGCACAGAGTTGAAGGAAGTTAAATATGGCTGGGTCAAAATGACTGTGGAAATCTTTCAGCATTTGTCCTTTCTGCTTTCCCAGGAATCATTCTGATCAGTCATCTTCATTTACATTCTGTTTTGCATCCCACTTTCCATTCCAGCTCACATCCTCACCTTCTGTGTTAGACCTCACTTTCAGCTTAGCACCCATGTTCACTGCCCCTTACTGGCCAGTTATTATTAATTTAGGAGTAGTCTATAGAGAATCAGTGACAACTTCTCTATGCCATCTCTACACTGCCTCCTTTAAAACAGCTTAACATGCAGCTTTTACAGCAAACTGCAGAACACTGCTGTTTTTTAAGATAGGGCTCAGCAAAGCTTTACACCACCTGCATGTTCCCTGCTGTGATTCATGCTCCGCTTGGGGTAACCATGTTGCACTGCAAGACTCCATCTCATAAAGGTCCATAAATCACTGTAAAGTCAAGTGATTCAGGTTAATAATAATTAAAAAGATATGTCCCTGTGTAGAAAAGGGTTCATGGCATTTTGGAGAATGGTTGAGGTCTGGCTTGACTTTAAGGCTGTTTGAAAGCTTATTGAGTGAAATTTGAGTGGAAGATCCCCAACACTAGGATGGAGTCATTTCTGATTACCTGTAAATTCCAGCTATGAAACAATAAGGCTTTCAGCTTAGCAAATACTGAAAATTTACACTCAACTCACCAGCCTGAAAATGCGTCGTATTTTTCTCATTAAGGCCATGCTGTTTTGTCAGAGGAGATTTTCTATTTCTGCTGCCACTTTTAAAACTGCACTGCAATTCTACACCTTGCCTCAAGATGACTGACCTGAAAAGTATGCAAGACTAGACTTTTTCAAAAAAATATTTTCAATAAATACATTAATTCAGCTAAAAACTCTCACAATAAAAGAGGGAGAAAGAGGTTTACGAGAAGCTGAATAACCCAGGAAAGTGGGATGGGTGGTATAGCTTCTTCTATGGAATGTCACTGAATTCAGAGATTATAGATACTATTTTCCATTCCAGATTGTGCCATTATAATCTTATATACCTTGTACTGGATAAATTGCATCATAGTTCCTATCTATATTTATACATATTCATATGTATGTTGTATATTCATATGTAGATTTAGATGCCAATTCTGGGTTATTCCAGAAGTTACCATCTGCATTTTCATGTCTGTGCTCATGTAGTTCCTCCTAATTAGCTTCACTTATTCCATCCAGTACTGAAACAAAGACATGTCTCAGGAAGTGCAGCAAAACTGCAACAGAATGAAGTTTGCTCAATTTATTATCTTGTGTATTTCCTACTCAGGTATGTGCACAATCTCCATGCAAAATGAAGGGTAACATGCAACTCCAAATCTACACTAACAGTGAATATGCATCCTGAAATGCTGCATCTTAAGCCAGGACCATAATCTGGTTAACTAGTAGACACAGAAGGCAGAGAAATGCTTGACAAATATAATTCCTGCTGCCTGTCTAACACTTCTCACAAAAGATTTTATTTTTTTCAAATATGAAATACCACAAAACAAAACAAAACAAGCCTAATAGTGCAAGCTCACTGCGCTAGATCTTTCTGGCAAGATAGTTCAATATGACACAGCTTCACTTTGGTGGTATTGACAAAACAGTGTTTTCATCAATAAATATGTCATCTCCTGTGCTCTGTGATTCTGCTTGTCCTGTAAAGATTCAGTTTCTTGGATGACCATACTTACTGAGGGACTGTATTAATGCTCTTCATTCAGAAGGTAATCATTAATCATGGGTTGTAAAAATTGCTTAGAAATAGATAATCTCTTAAAGCAAGACTAACGCTGAAGTTTAAAAGTCAGATTAATTGATGTCAGCAAGTCATACATATTAAGATAATATTATTTCTTTGATTTCTTTAGTTATCTAGTTCTTTATTTAGTCATTTATTTAGTTATTTAGTCATTAATACCAGAAGCTTACCATTTTCCGCATATAGTAGTCAGCTCTTTTACCAAGTCTCCCTAGTTCAAAAAGGAAGTGTACACAAGGTGGAAGGACAGTATACTTCTTAGAGTAATAATGGAGTTTTTTCTTCTAATACATAGAAGTTTTACAGCAACACAAATAACGAAGAATCACAGAATCACAGAATCCTTAAGAGTTGGAAGGGCTATTTAAAGGTCATCTAGTCCAACTCCCCTGCAATGAACAGGAACAGGCCCAGAGCCTGACCTTGAAAATCCTAAGGGCAGGGCATCCACTAAATCTCTGGACACCTCTCAACAAGATCTTCCTCGGCAGAAGATCTTGCACTTGGCTTTGTTGAACCTCATGAGGTTTTGTTGAACCTCATGAGGTTCCCCTGAGCCCACTGCTCAGCCTGTCTAGATCCCACTGGATGGCATCCTGTCCCTGAGGCATATTGAGAGCACCCCACAGCTTAGTATCATCAGCAAACTTGCTGAGGGTGCACTAGACCCCACTTTAGGTGTCATTTATGAAGATATTAAAGAGTATCAGTCCAGGACTGACCCCTGGGGGAAACTATTCATCACTGATCTCCATACAGACATGGAGCCATTGACCACCACTCTCTGGATTTGATCCTGCAGTCAGTTCTACGTCCATCAAACATCCTACCCATCAAATCCATATCATTCCAATTTGGAGAGATGGATGTTGTGGGGTACTGCATCAGAGGCCTTATTGAAGTCCAGATAGATGACATCAGTGGCTCCTTCCTTGTCTGTTGGTGCATCTACATCATCATAGAAGACCACTAGGGTGGTAAAGCAGGATTTGCTCTTGGTGAAACCATGCTGGTTCTCCCATGTCACCTCCCTGTCTTCCATGTGCCTTAGCATAGCTTCCAGGAGGATCTGCTCCATGATCTTTTCTGGCACAGAGATGAGACTGACAGGTTGGTAGTTTCCAAGGTCATCCCCTTTACTCTCATTAAAAATGAGTGTGATGTTGTCCTTTGTTCACATTCACCAAGGGCTTTACCCGATTGCCATGACTTTTCAAATATTACTGAGAGTGGCTAGGTAACTACATTAGTGAACTCCTTCAGGACTCTGGGATGCATCTCATCAGGACCCATAGACTTGTAGATGTTGAGTTTCCTCCAGTGATCACGAACCTGATCTTTGCTTATGGTGGGAGGGACGTTGCTTCCTAAATCCCCTCCTTCCAAATCAATTGCTCAAGGGCTGTGTGATGACCATCTGCTATCCAGCTAATTTCTTCACCATCAATATATTTGGAGGAAGAAGCTGAGTATTGAGAGAAGTCTCATGGAGACTTACTAAAGGTAGCTTGTGAAATACAGAATTGAATTGACATGATTGACACAGCAATGGATTAACTGTGATCAGAATTAGGTCCAAACAGGATCCCATACTTCATATGTAAACCTCTGGTAATTCTTCTCTTGTTTGGATGTTCCTAATGTCAAAATGAAGGATTTCAAACTTCTTTTTTCCAGTTATTATAATAATACAACTCTAATTCTTCTAATGATATAAATCATATTAAAAGCCAGAACTGGCATTTTCTTCATTCTTCTTTCATTCACATAAGTAGTAAATTTTATTCATGTGTTGTACATTATGTATGTAGGGAGATAAATATCTCCAATATAATTTAGCTTTCAAAAAGCACATATAAACATATGTGTACTCAAAACAGAGAAAAAGGAGAGAGAAGTGGAGAGAGAGAGGATAGAAAATACCTCTTGCAAGTTTGATCATCATACAGAAATTTGCCACTACATAGTACTAAGTCAGCATAAGTCTGACCTCTCTAATGCCAGAATTTTTTCCCATCATATTTGATAGCAAAGGATCTGACTGACTAATGCACTTATCTGCCATGTCACTGACACAACACTTAGATTTCTTTTGACAGTATTCAAATGGTGATGGAAGATGACAGAAGGGCTTTATAGATGAATTTGAACTTCCTGGAGTTTGTGAATAGGAGCCAATTAGAGACAGTCCAAAAAATTCTGTTGCCCAAGTCATGGAGAAAGAGTGAAAATACATTTCACTTTGCATGGAATTTTTTTTTCATATAACTGATTTGAAGTTATTTGCAGTGTCAAGAAAGAAGGGTGGATTACAGAAATGGGAGAGAGTAGTAATTTGCTGGTAATTCCCAAGTTAAAATAGTGTAGTTAACGAATGAATGTAGGGCTAATCATATTTTGATATATGCCTCAATCGGAGACAAAGTAAAACAAAACAGAACAACACATTACAATGTAATTACTTTTTAGAAGTTTGATTTTCCTATACAGCAAAATTACTTTACTTTTCTGAAAAATATCAGTCTTAAGCTTTAAAGTGTCAGGACCTCAGGTCAAAAGCAAAGCAGGCCACTGTCTCTGAAGTACATTACAAGCAAGACGATAGTTGTGAAAAAGGCTAAGAACTCAGGTGTAGACTGCTTGTGTATTTTCACTGGCAATTTAGAAGATGTAAAGAGTATCTGTTTTTTCCACAAGTTTCTAACATCTTTTGAGACTGAGATTTTGTTCACAATGCAGTTACATCTTCTCTCACTTTGACCACATGATATGGTAAGCAAAGGATGGGGATAATCTTGGCTTAGACAAAACTGAGTGGAGCCACAAGAAACTGGTGATGAGATTTTCTTTCGCTTTCAAACCTCAGAAAAGCAGCAAGCACTGTTTGTGGTTTTAGTGACCAAGCACAGTTGAGACAACAGACTCTGTTCATGGACCAGCGCACTGGTTGCTCAGCAGTATCTCTAGCAGCATAGCTGAGAAATAAGAGAACAGTGTGGGTACTTGGTGGCTTATCCACTGTAAACCACTACTGCTAACTGTCTCCATGTCAGTTAGTTTACAGTTAACTTAGAAATAGACTATAGTGTCCATAGTGATCAAGTAAGAAGTCACACTTGCTCCAGCACAGCACCAAAATGACATAGCAGAAGCTGCCTTAGAGTACAGCAGCAAGTTCCGGGCTGTACACTGTTCCTTCAACTGTTTAGGACTTCATTACATATAATTTCTGGAAAATAAACTCTTAGGAAGAGTTTATTTCTTCTTCCTCAAGTTTTTCATTTGTCTTTTTCATTCTGGAAAATGACAGCATTTTTAATAGTGATAATGGCTGCTTTAGAATAGCTTTAGAAACTGACTTTTGAAAGAAAATATGAAAACATAAGACTAACGTAATTTTGGAATAACATTATAAGGAACTACATGAAGCAAATATAGCAATGTCAATAAAAGAAGAAACAGCAAAATCTGTACTTTGCGCAGAGGCCTAGTTAGGCCTGCAGCTGGGGCTGAGACAGGACAGCCTGTGTGCCAAAGTCTTCCAGGGTTGAGCCTGAACTTAACCTACAGTAAATCTTGTCATAAAACTGAATTTGTAACAGCCTTTTGTTATTCTATCATTTCCAGAAATTGCTTTAGATTAATTTGAACATTTCGGCTCCTGGAGAAACAGCTAACATGATATAATATATATTTATTAGCAGACAAACACTGTAAATTGTTGATATTTCCACCTTTCAAGACAATTGCTGAAAGTGAAATAACAAGGCGGTCTTGTCTTAGGTGTGACAGCTTCTGCTCCTGGCACACTAAGCTCTTGTTTGATAAGCTATGTTCATTTCATATTTGTGTAATACCCTGGAAGAAATTAGGTTGTAATAAAGTCCATTTTTGTCACTGCATGCAGCAATGAATATCACACCCAGCAGGGTACAGTGGCACCTGGCTGTCCAGACCCAGCGTAGCACAAAGCCATCTGGGGGTAATTACAACAAGGTATTCTTTAAAGACCAGATGGGACCAAGGAACAGAAGCCCCTACCCCTCCCAGTCATTTACAACATAATTCCTTTCAATGATATACTTAATCCTCCCACCAGCTACGCTTTTCAGCTTGCTGTTGTCACTGTTCCTTTATGTTAATTCAGTTGAGAGACACAGAAAGAGCGGAGAGCTAGCCACTGGTGCCTCAAGGGACTAAAAGAAATTATTCATCCTTAAATTGTTTCCACTACACCAAGTACAGTAACAATTTTTTTCTTTTTTTTTTTTAAAGAGGGCTGAAATTATCCTAAAGAAGGTCAATGCTATAGCCCTGTGCAACACCAGCTGAGTTTTATTCAGCCACCTGTTAGCTAGGAGGGTTCTGCACACGCTCATGATGCATTTAACCAGTTTAAAGGGTCTTTTTATTGACTGGCAGCCTCCCTACATTCAGAGTGCTCAAGACATGGCCCTGCTTTGTGATCATATGTGGCACACAAGACTTAATTCAATTATGTTGTAAGCCTATCCAGTTTGTATCAGTGCCCTTTCACTTTTGTGTCATTTGTCTTGTATCTTGTAAAGAGTTGTATTTTTTTCTTTTCTTTTTTTTCCTTTTTTTCTTTTTTTCCTTTTTTTTTTTTTTTTTTTTTTTTTTTTTTTTTTTAATAAGA
>JACDJE010000084.1:2834695-2934583 GCA_016647715.1 Pavo muticus | reverse complement strand
TAATACAAAAGTGGAAAAACAAAAGCAGAAATTCTTTACGATTTTAAAATCAAAGATATAAGTATACATTTCAGGCCAGGCAGACAATCCAGACATATTTCAAATAAGAAACAAATAGATACATGAAGAGAGAGAAAAAAAGCAAATATATAGTTTGAAAATTACCAACATGAATGATTGGATATTGCAATCCTTTCTTTAGAAATAGTTAATTGGCTTTAAGGAAACTGTACAGCAAGTGGCCTGTGAATACAAGCGAGCCTGAAAATATCTGGGCCTTGGTTATATTACATATTTTCCCTGAATACATGATCTAAGTGCAAGTGAATTGCAAATTTTCAAATAGTGATTTTTTAAAAATGCAGACTTGTAGGATATTGCTTTATGAATACTACAAAAAAGAAAGCAAGAGGCCTTTTGATATTGAACCACATGAGTGAGAGAATCCTGAAGTTCAAAATCAACAATTTTACTTTCAATTACTGTTCCAACATTTTATCTGAGCAAACGTTCAAGAAGGTACCAATCGCATCATGTCAACAAGCCACCAAGCATATCCTTCTGTTCATTTTAAATAGCTTCAAATGTATAATAATTTCTGTCACAGAAAAGGCTTTAAAGGAGGAAACTTGCTGCATACAGTGATCTGAAATTCAAGCTAAAAATCACACTGTCAATACACTTCCACAAAGAGTGGTAAAGGGGCAGAAGGGAGATTGCGCTCTTTTTTAAACTTGATTTATAGAGATTAAATTAGTTTATGTTGGAAGCTGAAATCAATAAAAATAAAATGTGCTATGGTAAATGTACATTTTACGTTTTATAATGTATTTTACATCAAACATTAATGGTATGAAATCAACATTATAATATCTTTGTTCAAGGTACACGTGTGAATTCCATCATAATAACAGATAAATGCATCTTTGATCTACTGGGATGAATATTCATTGATATTTCTTCCCTCTTCTTTTTTCCACAGAGCAAAAGTCAGAGAAAGGGCAGTAGTGCCAAGTTACTCACCAGTGTGTGTGGTGAATAGGTATCAATTGCTGATGTATCAGCCTCAGCACTGAAATACTGTGACCATAAAAGAACTTTCATTTTCCACCTTCATAGTATCTTCACTCAAAGTGGCTAAAAGAGCTTGTTGTAGCTGTGAATCATTTACATTTTGCATTTGATAATTTTCTGGCTCACATTGTCCGTAAGTGTCCTTTTCAGTAATCAAAAAGATTTGAGAATGATTTTAGAGGGATTTTGAAGGAGCTTAACTGAGTTAGGAACATTTATATATATAATTCCCAGAAGTATCTCTGAACCAGGCAGATCAAATATGCGAGTAAATATTTTGCTGTCATTTCTCGCAACTTCTTACTTTTTAACACATTGCTAACAGGAAAACTATATCTCATGTCAAAAATCATAAAGACTGGAATAATGCAAAAAGCTTCCTTATTATCTCTGTCCCTAAAGACAATTACTTAACCTTTTACTTAGATGTAAGGATCTAATGCCAACAAATGTGTTTTAATTAAAATAAGACTTATACTAGAATCTTATCTTGTCTCCCAAGACTACTCAGTCCACTTTAAAATGCAAACTATTTCAGTGCTACCTGTTACTTCCACATGTATGCTGACATCTGCTTCCTTCTTTTTTACTTTTTTATTTTGTCAGCTTAGTTTCCTGTGATCTTTTGTTTGCCTAGAAGTGCCTTCATATAGCAGTGTTTGTAAAAATACATAAATCAGAGGCTGCAAATCCCTTTTCTTCTACCATCTCCTCCTTCTTCTCTTTTAAGGGAGTGGTGACTTTTAAAGTGCAGTTTTCCACAGAAATCTCATTACTGCTGTTGCAACCCCACAAAGAAATGAAAGCTTCTTTCATCATAAATAAAAAATAAAAAAGCAAGCTACATGATAAGACACATCTTTAGGTAGAGTTGGGATAAATATAGAAATGAAAGAAACGTATTATATGAACTCAATTGTAATCATCCACACCCTATTTATTCTTTTGAAGCCTTTTTGTCATGTTCATCTTTATAGGAACAAGGAATTTTGTTGCTAGGATGACATGAAAGTGATCTAGTAAAAACAAGTACAAGCCTATGGCAGGGGAGTAGGAACTCGATGATCTTTAAAGCTCCCTTCCAACCCAAACCATTCTATGATTCTATGATTCTATGATTCTATGAACAACATTAAAAGTTGAGTGAGGCATAAAGTGATGGGGCATATTCATAAAAAAAAGGAAATCAGTTGATGGATATCAAATACTGGGACCCAACCAATGACTCAGGAAGTCCGACAAGTTTTTGGAAGAACATTCTAGATTATTACCGTTATATATGCTTGGTGCTATCTTCCAATTTGGATTTATTATTGATCTTTTTGGCTAATGATTACTTGTTTTTCTGCTAGAGAAAACATCGACAGCAGTAGCATCTATAAGCTTTCTCTGAGTTTGTATGTGATTAAAACAACAGCAACAACAACAAAACATAAAGGGGGAAGGATCAAAAGATTAAACATAAGAAAATGTAACTGCAGGAAGACATTGATTAAAGCAACCTTGAGAGCACCCACCACTCCCTAATACTTTCAAGCAGGCTGTGAATACTCTATGCCATCTGAAGTAACCACAGAGCATGAATACGGAAATAAGCTCCACCATTGCCTGGAGCTCCTTCTTCTCCTGATCCTATGGGTAATCATAAGGAGATTAATGAGAAAGTCCCTGATTAGGTGGTGACTCAAACAGACAGGGAGATGGGCATTCTGAACTTCAGTAAGAACTTACAAGCTCTTCTAGGAGTTCAGCAAGTGAACTTCTCATTGTAGAAGGTACTATTTCCTTCTTGTGGCATGATCAGTGTGAGTAAGGAGACCTTGTGAACTGCACAATGAACATGCTCATATCCTTTACTCCACAGAGGATTTTGCAACTGTGACTGTGGTAGTGGAAATACTGGATGGTACATACTGCAGGGCCTCAAAATATTCCTCACCCTCCTCTAGTGAGAGAGGGGTTATCTGGTATTTGGAGCTTCTGTTGCTTTGTGGCAGGGTGGGAATGAAAGAGAGGAAAGAAAGCAGAAGGAAGCGCTACTATTCCTAAGATAGTTTGAAGTGGCCTGACTAGATTCTGCATTTCTAGTCTGGACATGAGATGGATGAAAAGAGGAAAAAAAGGCAGTGAAAAACTGCAAACATGAAAAAGATGGAGAGACTGGCTGAGGAAGAGTCATAGACACATTAAAGTAAGAAAAAAAATGCAAAAAAGGAGTAGGAGAGTGAGAGGAAGCACCTGGACAGGAGGAGGAAGAAAGAAAGAACAGTATTGTGACAAGGATTAAGGAATAGATTCTTCTCCCTTTGTGGTAGAAGAAGTGGAGTATAGCAGAGTCCAGGAGTAAGAGTCAAATCATCCAAACCGTGTCCTGGTGACATTGGTAATTCTGGCTCAGCTGCAACTAGCAGATTCCTCCTGCATAATACTGTGGGAGTCTATGTTTCAGATACTGAGACCAGTGGTAGTAGCGTAGCTTTGGTAGCAGGGTGGTGCCAATTCCAGCAATGGTGGTGAAGTTTGTACAACTGTGCTGGTATTGGTTCACCTTCTGAGGGGATATAGGATGAAAGGAAGGAGTTGCAGAAGAACTTCCTGGTTCTTCAGCCAGCATTTAATTTGAAATGAAAGTGTTTCTATTAAATATAGGGATTACATATAAAAGGAGGGATCACCTAATATTGTCATCAACGTATCTCATAAAAAGTCCTAAAGGGTCTGCTGCATAATTATACATGTAGACCATTGTTTTCTTACGTTGTGTGAACACTTTCCAGCGCATTGATGACCCTCAGTGCAAAATACCTGGGTGGGAGCTATAACTGGCTGTTTATAAAACTTATTTCAAATTAAAAATTCTTAAAGTTTTTGTTGAGTAGCACCAAGTTCATTGCTGATTATTTTGTATAATAGTCAATTCAGATGAAAATCTAACAGGAAGTGTAAGAAATCCTTAAGAATGAGGAGATTAAGTCAACCTCACATTGATCTGTTTTAATCACATAATTCATGTAACAGGTTTTAACAGAAGTGCAGAGTATGAAGTTTCTGGATATGGATGTAATTTATTTAACAAACTGAATACCATTTATTCTAGAAGACAATTTATATTGCCATTGCAGTATGACATTAAAGGGGTTAGATTATTTCTTAAGAAATATTGGCTGAGGATGGATATTATTAATAGAATATAGAATTCAAAAGAAGAAACTTTGCGTATACTCAGGTATTCAGTCAAGAGGAGGACCCAACATGACTGACTTTTCCTTCATCAATAACATGGGCAACAGAATTTCATACTTTCTTTCCTTCTTCAAGCCAGTAACTTCTTCTGAGTGACATCGTCTCCTACAGCAAAACCTTTAATCTTGACTTGCATGATAAAGCAAAATGTTTTGTTTCTTCATTCTTCTGGATTTTGAACACTTCCAGAGCAGTAGAAAGCATGTAGAAGGGGAACTCTGTATCTTTTTTTTCAAATCAAACAATGCCAGGAAATGTTTGCAAGAACTAGAAAATGATCACTAACACTATTAGGTTATTAGTAAAGCTTCTGGTCTTGTTTTTGGCAGACAGATCTTTCCAAAACAGTGAAGGAGGGCAGGTAAAGAAGGCAGCAGAATCCAGGCACCAGCTATATCCAGCACTGATGTTTAACCTATGTTTTTCTGCAGATAAAGATTTAATAGCGTGGATGTGGGTTGTTCTGTGGTGAATGTCCCTGAACACTATTTCATCAGATACAAAGCACCAGAATCCAAAGTCAGCACTGCATTTTGTTCATTTGCTCTCTGCTGTGTTACTCTCCTTAAACAGAGTACTTCGGATTCCTTTCAGTGGAAGGATCCTTTCAAAATAAAATAAAGCTGTTCTCCTTCATTGAGAGTTATATATGGGAACTGGAAATACTTGTCAGATGTTCGATAGCCTAGATAAAGAAAATCTACCTCCCTTGAATTGCTATTAGTGAAAACTGTCTTTTTAGTTATCTGTATGGAGATTTAAACTACATGTCTTCAAGAATATGAAGAACATCAAAAAATTTTTCAAAGGTTGCAGACTTAGGATGATGATAACAAGATGTATACTTACAAAAAAAGAGAGCTTGCATATTTTTGAAAGAGAAAATACTAAATGTATGATTACTTGCTAAGATTAAGACTTTTTTTATTGTATTCCACTACAAAAATAGATAACATATCTAAGAAATTACAATAAAAATAAATATCTAAAGAGACCACAAAACACTAAGAGTGATAAGGCCAAAAAAAAAAAAAAAAAACCCACAGAAAAAAAATCTGACTTGTAAAATATATAAACTACTACCTAATAATAATAATAAATATCATCTTGGCAAGGGTTGTGCCTGTGAGCCTTCTACAGCAGTAAATCTTTGCCAGAGATGTGAATGAGGAAAGCAACAGAGCACTCTATGGACAAGGGCACACTGGGAATAGGAAGAGGGACAGAGAAAAAAGACAGTGGAAAATAAGAATATAAGCATATAAAATTTTTCCTTCCTTCCTTCCTTCCTTCCTTCCAAGTTTCTCTTAAATTTTATGCGCTCCCTATGAAATCACACTGTTTTCTTTCAAAATGCTGCAAGTAATGAAATATCATGATGTTTAGCAGCAGAAATGAATGTTTCCTAGTCTATTTAGATTCCACAATTATTTAATTGCAGAATGCTTTTCCTCAAAAGAGCTTTCACATACAAAATAACAGATTTGATCTTGCAGAACCCTTTACAGGTCAATATTCTCTTTTCATATTGATTTCTGTGGAATGTTTGTATAAAGACTGCAAATGATAATAAAATTCCCATTATTATATACTTTTCAGGATGAAAAAAATTCTAGAAACCAAGCTAATTTTGCTTCTCTGAGGATCTGAAGGCATGTCATATTATGTGCACTACTAGCCACCCAAGGTGAGCTGTTTGCTCACATTTCTTTCAATTGCTTATTCATCAGTTTACTAGAGAACTTGCTACTAGATATCTCACAAGAGCATGCCTGTGTTTCTGAGTTATATGCTACAGAGACAGGGAGCTGGCCTTCAAAGAGCTGCCCTGCATTCTGAAGTGAAGAGCATGGATATCACTCCTCCTAATTTAGATTGCTTTTTGTCTGGAGGAGTAAGGAATCTCTGAGCTACTCTCTGCTTCATATAGCTTGTTTGCAGTGCCTCCTCTAGTTCTTTCAAACAGAACTTTTGGAATTGTTGTGCTTTGCAGTTAAGAAAAAGAAGTATGTGAACCAATATACACAGATAAATACAATAATATCCGAAAGCCCTTGGAACCTTCTCTGTGAAGAGCTGAACAGCCCCTTTTCATCTTCAAAGCCAATATAGGATGCTCTAGCTTACCAAACACCTTTAAAGCCTAGTCCATTCATGTCTTTTTATTGACTTCAGCTGAAGGATCAGCCTCACGGCTCTTTACTAGAAGAAGCCTTTGTTGATAACAGAGGTTTCCAGCTGAAAATTCACTGCTAATATTTACCTGGGAGTAAATAAGATGTAGTTTTTCTCTACTGTTCTCTGGAGGACACACTTTCTCTTTTTCCCATATTTTCTTTATATTTCCTTTGGCAAGAGAAGAAAATTGCACTTAAAATGTTATCATAGTTTCAAAGTTGATTATAGTAAACAGACTTTTAAATGACATTACTTACTGAATTATTTAATCCCAGGTAAGGGAGTTTAAATGTATGAATATGTTCTAGGATTTGCCAAATAATGCATGTTGATATGTGACTTATTATGCAGTTTTTCAATTGCCATGGGGTTTGTTTGTTTGTTTATTATTTATTTCATTATTTATTTTTGTTTTAAGTATGTGGCTCATAAATATTAAAGCACATCTCTCCTTAAAGGAAAAAAGAAGTGGAAAGAGCAATCTGGATGCTAGGACAACTAGAAAGAAGCAATAAATTATTGCTGTAATGACATGCTAATTAAAATTTTGCTTGTAACTCATGTAAGTGTTTGAAGCCCAGCAAATTTCTCTTTTCATTTGTGGAGTGTGAAGGTAAATTGCCCAGTGACAGTGGAACATCGCTAACAAGTACAAATTGAATAACATGCTATCTTGCTCTATTAGTCCTGACTAGCATGTCCGAATTAGATATTCAGCACACTCCCCATTGTAGGTCTGATTGATAAATGCTAAGGAGAATTTGTCAAAACAACAGGGGCTACACCCAGTGGGACATCAATATGCTCCATTTAGTCACCCACCCGGCACTTCCTACATAGGATTGTCACATAAAATTAAGACTAGCCTCTAACCAGCCATCAAGCTTGCAGCAGACATCAGGCAGCCTGTGTTCTGTATGCATATTAGTCACATGCTTAACAATTTGGGCTGTCATGACTGAAGCATGCGGTGACCTCTGGAGCAGAGGTTGAATTTTGCAACTACATTGAGACATCATGCTCAGCTGTTCAAGATTTTAGGCCATTTCCTGCCTGATCTGTGCACAGATGCACTGCCCTAAGCTATAATCTGTGGCCTAGTCCAAATGACAAATGGCACAGTGTAGATTATTGCATTATATATTAAGTACTACAAGTCTGTAAATTATAAGTAAACTACTGTTCAGCCTGAATGTCTCCTCTGGCTTTTAGAACACTTTCTTTCACAAAGCTTCTCATGTACAGAATAAATAAATATTTGGAAAATGGAGACATCAAAGTTTAAGGACTGAAGTGTACTGTTTTCCCTGCAGTTAGCTGCTTGAATATGAAACAGTTTTGTTCCAGCTGTAATTCAATAAGTCACTGCTGGACTTGCTTCTCTTCTACCCTTCCTCTTTTCACTGAGATTATTAGCAAATTAAAGTTTTCTATGGGCCTATATATTGAAGTATTTATAACATAAATAGTTGAGGCCAATATTGTTAGCCACGTAGTTACATAGTTCATTCAGTGTGGATTAGACATGCAATATGCAACACTAATAAAAATGAATACAAAATCCAAACATCATCAGTTCTGAGGGATATAATTTGTCGTCTTACTATGCTTAGTCTCTGTTTATGCTCTGAAGTTCTTGTTTATATGTAAAGCAGCTGTAAAGAGTACTGAAAAAACAAGCTGGAGAGAAATCCATTCACTCCCTTTCTTATTACCGAGCTGTAATATTTTGGTGGTATAAACAGGATTTTTGGCAGAATATGATCATGTATTTCCTATGTGTAGTTGAGACTTCAACATGTCAGTTATCTAGTATCAACAATTAAATTATTTATTTAAAGTAGGAAAGAAAAAGGAGAGGAGAGGAGAGGAGAGGAGAGGAGAGGAGAGGAGAGGAGAGGAGAGGAGAGGAGAGGAGAGGAGAGGAGAGGAGAGGAGAGGAGAGGAGAGGAGAGGAGAGGAGAGGAGAGGAGAGGAGAGGAGAGGAGAGGAGAGGAGAGGAGAGGAGAATGTGTGGTACCAGTCTGTAACCTAGAGGTATGCACAAAGGGAAGGACCAGAGTTGGATTTTCAACTGTTCTGGTGACTGGGTCAAACATCCACACTACAAGTTGATGGTCCTACATGTTCCGGAGTACAGAGGTGGCTTCGGAAATATTTCATGATTTTATGTATCTTCTTATACTCACTCTCTTGTTGTGATTAGTAGTGTCACTAGTAAGAAAATGCTTATAGACTGCGTAGTGGAGGGGATGGAAATAACCTCTCAAGCTCCCATTTTGCTAATGAACTGGAAAACCCTACATAGTCTGTGAAAATGATATTTGTAAAACTTTTGTGATCTAGTTATTCAAATATATATAAGCATAATCCATGTTACAGTCACATACAAACTGATTAACTAGTTGAGACTCATTTACAGATCGTCAGACTTGTGCTCAGACTGACAAAAATGAACTTGTCCTGTCTGCCATGAGGATTTCAAGGGATAAAAATTAGGATCTAAAAGAGTCAGAGGGGGTTTTGTGAGGTTTTTGTGGTTTTTTTTTTTTTTGTTATTGTTTTGTTCTTTGTTTTTGTTTTTGGTTTGGTTGTTGTCTTTTTCTCCCCTAAAATATGCAAGAACCTTCTTATATTTCTTGGTGCGAAAGGAAAGAGAATGTATGGAAACCAAATGACCTCAGCTGGGTGTTAAGAATGAGTGACAGAGCATCTGAAGCAAAGAAAGGGACTATAAGCGTGTGTAGTCATCAGGAAAAAGGGATGATCAGGAATTTATTCTGGGAAATTAGAATCAGCATTGTGAGTATAAGCTGAGGTGGTAGTGTGAAGGAAGGCTTGATCAGTGTTTCCAATCAGGATCCAGGTCAGCAAACTGTACATTATTTCACCTCATATGAACAATGTAGTTAGAAACAATGAATCAGGTCTGAGTTTCAACTATAAAAAAACATAAAGTAGACAATAATTCAAAGAAAATGTTATTCCCAGTTACTCTGGTCCTGGCTATTGACTACTAGGGGGAAATACTACCCGGAGGAGAGCTTCTATTGAAATCTAATTAAAATTAACATTGTCTTCCAGTACTGATGGAAAAATGCATGGCATGACTTCTGTACACAATATCACAAGTATTCAAGGGTGATATACATATAAATATTATCTACAATGAAAAACATGCATTATATTTTTTCTGGAGAAATTTACATCAACATTAAATTAAAAGCTCATCATCATATTATAAAAAGCTTGAGTATAAGAGAATGAGAATTTTTATAGACTTATGCAAAATATGTCATAGCAACTAATTAATGCAGCTACTCGTGACAACAAGAAATAAAATCATTTGTTGCTTTTTTTTGTCTTTGTGTGTTTGTTTATTTGTTTTGTTTTATGGAAGTGACATTCTTGCAATAAGCTAACTGGTAGGTTTACTTTTCAATTTGCTTATCGTTCTTATGTTTGAAGAAAGCTAGGAATTGAAACTTTTTTTTTAATTAATTCAATTTTTTATTTACTACGTTAGTAAAGATTTCCCTTCCCAGATGAACTTTTGTACGAAACACATCACAGAAAAAAAGTCTTTTTGAGTTACCCATGTATGTATTCAGTCAGACCCTAAAAAACATAGCAAAAAATTGTTTTTTTTCCAAGCTCTGCTGGCAAAAAGTTGTTCAAGAAGTTTCAACCCATATGAAGGCTAAAGTTACTCCTTAATAGATGCAGTTCCACTGAAAGCAGCAGCCTGCTTCCATTGCCTAGGGCAACACACAGATGATGGATAGTGCAACAGATGAATCTTCTCCTCATCTCCATTCTAATCTCACTCTACTAATTGTCATCAATATCATCAGTGTCAGTAGCCTAAGCTACCACTCTGAGCCTGCAAGCTTTCCATCAGTGCTAGCCCTGCTGCTCCTCCTGGGGCTTACCCCTCTGCCTGTGCCATCTGCGGTAGTACTTAGTGCCCATCCCCTGCACCTGTGTGCAGGCAACAAATGATGGAAATAGAGCCTGGGCTCTAATGGGTGGCCCGCATTGCAGCAGAATAGGAAAGGTTGTTGTAGCTGATGTGGCATGAAATGGATGCTGTAGGTGATGAATATCCTAATATCATTTTCAGTTTGTAATTTCCTGCATATTCTAAGAGATCATTAAGATTGCAGAAATCAAGCATTCAGAGCCTAGGAAATATAAAGACTGAGGCAGTTCCACAGTCTGAACACTAGCCATTGTGTGATACCACTGTTTATTACAGTGTGACAGAATGACAGAATCACATTTTCACAAAATGTACATTTTCTGAAGGTCCAGGATAGGCAGGAAGACTTGTCTGCAGTGTCAGAATTATCCTTATCATTTAGCAGATAGGTCCATGTATCATTTACTGTTCACTGTGCAACTGCTTCAGAACACAGGATCATTAATTCCTTCTTAGATTTCTTTTTGATGATCAGACTTTAGCATGGACTGTCCACAGACATTAATGAATAATCATTGGATATCACATTGCAGTGAAATGATGACGTACCTATTTTCAAAGAAGAGGGACACTGAAGCACAAAAATATGAGTGTCAGATATCATAATTTTACTGTATCTAGTTTGAAAAATTAGTGTTTTTATTTTCAAATTATATTTTTATCTCATAGGTGTCTGCAGAGGAACAGCCAAAGAATTATAATCACTGACTTTGTACAGAATATTGTCAGTACAGTGCAATACCACATCTGAAACAGATAGCAGGGTAGTCATGTATGCCAAACAAAAATCTTCAAAATTGTTATTGTTCATGTAGGCATCTTCAAAGCGGATACTGATTTGCTTTATGCCATGGAAAAGGACAAAGATTCAGGCTGGCCTGTACATGCGCAGTTACCTATGAAGTGCACAACACAGAGTAAAAATAAGCAAGATAGTATCTCTGTTGGAAATAGTGGCAAATTCATAGACCTGCTCATGACTGATTAGGACACAATTAGATGAGGTTGTGCATGCTGACACAATTGCGTACGTTCCTATTACATCTATTTAAGTCTTACAGTACAGCTTAAACTTGCACTTTCTTCTTTATCACAGACTGTGTATTCACAGCATCTTCCTCCTCCAGGCTGCCAGGAGCCAGCCCTGCCATCAGCAGAAACAGCATTTGCTTTGCTGCCTTCCATACACTCTCTCATGCATCTTTACTCTTCTTGCTATGGCTTCAGTGTCAGTGCAAAGCAGGAAGCACATTGGCATAAATTCACCATGAACTCAGCATCACATCACTCCTAATTTTTATTCCAGGCAGTCTGAGCTGATATCTTTAGATATCACCTTCCCAGGTAGGCAGCTGCCATTTGGACCTTAAAATAATACAAAATGTGGTGCAAATGTGTTGAGTTCTGAACCAAAGCAAGGGTGAAAACCAAAATGTTCACACACATGCACAACAAGAGTCAGAACTATTATTTCAGTAATGAATATGCCATTGTTTTCAGTCAGGAAGGTAGTGCTAAACTGCAGCTTAGGAGTTGAAGAATTTGAGTCAAAAATCTGCCGAATGATTGCAAGGTGCTGCCTACAGCTGAAGGAAGAAGCCAGGAAAGATATGTTCAGCTTTCAGGTGTGCTTGTGGAATAAAGATATGAAGGAAGGGGAGTGGAGAAAAAGAGACTGGCAGCTAGTGGGGCAACAAACCTCTTCAGACTACGGGGAGGAGAGTCTGGCCAGAGTGAGAGAGGTGAGGGCTGGAAGTCCTCTGCTAGGAAGCAGTGGCCTGAGAACAAAGACACAGAGAGAAACGGGGCTGAGAGGATGGATGGGAAGTGGGAAGGGAAAAGCTGGCAGGTACAGCGTGGTGCTGAGAGGAGCTCTAGCAGAGAAGCTGGTTTCTGAACTTTAGTATTAGGGGAGATAAAATGCCACAGGATGTTAATATGGTCCCTGGGGACAGAAAAAAGAGTAAATGTCCTGTGGATTAGTTTAATGGCAAGAAGCATTTCATCTTCCATCTGTGGAAACATGGGCAGGCTTTTTCCATACAAGGGTTAAAATTTACATCACTACTGGAGATCTGTTTAAGAGTGCGTGCGGGTTAAATACACTGAATCCTCATCCCATACACAGTAAGGCAGCTACAAGTCAAACATAATGACAGTGCTGATTAATTAGGTACTCCTACCCCCAGCACTTGAGAGTGATTTATGGAGACACATCTCTAACCTGATCCATTGTGCTGACTGGATTAATGGAGTGAGCTAGAGAAATTCACTGGCAATGTTAGATACAGAGCAGGAAAGCATTAACCCTTGGAGCTTTCTTATCTAGCCTATTGACAGAATATTAATTATGACAAAACATACATGTCTCACCTAATTATCTTTTGATAGCTAAGCATATATTTTTATTCATTCATGATGAAGATACTGGAGTGCAAATCATTTGCACATAAACATTTTAGAAAAATATGGAGATAACGGTGAATTTGCAGAGTCCACTGTAAACAGGAGACTATAAATGTCTTCCTTTAATTATTGACCATTTACTTTAGATTATTAGAACAAGTGATGTAGCAAGGAGATGAAGTTGTTTTGGAATATAAATTGGAGCATCATTAGATTGCATATATACAAACACTCATGATGCACTATAAATGCTGTGTTTTTCCTGTTAAGTCTGCCTCTAGCAAGCTTATCTTCTCAAGTTTGGGCCCATTTTTGAAGTAATGTAACACCATTTACTAACCCAGACTTATACTCCAGAACTTGAGACATCAAGGCTCTGCGTGATGGGAAGGCACAGTACACAAGCTGATTTTAATACCTACCCTATCTACTCACTGAAGTGGAGCAGGTGCACCCCACAAAGTTGGAAGAGCTAGCAGAGTCTCCTGGCAGACTTTAGTGGCTTCAGGGATTTATTCTCTTCTTCCTGGTGAAGCAGAATCACTGCACCTCACAGAAAGAGTGTTTGCTTCCACCAGTGAATAGGGCTGTGAATGCAGCTTATTTGTCTAGTAATGCATACTGTAGTTCACGACTGCAGGATGGTACTCTGCAGTCACCACCACAGGTAAATGTGAATGTGTATGTATTCAGTAGGTTTTTCACAAAATTGAAGAAGACTTCTGAACAGGAAAAAGGAAGATAAACAATCCCTAAACATTGAAAGATTTTGGTTCAAAATGTTCAAAATGAAACATTACTAGTTTTAGTTCTGGCCTGAAAAACAGAAGAGAGGAAAATAAAGTAAATGAAAGATGTCATCTTTTACCAAACTAATGTTAAATCCACAAACACTTTAAAGCTCCAGATTTTTATGGATTTAACTAATTAAAAGAAGAAACATAATAAAAACATTCTCTTTAGTCCTATCTTGAATAGAAAATATGTTCAGTTAATCCAAGAAGTGACTATTTTCATTGCGCTGATCACTGTATTTATACATTCTAGCTGAGCTGTGTCTAAACTTTGAGGCAGTTATGCTTTAATATTGCAGTTTGCAGTCCTGGTTCCCCATATCTGGTTTGCCCTGATGAGTCCACTGCCAGATTAAAGGAAAAGGGATACTTTGCAGAGCCATTGTTCTCAACACAACCAACAGAGTACTTCTAGTTACATTTGTTCCAGGTACACCATAAAAACGTAGATCAGCACCATAAGGACAGTCATTTCTGTGCATAACTGAGCTGCTATTTCAGAGAGGAAAGTAGGTATGAAGCATCTCTCTTCCTGCTCCCTGCTCCATTTCGCTTTCCTTCATCATCATTCAAGTGTCTACAAAGCAAGTACTTTTTATCAGAAAGAAAAAATAGCCCAACTTGAAGCCATGTTGTTTTTTGCTTGTTTGTTTGTTTTTCTGTAGTACGATTTGTGCCTCAGGTAGATTGTTGAAATATAATTTGGTCATCAAATCTCCACACAACAGGCATACTTGTGAAAAAACGAAGGCATATTCCAGACGATCAGCACAGATGACCGAGATCTGAATAATATCACATTATTTCATATCTGACTGCAGGCATTTTTTTGCATAGTTGAGGTTTGCCTTCCCAGGAATCTCTTGCTATTAGTACAGTCAAGGAGAACAGATGCTCCAGTACTCAAAATTATTGCTTTCTGAGCAGGGGGAAAAATAATTCACCTTTCTCTTTGCTTTCTCTGTATAGATATTTGAAATAAAGACAGGGCTGCAATGTCTTTGTTGATACTTTTATTCTGTATTTTTATTATTTGTAGGCTAGTCTTTTCACAAACTCTTTCTAGGTATGTGGGCCAAAGACAAGCTATATTGAAAATTTTAGACTCAGGACATTTCTAAGAGATATGATAGTCATTTTAAGTGACCAGAAACTCACCCGGACTGTTTTAGAATTTTACCCTTAGGAAACAGAAGAGGATGAAAAAATACTTTTCTAGACTGGGAAATCTTACTTGTCACCCTGCACCTGAGCCATCTGCGAGGCAGAGGAAGGGTCTGTGAGAGTAGTTGCTGTGGAGTGGTCTTGTTCCCACATCTCACAGTGCAGCATGGATTTCTCCAGATGTATAACTCTTAAAACGTTTACTGACCAAGAGTGACGTGAAAGACGGATGCTCAGTGCTTAATTAGGATGCTAAGGTTCGCTAACAAAACTGATTTATTTCATTTTTTGTCACTCTCCATAGTAGACAGCATGACAATAAGGGACAGTTTGAGGAAGCCAAGTATCAGGGCACTTTTTCATTCAAAATGTTCACTCGGATTTATAATCTATCTGCCTGAGTCATATGTGCACTGCAAGAAATTACATCAGTCTACCAATATGATACAGCTTCTGGAAGAACAGAACATGAGAAAACATACATCAAATTTAGGCATTGCTGAGAAGATTTACGTTAGACACTGGAGGCTAGAGCAGAAGAATGTCTAAGTGACCTCTCAAGGTCCCTAATTTTTCTCTGGTTTTATGAATATTGCTTTTATCTGCTGGTTTGGTTTTGGTGTTTGTTTTTTGTTTTGGTTTGGTTTTAATTTGCTCTTTTATTCACAGTAATAAGCATAGGCTTTGAAACAAAAGGGGAAAAAAAAGTGAATATGAAAATTGCTTATTTAAATTATTTCTCCTGTTCAAAATCAATCTTGAATTATTCATAACAGAAGTAGGGAAAGAAGAAAAGTAGGAGGCTGAAAAATGGCATTATTCAAGCTGTGCCATTTTGTGTAATATCCTCTGTAACAATAATGCCAAAGGTAGGAATAATGCAGGTGGGAATGCTACAAGGAGAATGGTTTCTTGCTGTGTGTCTCATGCTCTTCCCCTTAGTAGTGCTAAAAGTCAGTGTTGGGTGAAACACAAGGCTGTTCTTGAATAACAGTACTTATAGACTGAAAATAAAAATATTTTCAGGATACTTACAGTCTTATAGAAAGTATATACGTGTATAAATATAAATGTAATTTTATACATATATCTGATAGATAATGCATAAATCGCACATATTTGAATAAGACATAAAATGTACATTCTAGATGACCACCTTTTAATTCCTGCCCAAATTCTCCTTATGCCAGACTGGTTGTTGTCCTAAAATATTTTATACTGGAAAAACACTGTTTTCAGGATGAAATGAGTGTTTCTTCAGATTTCAGACTGCACTCCTCATTAGTTTTACCTTTGGGCAAGCCTGCTCCTCCATCTCCTTGGCATAAAGCCTAATGTGTTCTCTAATCCACACAAATATATGGTACACAACCCAGAACCATGTCAGATATCATGTTTAAACTCCATCTCATCTCTGCTGATGCTTCCACTTGCTCTGTTGTTCTTGCTTTTATGAGCAATGGATGCCATTTGATGAAAATTTGACAGCTTTTGTTCTCACAGCCAGTTCCACCACTGTTCTCAAAATGGTTTCTGTTAAGCACATTGTTTTGATCCTTATCTCACAGTGGTACATTTTGTTGTACTCACATTAGATAACAGCTAGTGTGAGTCTTGGTCCAGCCAGAACTGTGAGATTGGGATCTTCAGCCTGAGCTGTGCAGTTGCATGTGACAAGGGCTAATTGGTGGTCAGCTGCATAGGGCAGGAAAGCGGAAAGTCAATAGATGCAAGGGATAGAGCACATCACACCTTTGTGATTGCATTTAGGGTGGGAGTCAGCAGCAGAAACAAGGGAGCCAGGCACATTAGACAATTTAGGGCATCTGAGATATCTGCAGAAATCTGATATATGACAAACAACAGAAGTGAGACTACTCCTTAGTGGAGCAGCACCTGCAGACCAGGAGATACACTCAAAACATTTTGAGTGACACTAGAAAGCTAAGCTAAGCAACTGACTTGATCCTTTAACACACATATGTGTGTGTTTATGAGTATATACATTATATATGCACCTATGCAGATACAATTAAAGCATACGTATCCATATATGTATATGTACATATATTTAATTTCTTGTTCTCTGTAAAGTAAGTCAGATGGAGAATATTATAAAACAACTTCTGAGTTTTATCTCATGTGTCAAGCTCTTCAAGCTAGTAGAGTTTGAAAAAGCTCATAATATTGGGTGTTGAGGTAGGATTTAGCATTTTTGTATCTCACTCATGGTAGATGGGAAATACACAACAAGTACCTGTGTACAGCTTCTATCTCAGTGAGATTACAATCATAATGAAGTTGTGATCTATGACAACGGCCCCTAGGTGCTGCCACAGTACAAATATTACTTTAAGAAAAATAAAAACAAAGATAAACTCGGGAGCAATTTACTGTAGAGATAAAAGAATATTTTGCATCTGACTGAAAGGAAGGAATGGGCACAGTGTTTTTAACTTGCAGCATAGAGGTTATTTTATGGTAACTTCTCATATGCACACACTCGTCCCATAGACAGTGCTTGGTATGTTGGCCTTTTTTCATGAATTGAAAAGCTACTACTCATAACTTTTGTTTAGTGCAGTCAAAGGTCATGCACACAGGTGACATGGCAGAATAGTGGACATACTGTACATCTAGCAGTGATTTATTCAAGTAATTGTCATGTTAGAGGATGGAGGATGTTCAGAAAACTGTCCTGAAACACCTCAGTTGATCCAAAATCTCTCATCTTGCTGAGGGTCAGTGGAATATAAGCACAGAACTAATGACATTATGCATGGAAAGAATATTTCCATGGAATGAAAGTTCTTTTTCTGGAACTCTGGCCTGGTAGTACTCTTTCCTAACAACACTGACTTCTCACAATTTTTGCTGACCCTGAATTTGTTTTATCTATGAGTTCCATATGTTTCTGTTTACTCCTTGAAAACATGGCTACATCCTCTTAAAATATTTAAGCAGCTGATAGATTGTTTTAAGCTGTTAATATCATGCTTAGATTTAAGAACATATTGGAATGTGCCACGTTCCCTTTAGAAAAGGGTTGTCCTAAGTTAAATGGGATTTGAGCTCTTACATTCCTTCCTTATTTGGAGTCTTTCTGAGCTTTATTCAATCACATGCAAAATCTTTATTCATGCCTCTATAAAACACATCTATTTTAAAGCCCAGATGAACTGCTAGAACATATAGCCCAATCTGCTCAATAATAAACCAAAGAACTCACTCAGATATGCCGATGTAAGGTAAAATATACTATATATACTACAAGTATAAAAGAAGTAAAGCACTTAAGTAGCTGAGGAAGCAGAATCTCATTTTAACATGATACATTAAGGCAATATGATATTGATATAAAATACAAACTATATATGAAGCTGTTATTCAAGTAGCAAGGCATTTTCAAATGGTGGATAGTAATAATTCGTGCCTAAATGGAGTCTCTTTGCACTTTTTAAGCATTAGGAAAGGAAAGAACAGAGAATGATGTAGACTAAAAGTCTTTAGCAGAGAGATTTCCTTTCAGATGCCACTGCAACTTGCTTTGGAAATAAAAAAATTCCCAACTGGTACAGTATTATTTGATAAGCACTTCTTTTTTTCTTCAGCTTCTTCTAAAGTCATCTATGTGCATTGTTATAGGATGAGATCAGCTTCCAGTTGTGCAATTAGGAATGTGAATAACATCTGCCACATTTGGTTTGTTCACTCATGTGAACACCCGAGAGAGTGAAATACATAGAGGATTGCTTTGTTTTGAGAAGGGGTAAGGCAGCACATTCCATAATTTTATCATTTCGATAGCTAAGACAATAAGTTTATACTAGAGAAAGCAGGATGTATAAACATACTATGCATCTGATGAGAAAATGATACAGCTTACGAGATCCTCTGTTACTCTAGGTTTTTGTCTCAAACATAGACTAGCCCCTTTCATCACCACCTCATCAGAAAGAAAGAGAAATTTTTTGAAGGAGTAGGCAATTTGTCTCAGTGCCAGTCCCATGTTTTTGTTTTTGTTTTTTCATTGGTTGTTATGTTGTTATTTTTTTCATTTGAAGTGTTTCAAAAGTGTTGTGGATGTAATTCAAACTTCCACAGAGAGATATATAAATGAGGGAGGTAATCAGTTGGAGCTATAAGCAACAATATCAGAACTATTAACGATATTGGCACACAGTGCCCTTTCTGCATAGTCAGTAAACAAGTTCAAGAGAGCTTGCATGCCAAAGAATCCATAGGATTTAGCATTAGTATTTGACCTTCATGTTTCAGGAAAGTTACAAGCGGCAAATATGATAACTATCAGAAAATTCTTCCTTCATGGATAATAGAAAGGGATAAAAGTGGAGGGTGTTCTGACAATGTAAAAGTGCTCCACAGTACAAGAAGGATGTTAAGATGCTTGAAAGTGTCCAGAGGATGGCAACAAAACTGGTAAGAGGGGTGGAAGGCATGTCCTGTGAGAAGAGGCTGAGGACACCTGGGTTGCGCCGTCTGGAGAAGAGGAGGCCGAGAGGTGACCTCATTGCTCTCTGCAGCTCCCTGAGGAGGGGAAGCTGAGAGATGTGCTGGGCTCTGCTCCCTAGGAACTGACGGCAGGATGGGAGAGGCACAAAGTGCAGCTCATAGGGAGATTCAGACTGGGCAGTAGGAAGCATTTATTTACCTTGAAGATGATCAAACACAGGTATGGCTTCCTGGAGAGGTGGTTGATGTCTCCTGCCTGTCAGTGTTCAAGAGGCATTTGGACTATCATTCTATTCTAGTCTAGTCTAGTCTAGTCTAGTCTAGTCCAGTCCAGTCCAGTCCAGTCCTTTCTATTCCATATTTTCATTTATATATATGTATCTATATATAAAAACACATTATCATGAGCAACTTGTTTTCAATGTCATCTCCAAGCAAGTGAGGTTATCAAGAATAGTCAACGTGGATTCTCCAGGGGGAAGTTAGTTCTCAATATTTATCTGCAAATCTTTTCAATACTTTATCTTATTCTTAGTGATAAGGACTCAGTTATGAAAGTATAACACATATCTGGCCAAATATATCAATCTCTGACTAAAACCACATCTCTAGAAATACCTTTGCAACTCCGTCTGAGCAGCTAGAGCACTGGGCTATGCATCTTCCGAGATTTGCAAACTGTCGCTCCTGCTGGTGGAGAGAAGGTGGTAGACAGCAGAGTGCTAGACCATGTCAGTAGCTTGGGTAAGGATAGCATGGTGGAGCCTGCAGTGGACTTTTCTAAATTTGACAAAAGCTGCTCTCTGTCTCTACCATAAAGCCACAAATTAGAATCTTTAGATTACCACAGTAATTTTTTTCTACTAATCCAATGGTTACTGAAATCAGGTCCACCTCAAGTTGCTTTTTTTCCCACTGGTAATTTAGCCGTCTGATGGGTTCTCATATGATTATAGTACTATTATGTCTGTGCGATCTTCAGGTACCTTTCATGTTTTGATTGATATGAAAAAGCCTAAAGGACTATTTGAGCACTGATAAAACAGCACAATAGAAACACTCAAAGCAGCTGGAGTAGTTACCTTAAAAAAAGACAATTTCTTTATAACAATTCCCATTATTTAAGTGTACATATGTTAACAAATTTTATTCATTATGTAACTGAAGAAGTAGTTAGGGAGTGTGATAGCAAGTTAAAAGATACGTTTCACATATATTTATGCACTGGTCAAATGTCATTTGTTGTATAAAATTTGGCTCTGTTGTGGCTCAGAATGTATGTGTGCTCATATGCACTCGTATCAATAAGCGTAAAAAGGCATTAAAAGGTAGTTATACATAATCCTTTGAGTTTTTGGAACACTTGTAATGTATACCATGACATATCTTAATCAAATTTCGATGTGGGAAGGAATTTTGCAAATATGGTATGCCTACATGATTACAAAATGAAATTATATTTTTGTAAGTTCTATCTGTTCTTTAACATGATAGTCCTGCTTATGTAGACAGATTTAAATGTCTTCATTTCAAACTTTTATTTTGAATTTAATACTTCAGTCAGTGATATTGCCAAAGGTTTCCATTGCAACGATATTTTATTCCACAGCACTGAGCTTTATCTTTTAGTTTTAGGCTACTTGATTTCACTGGATGTGCTCTCTAGCCTTTCAAGTTTATTTGTATTGGGCAAGAAGCCAATGGTGTTAATGCATGGAAACCAGGTAGCTGTCAGGACTATTGCAGCAGCATATCTAATTTTGTTATATTAAAGTTGTCACAAAACATTAAGTAAGAGATTACATGAAGTATGCATAGGGCAAATAGTTTATAATATAATAAACCAATAAGGTTTTGAGCAAGATAAAACATGATTCTTTTATGTTATTTTCTTCTTTATTTCCTGTTTTGTTTGTGCTATTCCCCATTCTTTTCTAAATAATTGCTGAAAATCTGAGTTGTGAACCTGTGTCTGCCTATTTATACAAATTTATTTTTATTTTTTTTCCATAAATGCCACAGAGATCCTTTAGGTAGTTCTGCTCCCCTACATATCTTTTTAATGCTTACAGGGAAGAAACTAATTCTGACAACCTCAGCGTACTATGCCTACAACAGTGAAGTTTTAATCTTGTTTAGGTCCTCCAGATGTTACAGCAATACAATAAAATCATAAATGGAGATACCTCTCTGGCCCTAGAGTGGCACAAATACATTTTGAGCTCCATTTTATGAATAAAATATTCATCAGTAATAGAGCATTACGCCATGCCCCTTTTAGAAAACAGAAGCTACAGGAAACAGTACATTCTAGCTGAGGAAATGTGGAAATGGAAAGTGCTTGATAGCCAAGATGAGATGGGGGTACAGTTCCCTAAAATGTCCCAGGAGGTAACTCTTCTCTGTGGAGCAATAAAAATCAAAACATAGAATAAGCAGTTGCAGATCTATATGGGAGGAGGCAGCTAGGTATCAATGAATCCACCCATACAATTGAGTTGATCTAACCATGATTTTCATCATTCACATCTCACATATATTACTTCTCATGCAGAAGGAGTGGAGTGAAGGCTGAAGGAAAATCCCATTTCAGGTTCGAAGACTGTCGAGATACCTCACACTTGTGGCTTTAATTCCAGTCCAGTGTTTCATAAGTAAAAATAAACAGCCTTCAGTGCAGGAGGTGGTTCACAGCATCCATCTCTCTGATGACTATTACTCCTTCCTTCTTAATAAAATAACTCAGGTATTTAGAGACTGTGAATAAACCTTCATTCCTCCCACAAAAACTACATGAAATAGGGTCTGTGGTCGGGTGTTTGCTCCTGACTCACTGCTGTTGTGTTTTACTTTTGAACTTAACATGCAGATTTAGGCTGATTAACCATGATGAGCTATGACAGGGTCAAAGACATATGGTGGCACATGAAAGGACAGCTGCCTACACAGTTTCAGTGAGACAGTATTTGCAAGAAAGACCCCAACTGTGGCAGTGTTGCAGATCTTTCAAGGAGGTCTCTGCTCCTCTCTGTTCTCTGAAAGGCAGTCTCAGTGAATTTTTGTTAACCCTCAAACAGTATTGTTCTGTCCTTGATTCACTGACAGTTTCTTCCCAGGTTTTCTTCTATTTCAGTTCAAAAAGGAGCTTTTTCAGTTCAAAGCTAGTGCTGTTCAGCTTTACAATAATGAGGGGGTGGAAATAAAGTTGTCTTTTCTCTTACCATGTAAACTGTGATTAAAAAAAAAAAAAGAGCTAGCCACCACTTGCTTTTTGTCTGAAACTAAAATCTGACAATATCTGTTGTATGTGCTGTGAGAGAAAGGAGACTAAAACCATATTGGAACAATTCTATTTTACATTGTGTGACTCCTACTGAAAGGATTATGGAACCCAGGAAAAAAAGAAGGAATTTTTCTTCATGATGCTTTCTTCAGTTCCCTGACACCAGTATCTGCTGAATGGCAGCAGCTTGCAATGGAAGAGTGCCGATCAGCTTTAATTTGCTTTAATTCTTCCTGCCTTGGAAAGGGGAGACAACTCAGACAATCAAAATGTTGCAGTGGAGTTCCCTAGGGTGGGTAAAGTTGGAACTGATATGACATAGCTTTGAGCTTTAAAAAAAAGAAGATGATGCAAGTTGGGTCTCAAGTGGGGGTTTTGACCTGTATCTACTGTTCTGTCCTTTGAGTCACAATCAGACATGGCACACCTACAGCACGCTTAGGACATCAAAATTATCTTATTGATCTCAGTAATGTAAAGGTGCTAAATCAGGTAATCAAGAAAACAATAAAAATAGTTATCTATTAAATTTAGACACCCCTAGGATTGTTAAGGAAGACTCTTTAAGATCATTGGTACTGGATCATGTATTTCAGTTCAACTTCTGCACAAAAGGCCATTAATTGTGCAGAATTTTGAGCATCCATAGTTGGAATTTGTTTCATAGAATTTCTGGGAAAACACAGAATCCAGAGTCACTTCAGTTTACCTGCTTATTTCCCATAAGTCTCCTCATAGTGTTACCTGGACCATTACTAATCACATCTATATATTTCTTTTTAATAACTTTTAAACAAACATTTAATGAAGACTATGCATCTGGAAATAGAAATTATAGGCTTGGAAACATATTCACCTTTGCACATTTAGGTGAATGACTGACCTTTGAACTGCTTCTGATAATGCAGATTTCAGAAATTAACTGACATGAAAGCATCTAAAAAGGCTACAACAAGCCTTGTATAGAGAATCACCATACACTGTTGCTGAAATAGTTAACAAGTAATTTGACACATCACTGGGAAGTAATTTCTCTTATTTGAGTGGGGCTAGAGCTGGCATTCAACCTTGACAAAATATTTCATTCACAAATCTGTTCCTAGACTTCTCATATTTAAAAGAATGCATAAACTGTAACAAAGCCATTTCAGCTGGAGCACTGAAATGTAAAAAGAGACTTTTCATCCTGTATTCATCTACCTGTGTAGAAATTCAGAAAATTCATTACATTTTACTATCAAGAAAACTACATAAGTACTAGTCTTGTTTAGAAGAAGAGGACTTGGTGAGTATTGTATAAGACACTTGACAGTTGGTTTCCTTCAGGTACAATGATTTTACATTTGAATTTGACCTCATTGATGTGAGGAGAAGTATTCAGCTGATAAAAAGGAGTCTTCTGTGAAACTGTCATATTTTTGGCTCATTTTAATCAGCAGTAGTTTCATGTCAAAGAGACACTTCACAATTGTTACAATTGGCAGAATGTCTTTTTTTTTTTTTTTTTTTAAAGAATGTTATAAAGTCCTGATTGGCGCTACAGCAAGCTTGTCACCAGAGACAGTCTCAAGTCCTCACAGTCATACAGCCCTGTGCAATTTGCTTGGCAGGAAGCTGGCACAAAAAGTGTGCCACTGAACTAATGAGAAAGAAAAACTCCATGAAACTGGTGTAATTTTGGACACCCTCATGTTAACCATTCAGACAAAAACCATTGCATGACCTCTATTTCATAGTTAGGCTTTAGACTGATCCTCCTCAGAGATGTGGCGTATGCAGTTGAGTCATTTACCTGTTTTCTCTACCCTAATACCTGTTGTTGGCCATGTTCAAACAAATTCAAAAGGCAGAATAGTGGTGAAAAACTTAAGGAAAATTACGTTTCCATAAATTTCTTGAAAATCAATGCAAGCAATGTAAGGAGAGATCCAACTCAGGGCTCCTACTGAGGAACTAATATTATATACTCTTTCTGGCAGCAGACTGTTGGCCAATTGGCACAGGAGCCCTGGCTACCTAATCAGCCTTCACAAAGCTTGAGACTAGCTGTAGCATGAGCTGCTGCTTGTGAGTGAAGCTGTCCTTCAGGCTAAGGAGGGGAATGGAGTTAACTGTGGTCTGAGAATAGGAGTGAAGGGATTTATGGGACAAAGGACACAAATCTGTGCAAAATCAGGCTTTGTTAATTGCACTGCTCATCAACAACCTTGTTTTATGTAGGCCTAAATGTATTAAAATAGAATGAAGCTTTAAAAAGTAATAAGAGGAGTGTGTAAACTGAAATATACTGGGTATAACTGAAACAGAAAAAAAATTCTACTCTCTCTCCCATTTAAAAGAAAATAAGAGAAACAAAATGAGCTCATTGATTTCATGCCAGAGCTTCATTTGCTGAGTTAGCTGGGGATAATATGAGGTATAATTACATTAAAAGAAAAAAAAATCATTTGTATCATCTAATAATTCCTATGTCCAGGTATTGTTTCTAAAACATATTTCAAAATCTCAGAATTAAAACTCAGTCTGCAGCTATTCATAATGAGTTAAAAGCTCTTCTGTACATGGCTTAGAAGTAGTTTGTATTTGTTAGATAGTATGAAGTCAAAAAAGTTTCCTTTGTACCAAGTCTATGTGGAATGAAATGAACAGAGAGGACAGTGGTAAAAATCTATAGAGGCAACACATTCAAGTATTCCTATGCTAGCAAATATTCTTTGCAAACATTTGCTGCAGAGTCATTATCTCCTATGGAGGCTGTTTGGTCACATAACTCAGGTAAAATCACTGCAAGTCACTGCCATTTGGCAAGGCACAGGAGTCTAGCTGGATGACAGGAATTTACCTACATTGCAGTTTGTGGAAATGAGTTGCCTGCAGTCTTCCTGAATGTGTAAGTTGCTTGCCTACTGCATTAGAAAATAGAGCTATGTCCATAACCCTATTTCTACTATCCTTTCTGAAGCCTGAAGTAAAATCTCACTAAACTTGAAAGTCATAGACATGAACTTCAAGGCATTAGCCTGTATATTTATTGCTTTCATATATTTTGTGATCATAGTCCATTACCAAATTCCTCTTCAATATTAAAAAAAAGAAAATATTAATGTTAATATAACCTTTAGGCTTTATTAACATTTAATATTAAATGTTGTTTGGATGTTTTTAGAACCACATACACATTTGCATGAAATCACTAGGAGTCTTTTCATTAACTTCAAGGATGAGATGATGAATTGCTGAAAGAGGAGGAAAGAGTAGTTATGGATCTCAAATTTCACTACACATTAAAAAATACCCTCCCCCCAAATACATTAAAAAAAAAAAAAAGAAAACTTAGTCAGTTGGCTGATCTGATAATGCTTCTGTAAGCTTTATTTTGAGCTCTGACTGAACTGATTTCAAGACTAAGATTTGCAGGATACAATCCATAAACTCCTAATGACAAATTTAGAAATTTCCCCTTAGTATTTAAGCATCACATGACTCAGTTTTCATTAGTGAGATAGCTGTCTCACTTTAAATGTACTAAATACTGTAAACGGGTATTTTAATGTTAATTTTATTGATTTAAAAAAAAATCTTAACTCATTTACTCACTAATTACTTAACAAACAGTATACAGTGAAATGAAGAACGAGTGTTCAAACAAAACGGCTTATAATACCTGGCACAGTTCCCAGAAATCAAGCCATTTCACATTCTTGATGCACTGCCAAATATGTTTTTGTTGTCTTCCTCTGTCAGTGTAAACAAACATGGTGGTGGCAGCTGGGGGGAAGCCGGAAGGGCTCGGGGTCCAACTGGCTTTGTCCATGTCTACAGTGCATCTCCACCCCCTGCTACTCCCAAATGCTTCTGCAGATCTGATTTCCCACACTACAATTGCGTAAAGGAAGTTTAAAAGAACTGCGTGTATACTTCATAGGAGGGTAATAAGGCATTGCAAGACTAACTTCACACTTCGCTCATCTGTCAAGGGGGTCTCCCCTTCCCAACAATACCCCAATGTTTTGGTAGGCAGGCTCCAGCCCACTTAGCCAGTGAGGAGGCATGGGTGGAATGCCAGGTATGTCTACAGAGCAAAGTAGCGCAGGCAGCCTGACGCCAGGAGAGAATAGGCAGGTACCTATTGAGTTACAGGATTTCTACAAATCTAATCCACGTGTAATGTGAGACTTATTACAGAGTCAGCCTCTGCCAGGGCTGTGAAAAGTCTGGGGATATGAACAGCCCCAGGAACAATGATCCCAGTTAACTCATTGCAACCCAACATCAGTTGACCAAAACTAATGCTCTTTTATCCTTGTAATTCATTTCTTGAGCAGTGATTACAAGCTGTATCTTATCAAGTATTTAATAGCAAAGGCAAGAAAATACTGATAAGACTCTGGGTGACATTGTTTCTACTGCAACACTGCATATTCTAATAAGGATAATGTTTAATGACTGTTATGAAGAATATATATAACATATTAAGCAAGACAATTTAACATGGAAAATATTTTCATACATATAAAACAGTAAAACCATTCTGCACTCCTAATAATACAGAGAAAAAAAAATCAAATGTTTCCAAATCTTATTACAATTATAAGATTCCTTGCTGATTTTGGGAGGTACATTGGGAATAAACTGCAGCATTAAAAAAAAATGACTATCTGATACATCTTTGTTAATTTCTTCAGTCACTACAACACTGGATGGGACCTATGATTGCACATTCAGTGTCTACTTGTTAGGCATTGTTTTAGTCATAAACCTCTTGCATTACATATTATTTTCATCACATGATATCTTAAGTAACTTTATCAAATAATTAAGCACAGCCTTTTACAATCAATTAATTTTTAATTTGGATGTTGCTGACTGCAAAGATGAAATTAATTTTATACTGTAGTTAATGAAGGCTAACATCCCCCAAAATAGTCTGTAGTTATTTGGGATATTTTTGAATGCCAGAAATTCAGAAATGATTGTTATGATGTTAAATCCACATTCATAGTTGCACCTTGCAACAGAATAGTGATTTTATTCCTTTCCTCAGGCTGTTTAATGGCCATATGACACCTTTAGAAAAGGTCAATGGCTACAGGGTCTGACATTATCAGTTCATCAGTGATATTCATCTGGCTATTTACTGACACAAATATTCTACTCTAGCAATTAAAAGTAAACAAGGTTTTGGAAGAACAGTGGCCCAGTCACAACAGAAGTTGAAAGCTGATTCAGGCTAACATTAGGAATGATTGTTTTGCCCAATTTGTATACATTTTGTGACTGATAAAAATCAGAAAGCTAGAGATTATTTGTCATTGTTTCTCCATGTTACTAGAATTGCAATGTAAAATTATTTTGCTGATTTGTAGTGGGAACAGGCATGTGGAGAATACTTTTTATATTGATATATTTGTCACAAGTGATATGAACAAATGTGTCTTATTTTTAATCATAGAATGAATCACAGAGTGGCCACAATGATCATCTAGTTTCAACCCCCCTGCTATGGGCAGGGTTGCCAGCCACTAGTCCAGGTCCAGGCTGCCCAGAGCCAGATCCAGCCTGGCTTTGAATGCCTCCATGGATGGGGCACCCACAATGGATCTCCTTTACCTAAATTTGGAGGAAACTGACAGAATATAAGGAATTCAAGATGTCAAATGGTAAACTAGGAAACCTAAAAACTGCATTAGCTGCTCAGATGCTGAATGTGAACATCTTCTCAGGGCAGATCAAAAAAGAGTTCAAAATTTGCAGGAACTAGCATTGTACTCTCTGTTGAGCATCAGGTCCCAGTATGGATGTGATGGATGCTCACTGACTGATGTTTGAGGAAAGCATAACAGGTTTCACAGAAGTTATGATGGTGTGGAGGGTGCCATGTAACTCAGCCAGTTGGAAAGTGTTAAAGACTTGAGTGTTTACTACATCCCTTTCAAGGAAAGGTCTTTGCTTATTCCTAGCTGGACAACTCACTTGTGCTGCATAGACTGGAAACATAGCATCATAGCAAGTCTCCTACCTTGTTAAAAGATGAAACAAGAACCATCAACTTCATCATTTATGCCCTTGGGTTTGTCTCTAAAAGCCATTCCTCATGTAGAAGCCTTTCCAAATCTTAGACCATATGCAATGACAACCAAAGCCTGAACAAAACACAAAGTTCTGGAACATCATTTTCAGTGCTTACATACAAAGCCATTCATCTCGAACAGCAAGAATAAAGTTACTGGCTTCATTAACAATGCTAGGTATTTCCTTCTGACAAAAAACAACAACAACAACAAAACTGTAATGAGAGAGAAAAACAATGCTGTTTCTAGATGCTTATCTTGTAGTAGTAAATGCTTGTATATTTCCTTTCTTACAAATTACTACGCAATCTGTCTATAGGAACTTTTAAGCCCATCTGATGCAGATCAGAACAAAAGTTGATGCTTCATATTTAGGTTGTCATATCAGGTCTCAGTTTGCCTAGCCTTTTCCTTTATTTATCCTTTTTATTAATCTTATCTCTGCCTAGCCTCCATGATAGGTAAAAAGACATTGTTAATCAATGCTTACATTGTATAGGCCCCTTAAAAATAGCATTCACAACTTGGAAGAGCAAGAATGTACAGGGTAATCTACAGTAATCTTCTCAACACAGGGTATGCTTTTGATTGGAATGATAATGCAGCTGACAAGGTAGAAAACTCCAAGACATTTTTTCTTGAAGATCTAAGCATGTTAACCTATGAGAGTGAGTTTGCCTTTAAAAATACATATATTTTAAAGCAGAAAAAGAGAGAATTTCAGTTATTCCACTGCTGGAGTATATGAAATACAGTGTTCACGTCTTCATAGCTAAATGGATAAGATTTTTCTGCATGTATTACCCTTTAAAACATAAAAAAAAATTAGTTTTTTTAAAACATGCTTGGTTATTTTCCACTTAAGTCTAGAAATTCTAGCTTTCCCAAATGACTCATTTATATTTGCTATACTCCTTTTCTCTAAATAAAATGTAAAAGCCAATCATAAGATTCCATAAGTTTTTTTTCTTTTTCTTTTTTGTTCTTTTTCTTTCCTTTTTTTCTCTCTCTCCCTTTTTTTTTTCTCCCATTGTAGGCAAACCTAGAAACATTTTCATATTGATTCAGCACCAGGTTTTAAAATTAAGTAAAGTTCAGTCGCAATAACATTAACTCTTGAGTAGACATGTTTAGATATCCAGCTTCCTTCCTACTATTCACAAGTGCAATTGTTCATAAACAGCATTCATGATAATCATTCAAATTTGGTATTTCAACAGATCTACAAACTAAAGCCTTTTAAAAAATAGGAAAAATCAGTCCTTTTAAGATCATGCCCTTCAACATACTGAAAACATTGTTTTCGTGCCTAAAGTTAAAAACAGTTGGTTTTATTTTAAATGAAATTTGTGAAAAAATGTTCCTTTTTCTTTAAGATCTCTACAAGAGATTTGAAACCTGATTTTTCTACTCCTAAACCTCTTGTAAAGACATAAATGATAAAACTCTTGCATGTTAATTTCCAACCCACACACGTTCTCTTTCCTGAAAGCCTCTGGAACTTTTCAAATACGCACAATGCAATTTATAAATAACTCATCGAAATACTATTTAAAACACACATGAGGAATTTGGCTCAGTGACTGTTATACACTATTATGTGTGTATATAGAGGTGTTGTTAGGAAGAGGTGTGTGGTGAGCTGAGGTAGCTAACTAATAAGAAAATGATACAGCTGAGTGAAGTCACACTGAGGTAGTCACTAAGGCTGTTTAACTACTGACCACTTTTTTGTGCTTTCCAAGAAATTCATTGAATTTCTTGATTCCTAACCAGTGTCCTCATCGTCAAGGCTCAGGTCATATCTTTGACCTGTTTTTTGGAGGACACAGATGACACAAACTAGCTGTCTGCTAACCAGTCTTTCCTGGTCTCACATTTGGAAGAACAGAGCTCAGTATCTGCTGACAAAGTGGGCTTGCAGCACAGCCCATACTCAGCTTGTCCAGACTGTTCCATGTCATCTGGCTTGCCTATGTCCCCAGCTCTGTGCTCTGGAGTTCAGGCGGCCTTTTCATGGAGGCCTGGTGGTCCGTGTGGGTGGATGGCCAGTTTGTTTTTGAGGGTGGCCTTTGAGCTGTCCAGCATTAACTATCTAAGTGTACATAGTAGCTAATACTTAATGTCCTGATTTACAAGTCTGCTATTTTTGACAGTTTTTTTTTTCTACCATACTGTTGGCAGAAATTTAGGCTCTCTGGCAGTTTTTCTCTCAGCAATGAAACCAAAGGCTGAGGATCAGTGCCAATGTTTGCAAAAGTATGTTGCTCTGTTCTCTGTGATTCAATGAAGTTTCTATGAAAATGCCTGGGAAATATGTGTTTTCTACATCATGTTACTCATGGCTTTAATTAAAAAACAAAAACAAAAACAACTCCTTGAAAAAAATGTTTTCACTCACAAATGCTAAAACAGAAGCAGGATGTGGTAATGTTGGCTACGAATTGCTTTCAGCTGAACTGTTTGCATCTTCAGAAAAGCTGTGTTTTTTGAAGTCTGTGCTGGTCTTTAGCCACTTTATGTCAGGAACAGATTCTACTAATAAAGAAGAAAGGAAGTGCTCCACAGCGTTGCCTTTTGCTTTGGAATGATCCTTTACTTCAGAGATGAAAAATCCCCAGGCACAAGGGTTGTCTCCATTGTAAGTGATTCTCTGATGAGCCTATCTTATTTAGCTCAACCCAGAAAGCGGCAGCCTCTCTCCTACTGCCCCAGAGACAAGCTTGAGCTGTTCCTATCTGCATTCATGATCTCTCTCCAGGAGTGGAGAGGGATCTATGCTAAATCTCCATTACAGCTCAGTTTAAGAATGGGGCTGACCGTTCACTTCCAACTCTTATGTGGAGCAATGGACACCAGACTTGCCATTTTAGAGAAATATAGTCCATCCTTTTGCACCACTGTATCAGACTGCATGCAGACTCGAGCATTTCTCACTGCTTCCTCTTGTCTTTTGATTTCTGTTTCCAAACTTTGTTTTGCAGTTGTTGTCTCTTGGTTTTTTTTTGATTTTATTGCAGGCAGATGTTATGGCAGGATCAAATTATTTGAGGAGCTGGGGTTCTCAGCAGAAATTGAAATACCTTTGCCTCAATCTAGTCATGCTTTCACTTAACTCTGGCCATTTTGCATAGAACCTGAGTCAGCTAATGCTCAGCTGTTGTGTCAGGAGTACTGCCACCTGCCCAGCCCTGGCATCTTGAGATGATGAATGTCACCAATTGCCTCCAGCATAAATGAATGGGCCACTTCCCAAATTATTACCTTGAAAAACAGCTTATGTTTCTTAATGGCAACCTAAAGATGAGCCTTTTAAAAATTAGATCTTCTTCAGATTCACACTCTGATAAAGGACATTTGCAAATATTAAGTAAAGACCCAGCTAAAAGTGTGAAGCAGCCACATCCACTCCTTAATATAAGAAAAGGAAAAATAATGATTAATACCATTAATATAGCCCAAATCATCTAAAAGGCTTGCATTTCTACTGCTCAGCCATGGGAGTGTTTCTTCCAGGGAAGCTGTGATAACCAGTCATAAAATCTCTTCCAACACTGCTTGAAGGTATTGGCAGTCTCCCAGAATATTTCCAGCAAGTGTAAGACCAGATACTCACCATGAAATGGCAGCTAAAAGGCTAACATAAAGCAATAGCAGCATGTAAACTGTGAAAGGGAATTCTTGTTTATAAAGGTTAGTTGCACTTATCTTTCCAGGAGTATAAGAGTTGCAGGGAGCCTAGCAGCTGAAACCTGAAATGGTCTGTTAATTTATTTACTCATTTACACTTAGAGCTGAGTTTGGCTAGAGCCTGATTTGCTGCTAGAGGGGAAAAATCATGAGTGAAATATACATCCTTTTGTATAGAAAATAATGATAACTGCTAGGAAACTCTGGAAATAATGATAAATCTCTGCTCCAGACATAGCTGTGTGATCTGGTTTTATAATTAACTAAATCATTCATTTTGACTCATTCAGATTGCTTCACTTTCAGACATAGTTTAAAAAATACAGTAGTACTATTTACAAGCACTTACTATGTATTTGCAAATTAATACTCTCATTTTTAATTTTCTTGTAGAATGCAGAAAAGTGTCATCATTTTGCATTTCTTGTTCACCCTTTCTACAGCCTAAAGGGAACAGTTCCTCCAGGTGTGAGATAAATTTTCAGCCAGTTTTGATCCCATGACTTCCTTTCTTTGGGCGGGAGAAAATTTTCTGAAAGACAAAGCTACATTCTTTAGTGAAAGTTAAACCAAAAATCTTTGTTTCATCAGGAAATACACTAATAAATTCATTCTTTCCTATGCTAATCATTTCATTAATGTTTTTACCAGGTTTTAAGAACACTGGTACCTAGCAGAACTGCTTTTATGATGTATGAATATTCAAATAAATTTACAGAGTGATATTCACAGTGCTAGCAACTCTCATCTTAGGATTTCTCTTGGCGTGCTGCTCCTCCTGTTAAAAGTCCTCCTGGATTGTCATTTCCCAAAAGCTTAAGCCTGATTTTTTCTTAGTTTACATCTTCATGATTGCAAATGGAACAAACTAATGATAATAATAAAATATGAATTATGCTTATTTGTTAATGAAAGCAAATTATCCCACCATGTATACCATTGATCAGTCACATCATCTAAATTTATGTATATATTTATATTATATATTTGTTTGTATTTATGGACATTTTTCAACCATCTATTACAAATAAGACTAAGAATTTAGTTTTTTATCTAAATGACATTATTCTAACTGGAACTGTTTTCTAGCTGAGAAGGACCTGAGTTTTTCCCATCTGATTCTTATTTTATAAAATCATTTGGAAAACTGTAATTATAGGTATGGCATATAGGGTTTGGTTCACAAGTAGTGTCTGTACACTACTTTATAGAATTTTACAAATATGACCCAGATGAGGATGTACCTTGATGTTATGTTTGTGCTGTTAGCATAAGCAAAAGAGACGTTTGCTTAATCTCTGTGGTGGTTAAGCAGCAGTGTCTCAGGCTCTGCTTTTTACCCTGTCCTGGAATGACAGACTGATTTTTGCTGAGAAGGGTTAGTGCAGAAGGGACAGCGGCTGTGCTGAGTAGTTTGCACCACCCCAGCCATCCCACTTCTTCAAGTGGCAAGCCCAAGTCTATCAGCAGCTTTCCTTCCCACTTCCTTGTCTCCCTGTCAGCACGGGTTCTGCCCCAGTCCTGGGGAGCTGCATTCAGTTTTACTTATAGTTCTTTCAGGTTCTGTGGAAATCCTACTGACTGTGACAGCAGTTTGGACTGTATTTTGTTTGAATTGTCTGGTATGCAACTGGATTTAAATGTTGTTGTTTATTTCCTAAAAGGCAGGGTTTAAGACAAATGCTTGAAACAAATGTTTGAGCATTGGCTTCATCTCCCTGTCTCTTGCCAATGTAAATAAATAGTTTTTCTGTGTAGCTGAGGATGCATTACTACACTTAAAAATAGTTATGGTACAAACCAAGTGAGATACATTTACTCTGAAGTGTCTGGCGAAGATAAAAAAGCAAAATTAGTCCTGTGTTTTAGGCATATATAATTGTACATGCACTTAATTGCTATTGTGACTGTTCCATTTTTCCCTCTTGCACATGATGGACCTTTAGTTCTGACTCTGTCTGCCCAGTAGAAAGAAAGAATAAAAAGCTTCTGCCCTACATTTTAGGTCTTATTCAAAAGCATTTCTTATTAGTTATGTGGGAACAAGTGGGAACTTAAAAAGGAAGTGGTTCTTGACTGTCTACTTGCCCAGTGGGATGCTGAAGAACTGATGGCATACTCAAAGCGAATGTGATGTTGGTGTCACCAAAGCATTGTCTGACTTCCTTCTCCATAATAAAGTGAGTTCTCCTACGCATCTTAGAATATTGATTGCTACACAGTCCCTACCTGGATCCTACACTATTGGTGGATCTTTATATGTTCCAGTAGTTACTTTAAATTGTCAAAGACTACTTTATGTTTAAGAAAGTTGGTGAGTATTTTTAGGGCTAATATCTTCTCTTTTGCTGTAAAGGCAGTCAGTGGGTCTCACACACTCCTTTGATCCCAGAACATAGAGGAAAGAAAATCTGTTTCAAGTTTAGCTAAAATATATTTAATTCAAGTCATGACACCTCATCCTGTTTAATTCTGAAGATTATATTTCAGATCTAATGCACTGGCAAAAGCGGCCACAGTCCCAGTGTGGGGTGATGCTGCTCCCCTCCCAGCTCTAGTAATTCTGGCATTTGTCTAGATCATCTGTGGACTGGCTGTGGCCAGCAAAATATCAAGGTATTTTCCTTGTCATTATTTATTTGTAGACATGGAGTAAGCACATCCATAAGAGATGTTGCATTAGCAACAGCGTCATCATAGCAGTCTTCTGATCCCAGGACTGAATATTACAATGGCACTTTATATATTCAGTGAGTTGTCTACTCCTGTGCATATGATGGTCATGTGCAAAATTCTAACTTCGACATCCCTGACAGAGGTGCAGTTCTGCCCATATGAATGGCAACATAAGCACGCAGAGAAAATTATATGAAGTGCATCTTCCTTGCCCTGTGTAGAAAATGAAGACAATCTGTACTGTTTCCATTGAAGTTTGAATATGCTGCTTTTACTTTTATTTTGAAAGCATCAGTAAAACAACCAACTCTGTTTAGCTCAATTCCTATTTTGATCTGAACAATGCTGCATTATTCTGCCAAATTTTTATCATTTTTCATTGCTTAAAGTTAACATCTAAATTAGCAAGATTTTTTTTTTCCATGGTATCTGACAGGAGTAACGTTAGATTATAACAAAAGTTATAAAAAAACAGCTATTCTAGGGAATGTGTAACAGGGAACATTCTTATACTTTGTGCTTCCGTAGACAAGTTAAGCTGTTACACTGAGAATCAGCTGTACTTAAGCTGTATATCTTTATCAGTGTAAGACTTTTTGTGAATGGCCTCTTCTTGTTCAGGAATAGTCTTTTTCAGTTTTTGTTGTTTGATCTTAAGAAACACAGAAGTATTCACTCACATTCTGAATGAGGATGTCAGGACAGAAGTCATACAAGAACCAGTATTACTGATAAAACTTTTCCCTGGAAACAAGCCATGCATCTTTCATGACTTAGAAAAGCCTATATTAAAATATTAATGGATGAGATTAAAATACGTAAGTTTTCATGCTCTAAAAGCATAAATTATGATGAATTTTCATCGGCATCTTTATCAGAAATACGTGAGTAATTTGACATATTTTTCTTTAGAAATGAGAAGTAAAATAAATAAAATCTAAGTCAGCCGTTTTCAAAGCTTTCATAACCCTTATCCCGTGGACTGCCAATGAATGGCCTTGGAAACTCACAGGCCTGAGCCTTTATGTTTATTCTTCCATGAAAGATTGAGACAGTTAGAAGAAACATCTCACAGAGTGTTTTTCTACCTGCCGCCTTCACTAATAAAAACGAAATAAGTTATTTTGGTATTTGTTACAGGTTAAATCATGCTCATATAGAAGATGAAAATACTTAATATTCTAAGTCCTGCTGCAGTACCGACATACCCAAAGCTTTCCATGATACTTCAGACCTCAGAATATGGGTCTCAGTAGCACAGAACAACTGTGTGACTTGTTCTTGTTCTTGAAAATTCTGCCCCAAAAGAACAAAATAAAGGGAAGACTACAGTAGTCTTGAATTTTATGAATACAAGCATTTTGTGGTTATGATTTGTTGTTTTTATAGCTTTAAATTAGAAGTCTAAAATGGACACAATTAATTTTGCACTAGATTTGCCTTTCTCTCTCTGGTTGCTGAGAGAGATAAAATGCTCAACCCTAGACATTGTAATAGTTAAAGCTAAAAAAAATAAGGTCAATTTGTCCACCTTCATTTTCAACAATTATTGAAAAAATTTCTAAAGTAAAGCAAGGTGAGTACTCGAGATTCAAATTTCAAATTTGTGAAGGTTTGAGCCTTTTTTTTTTTTTGTCACATCTGTATTAATGAACAGGCTGTGACAATCTTCTCTCACATTGCTGGAGAAATTGGACGAAAACAAAGAATGGCAAGATAGAATGAACTGAAGACTTTCAGGCAGTTGAAATTTTATAAGTCATCACAGGGAAGATGAATTGGTAGGCAAAGGGCAGGTGAGATGGTCAAAGGTGAATATAAATAAATGGGATGGTACTACAATTTATCATGTAGCTATCACCTCTACATACACTATATCTGTCCATCCATCTTGTCCTTGGATCTAGCTACACTGCTTGTATATCCAAAAAGATAGGATGAATTAAATGAAAAGACATAAGCTTGTAAATAGATGTCTACTCTTTCTTATGCTAATCTTGTCCTGGGTCTCAATCTGTATCTATCCTGAGTAACAGGATAACTACATAATAACTTTTAGCTACTATCACACTTAGAAATCACTAAAGCCCATCAGCTCATTAGCCCAAAATCTTTTAAGAAAACAATTTGGTGTAGAAAGACTAGCACTGAAAAGTCTTTAAGAATGAGTACAGTAATTCAGTAGGCAGCAGTGTTGAGTTGAAAGGCTGTAATCTTTTCTAAGTTTCCTGAAATACTGCTGAAGAAACATGTTAATTTTTGAAGATCTTTTTCTGCTAATCTGAATTTCAAATATTATTTAGGCATTTTCTATAGGCTGGAGAGCTTGGTTATCTTTAATAATCAAACCCTAGTATGATTTCCAAATTTCAGTTTACTCAAGTGTTCTATCTGAAAAATATTTTAGTTCTAATCAATTAGTTAGTCTTTAGTAGGTAATTACTGGAATTAGCATAATTTCAAGTTAAAAGCTATATAGAAAGAAAAGTCATTTTCCAGGTTCAAAGCAGCAGAACAGTGTTTCACTGTCATTTCTATTTCTCAATTCCCTATTCAAGATAACAGTCCATTTTCAGCAGGTAATATAGGTATATTTAATAATATTTTTTTAATAAATAAATCCCAAATGCACATAGTGCTGATCCACGTGGAAAATATTTTTATTGTCTTGTGTCAATTTTTGACAAAGAGCAGTAGATTCCAAAATCTAAATATTTAATTCCATTTTGTTTCTTCCTCATTGCAGAGCACTTGCTGTCATGGATAAATGAACCCAAAGTGAATTACATGGGCATTTAAAAGAGTTACAAATCTGACCTCTAAAGGGTAAAGCACAAAGAATCGAGAAAGATGATGAAACTGTGCTGCCAGGAGACTGTACTTCACTTAGTTACTCTTATTATTGTCCTCCACAAGAGCTATTTTATCTGTAATTCTTAGAGATTCTAGTACTGCCTCATCTAGGGAAGCGCAAAAATATATTTCATAAACATCCGTAGTTTGACTAATCAATTAACTGGCCAACTCCTTTGACTGGCCAGTAGGATGGTCATCAAGCTAGGAAGACTATCCATAACAGGCGTTCAGTTGTAACTAACACGAAGATATGTAACTGTTTCTATGCAAGACTCTTCTCTCTTTGTAAGATACATCTTACTTTCAAAACATCATGAAGGCTTAAGCTAGAATTTCAAAGATCAAGACCATTAATATGCAGCTCATAAAGGTTTCACTGAGAGCTGAGAGCTAAGCTCCCGTTGGTTATAACTCTATTTCCCCAAAGAATCAAAGAATCATTGAATCACCAAGGTTGAAAAAGACATCCAAGATCATCAAGTCCAACCATCCAACTACCATCAATATTTCCCACTAAACCATACTCTTTAGTACAACATCTAAATGTTTCCGGCACACCACCAGGGATGGTGACTACCACCTCCCTAGGCAGCCCATTCCAGCACTTAACCACTCTTTTGGAGAAGTTTTTCCTAATATCCAAACTGCATCTCCCCAGGTGCTATTCCCTTTAGTCCTATCACTAGTTTTGCGGGAGAAGAGGCTGACTGCCACCTCACCACAGCCCCCTTTTCAAGTAGTTGTAGAGAACAGTAAGGTCTCCCCTGAGCCTCCTCTGCTCCAGACTGAACAATCCCAGCTCCCTCAGCAGCTCCTCATAAGGCTTGTGTTCCAGACCCCTCACAGCTTCACTGCTCTTCTCTGGACATGCTCCAGGGCCTCAATGTCAAGTACTGAACACAGTACTTGAGACGTGGCATTGACACAACTGAGTACTGGGGGACAGTCACTTCCCTGCTCCTGCTGACTGCCCTATTTCTAATACAAGAAACAATAACTGTCTGCATAACCTATCTGATCCCTGCTTATGTAGGGAGTTCACTGGAAGTCCTTGCAAAGTGCCCAGGCGTGCACACTGAACCATACCACTTGCATGCTAACAATATACTGAAGGTAGACAAAACTACAACTTCTTTAGGGAATGATTAATGCCAAATGAGGACTTGATTAAAAGTCTTGATTAGATATTTATTGTTATATTGGTTGTATACTGAATGGAGACAGAGTACCCATCACAGATCAGCCTAAGTATATAGCTTCCATGAAAAATGTACCCATTGCTGTAGGTAAACATGCAGATACATGCCTGTATGGGCTGCAGGCATGCTCCCGCTTACTCTGGTAACAAGACAGTTCATCTTCATTTTATTTGTGAACTTGTCCCAGGTAAGAAAAAGACAAAAGAATACAGAAAAAAAAAAAATAGTGGAGTTTATATGATCTTAAAGGAGCGGAACTTCTTTTTTGTTTCTTCTTTAACAGTACTATTTCATACTATAATATAGAAAATCAAGGAAAAATTAATTCATAAGGATGAGTTTCAAACACAATAAATGATACGCCCTGACACTGACTCATGGTTACCCTCAGTTTAACCATGTTTCTTAAAGTGGAATCGCTTTAGATTTCTTAGCTAATCCCTTTTGTTATGGCACAGGTATAGTGGGATGCTGTGAGAGGGCTGGGGAGGGGGGAGAGAGCTGGTAATGTATAAAATGATTCTAACTTGAAAACTCTTTCTAGTCCAAAACATCCTAAGATTTGCTTAATATGACCGTGCACATTTAAACACTTAAATTGTCATTTTAAGGTTTTCTGTTTTTCAAACATAGCTGTATTGTTTCTATCCTTTTCTTGGTATGTCATTAATGAATGGATTATGATGGTCAGTTTGCAAGGCCATGAATGAAAGATTTAGGACCACTAATCTTAAGAACACTGCTTGGCGCCAGTAGACAAACAATGCACTCCCCAACTTGTTATCTCAGCCATACTAAGCTTTCACTTCTTACCTGCTTTCAAAGACTGTCAGTTCACCAATGTAGTCCAGCAAGTAGGAGGCACAATCTTCTCAAGAAGGTGTTTTGTGTTTCATTTTTTTTGTCTGTGTATTACTTTATGTTTGTCTATTGTATAGCAAAGCTGAACTGAAATGTTTGCATTTCCAAAACCAAAACTGGTACAAGAAAAAATCTACTTCTTTCAAGCCTTTGCAATAGAACACAGCTTTTTTTTTCTTTTTTCATTAATCTTAAGAGTTTCAGAAATGATGATATAATGGATTTAAAAAATATATATATTAACTATCTAGGATTTTTGTTGTTTACTTTGGAATAACCTTTCCGAAAAACTAACTTGATAAAGAAACATAATGTGAATGCATACGCTTACATAAAGTTTCCTCACAATTTTACATGACTGGAAAAGAACATAAAGCTTGTAACAAATGTATGCCATAGTGAATTTTGTTCTCCCACAGGCTTCCAAAGTGCCTCTGCAAAGTATGGCAGTGCTGCTGGGATGATCAGACCCTTACCTCTGTGCCCATAAAATAATATTTCTTAAATGGTTTTGTGACAATTCATTGAATAGGCTTGTGTTTTAATATGAGTTTTCTTGTGAATACAGACACTAATGGGAGCAAAATTGACAGTTTTTAAGTATTTTTAAGTGTTTTTAAGTATTGGCCTCACTCAAATTCAGCACTACACTGAAGCATAAAGACGGGATATTTAGTACTGGAATAGGTAACTAAAAATGAAAACTGTGTGAAACCTCAACTGCACTTCACTAAATACAAAAAAGTTGATTTTATTTTTGCATTAGTATTTATATGAGAGGTGCTAAGTGAATAAATAACATTCTACAACTCATTTCAGGACTTTGACTTAGGAAAATTGGAATCTTCCTTGACCAGTCTCTTGTAATGGTTTGCTTGTTTGTTATTGAAAACTCCAGGATGATAAAAAATTGGATAATAAAACAGGCATGTAATATTTCTAAAAATTCAGAGGAAAAAATAAGCAGCCCTATTTTATTACTCCTGTGGAAAACTGCTACAATTAAAATTTTAAAAATGCTTTACAATTCTAATTTAAAAAACAAATACATAAATAAGTAAATAAATAAAAACACAACCTACATTATATAGGAAAGATTAGTGCAGGAAACTTATTTGGAATTTGAGTTGAGAATCATTTTGTGTATTTTAGTCTTAATTTATTTCTAAATCACATTGATCCCATAATTACAACAGGATTGCAGATAAACTGCTCAAGTATAAATACATTTATTTTACCAGAATATTCACAGAATTTTGTATTGTATTTATAGTCAATCATATCCAGTTTAAGTCAAGAGAATGGAGACAATGAACGAAAGAAGACTTGGATACCTATATATATATGAACAATAAATTATGGTAAGTATAGATGCATGCAAAATATCTCCCGGTCAAACTGATAAGCAGGTCTACCTTTTACTCTCTCCTTCCTGCAGAATGCTTGGTTTGGTTATGCATCATCTTTGCTTTTCATCGTGAGATGCAGATTGTTATGATTCAAGGCCTTGCTGTGGGCTGTTACTGAGATCTTTTGAGATTTTGATGTAAAAGCTGAGATTCATTTCAGACTTATATCTCTGCCCTTTAAATACCAGCTGTTTGTACTGAAATATTATCAAAGGAAACAGTACTGCCATAGATGCTTATTCATTTGAGATAGAAGACACTCAAAAGACATCATCTGTTTAAATTATACTAGCCCTATAATTAAAGGGATCTCAGGTTTTTATTATTGCAAAATTTCATTATGTCTCAATTACTGCAATTTATGCAAATTTTTGCAATAAATTCATAGATAAAACTGAATCCAGTAATGTGTATAAATTGAGTCTAAATTGAAAAACTTTTTTTTCTAATACTAAGGTTTTTAATAGCCATCTCTATGTGGCTCTTCCCAAGAATGGAGTTTGGACCAGATGACCTCCAGAGATCCCTTCCAACCTCAATTGTTCTGTTTCTGTAAAAGCCTTTGAGGATTTCTGTTGTTTCGGTTTCACTTCAGTTTTTGATTCTAGAGGTCTGAGCATATTTCTTCCCATTAACAGCAAACACAATCCAGCCCTCTGAGAGGAATTGTATCGCTTTTGTTTAGATTGCCACTCAAACAGTTTAGGTTTGGAAATCTCCCTACACAAGTAAATTTCAGATAGACAAAAAATATAATTTTTATTCATGTCTTTACTGGCAGGTGAAGACAAGCCTTGCTTGTCAAAGGTGAGGGTCTTTAGAGAAATCTTTTGATTTTGTGCTGCCTTAGGGTGCAATATGCACGCCAAGTCCAAAGTCTGAAAACTGAAGGTGACTCTTCAATTAAAAATAAAAAGAAAAAAGAAAGAAAAACATTTAACAGATAGGTACAAATGTATTTTGAACCAATTCAATGAAAGTTGCCATTTATTTTTTGAATATATCATTACGGCCTCTGCTTGGGGCCTTTTCTCTCATTTTTGTATTTTAAGATTTTGTCATCTCTTTGGGGTTTTTTAATTATTTTCATGCTTTCCAGTGCTGTGTTTTTATCAATATATAAAAGTATACCTGGGATTTAATTGTCAGCACTGATTTTTCTGTAGCTTGTCTTTAATCATCATATCAAGTCTTTCACTCCTTTAATTAAAAACTTGATTATTGCTATTCACCCTGAGTCAAAGAGGAAAAGAAAGTTGCATAGCAGCAACTAGAATACAAATTCAGAGCAAAAAAAAAAAAAAGTAGTTTTTTTTCCTAACCAAATGAGTATTCATCTGGAGTTAGAAAATCACCCTGATTTTACCTCCTTTGTGTAGTTTCTTTTCTGTTCATTGATTGTTGCCGTGCTAAGTAATGGAGAGAGATGCCATTAACAGGGCTCAGCAAGTAGAACAGCAGTAATTTTGGAAGTACAGGAATTCTCAGCCCACCTATTGAAATGAAAGTTTTTCAAATGGAAACCAGGGCAAAGTCCTGTGGAGAGCCTGGAGCAGGAATTACTATGATAGCTAATTTAGAATGAGCAGCAGGGTAGTGGAAAAAAACAGATGTCAAGTGTTTATATTAAGCTTTATTAACCAAATACCTACCCAGATCACCTTCCCTACCATTTTACCATTAAATGTCAGTGAACCAATATAAGCATTAATACTAATCTTCTCCAAAGGTAGAATTATCTATGATGATAGCTGATTAATTTTGCAACTTTTGCTGAGTATTACTTGCAAATTCAAATTATTGTAAGAATTTCATAAAGAATTAATGTAATTTTATTCTAGTTTAAAAGCTTTAAAAAAGAATAGTAAATTTTTCACCAATATTAATCAGCCTAGAAGCTAGGGTGCTTTTTCAGTAGTGCTTCCATGTCTCATGTCAAAAAATTATCTCCCCAAATCCTGATCAATGAAGTTTGTACCAACGGGTAGCCAAGTTCCCACATAGCCACGCACTCACAAAGCCTTGCCAGTCTTACTAGAGAGAAGGTAGGAAGAATGAGAGAAAGAAAATTATCTTCCTCTCCTGCCTTCTCACTCTTCCCCTCTGCTCTGGTACAGGCCTTCTGGGGCGTACTGCTCTGTCATGGGCATCTATTCCTCCTTCACTGACCTCAGTGTTTTCATTTTATTTACTCCTTATCTCTCTCTTTGGTGTCTTCTGCCTTCTCTTATATACGTTTGCACAGACAGCAGCTGGCCCCAGGCAGGCTCTGTGGTGGGGCCATTGGAGCTAGCTGGAACCAGCTGTGTCCTGACCTCTGCTCACAGTTATACCAAAACATAGACATGGATGTCCAATATACTAATGAATAAAGCATAAGTTACTATATAGAAGAAAATATATATTGTAGCTGGTTAGAAAAAAAAAAAAAAGATAAATTAGAATTGGCTACTAAAGCTGGAACTTCAGCAATCAACCACAGATAACATCTCAGAGGCATATTTGGGATGATGTGATGAATAGGAAGTGACTGTGTTACCTCAGTAAGCTTCTGTGCTTTGATCACTATCAAACAGAAGTGCCTATGTGAGAAAAATCCTGAAAAGGGCTAATGGAGGAAAAGAATAAACAGAGGTTTCTGATGCAGTCTGAGGACAGAAGGCTAAATGCCCCTAAAACCTTGGTAATCTGCACTCCAATATGGTTAGTTAAATGGTAAATTCTTTGGTTTCAGGCAGAATCCTTTAAATGTTTCCATGTCATATTTTCACCTTTCTGGTAGCTGTTTCTTCTCTCATGTGATAAATGAGACTCTAATTCTATTAAAACTGCCTTTCACAACACAAAGAATATCATTGCATGGGCATACAGGTAAGTGGGTCATAAAAAATTAGTAAGTATCAGCGATCTATTCAACAGTAATTATTCCTATGTACATAATCTCTGCTTTCATGAATAATAAAAAAACAGAGGCATAAGATTTCTTCAGCTAAGCTGAAGTGCCTCTATACCAATGCGTGCAGCATGGGAAATAAACAGGAGAAGCTAGAAACCATGGTGCAATTGGGAAAGTATGACCTAATTGCTATCATGGAAATATGGTGGGGTGAATCCCATGATTGGAATACCCTGGTTGAGAACTACAGGCTTTTCAGAAGGGATAGACAGAGTAGGAGGGGTGGTGGAGTTGCCCTCTATGTTAGGAAATGGATAGATTGCAAAGAGCTGTGTCTGAGGAACAGCCATGATCAGCTCGAGAGCTTGTGGGTAAAAATCAAGGATAGGTCCAGTAAAGGGCATCTAGTGGTTGTGGTCTGCTACAGGCCACCAGATCATGGGGAGCCTGTTGACGAGGCCTTCTTGCTTCAGCTGCAGGAGGTGTCGCGCTCGCAGGCTCTTGTCCTGATGGGGGATTTCAACCACCTGGATATCTGCTGGGATAGTGGCATGGCAGGTAGTAGACAATCCAGGAGATTCCTGGAGTCTGTCAAGGACAACTTCCTGGTCCAGGTAATAGATGGACCAACCCAAGGTGAAGTCTTACTGGACCTGGTGCTCACTAATGCAGAGGAGAGCATTAGAGAGGCTAAGATTGGAGGCAGCCTGGGCTGTAGTGACCTCCTTGGTGGAGTTTGTGATCTTGAAGAATGCGGGCTGTGCTTTAGGAGAGCAAACTTCTGGCCGCTCAAGGAACTGCTGGATGGGATTCCCTGGGAAACTGTCCTTTAAGGGCATGGGCACAGAACAAAGGTGGCAGCTCTTTAAGGACACCCTTCTGAGAGCGCAACGGCTCTCCATCCTTCAGCAGAAGAAGTCCAGCAGGGAAGGCAAGCGACTGTCATGGCTATGCAAGAACCTGCAGCTTAAACTGAGAGAAAAGAGGAAAATGTACAGAAAGTGGAAGCAGGGTTGTGTATCCTGGGAGGAATACAGGGCTGTTGTCCGTGTGTGTAGAGATAGGATTAGGAAAGCCAAGGCGCAGATGGAGCTAAACTTGGTGAGGAATGTGAAAGACAACAAGAAGGGGTTCTACAGGTACATAGACAGGAAGAGACAAGCCAAGGATTACCTTTCATCCTCTGATGAAAGGTAATGGGGAGCTGGCTTCCTCAGATATAGAAAAAGCTCAGGTACTCAGTGAGTACTTTGCCTCAGTAAAGTACTGAGTCTTCATGGGTGGTCAGGCTTCTCGTGTCTGCCAGAATCCTGAGCCTCTAGGTGAGGGTGTGGTTTCTGTCCCACAGTCCTCCTCATGCAATTGAATGTATATAAGTCCATGGGGCTGGATGATATCCATCCTAGGGTTCTGAAAGAGATGGCTGATGTGACGCCAAGCCACTCTCCATCATATTTGAAAAATCATGGCTGTCTGGTGAAGTCCCTGGTGACTGGAAAAGGGGAAACATTACTTCTATTTTTAAGAAAGATAGAAAGGAATACCCGGGGAACTACAGGCTGGTGAGCCTCGCCTCTGTGCCTGGGAAGGTCATGGAGCAGATCCTCCTAGAAGCTATGTTAAGGCACATACGAGATCAAGAGGTGATTCAAGACAGCCAGCATGGCTTCACCAAGGGCAGATCTTGCCTGACCAATCTGGTGGCCTTCTATGATGGAGTTACGGCTTCGGTGGATGGGAGAAGGGTGGTGGATGTCATCTACCTGGACTTCTGCAAAGCCTTTGACATGGTCCCTCACCACATCCTTCTCTCTAAATTGTAGAGGTGTGGATTTGAAGGATGGACTGTTCAATGGATTAGAAATTGGCTGGCTGGATGCAGCCAAAGGGTTGTGATCAATGATTCTGTGTCAGGGTGGAGGCCAGTCGCAAACAGTGTCCCTCAGGGGTCGGTCTTGGGACCGGTGCTCTTCAACATCTTCATCAACGACATAGACAATTGCATCGAGTGCACCCTCAGCAAGTTTGCGGATGACACCAAGCTGAGTGGTGCAGTCAATACATTGGAAGGAAGGGAAGCCATCCAGAGGGACATGGACAGGCTGGAGAAGTGGACCCATGAAAACCTAATGAGGTTCAATAAGGCCTTAATTTATTTTGCTTGAGTTTAGCTCGTGTTAGAACTTATGAATTCCCCATGTGGGAAACTATTACCAAATCTCAAATTGCTTTGGTCACTAGAAGGAAAAAAGGATGTGGAGAACAAGAAAATCTCACATATTCACTGGTGCTTTAGTTCAGTGTTCCAGCTCTAGAATCGACAACCCACATCTCTTTGCTCAGTTCCAGTTCTGGTTTCACCAATGATTATGCATTCGAAAAAAAAAAGGGTCCACTTCCAACTCAGAGATGCTGACTAGAGGGTGAACAACCTATTCTACAAGAGTTGGGGTGCATTTGCTTGCTTGATCCAGAAAAGTTGCCTATGAATGTTTAAAAAGTACAAGTGTCAGAGAGAAGACAACTGTCAGCTAAAAAACATTGTAATTGAGTGATTAAAGTGAAATGCTTTCTAATCTTAATTAAGCTCTTTAATCCCAACAGGACTGCTAAAGAGAAAAGTTCACCATTCAGGATGGAAAAACTTCATCTTTCAGTATGACAGTGGTAAAAACCGTTTGAAATATATACAAGGTTTGCTAGAGGCCGTTTGATTCCTTTCAGTGGTACTGGCCATGTAAATCACAAGTGTTTCTCCAACTGAGTTTAAAAATCTCTACAGGGGATTCTCAGCATTCTCTCTTCTTGTCCAGAAGTCATGCTGACACGTCTTTTCATCAAGTAGTTTGTCCTCTGCTTTCCTTCAAATGTGGTTGTTTGGACTGGGAAGTCTCCCCTTATATTGGCTATTGTCCCATTCCCATGCTCATGGCATGTGTAACCATCTAATAATACACTGATAAGACCTTTCCTGTGAGTAGACATTAAGTGTATTCTACAACTTGCACTTAGTCACAAGAATCCTTCTCCCTTTCTGAAGTTTGGATAAGAATGAAATCTGAAAAGGACCAAAAAATTCCTCCCTCAGAAAGCCCCTGCAGCTGTGACGATCAGCTGGAATGAAACCTGTTTTCAGGCAGCATTTGGTAAACCATGTCAGTATTTTATTTCACAACATCAAGTTATGAATTTTCTATATAAACTCAAAAATTACATCTAAGTTCATCTTTAGATGGATGCAATAGGTGGCTCCCTTCCTTATGGAAATTCCCATGCAATTTCTGCAAGGACCACTGTCTAACTTTAGATGCCTTATCATCCTTTTAAAGTCTTAGCTGAACTTCTGCATAGACTTGCACTGTATTACATGTGTGAAAATCTCAGCTCTGGCAGAAATACTTTTCAGAAGCCATTTACACCAATCAATACAACATTTTCTAACAAATGTGACTACTCTCTAATAAAAATGTCTTATTTTACCTGCTTTTACCAGTTTTATATTGGTATAATCACTGCTAATAGAAGCTGAATTTGAAGAACGGGCCAAGTGAAAAAACTTCCAGTCACAGTGAATTGCTCATACTCTGAATTTTCCCCAGATGTGTAGAGGCTTCTAGGAACGAGAACGAGAACAGATTTTTATAAGCCAGTTCTGAAAGACTCTTAATACTATACAAATTCTTAAAAAGCTATATTGTCTCATAAGTAAGTAGAGATTTGTAATGAAGAACTCACTGAACGTGGTATCTAAAATCTAGGCATACTCCTATCTAAAATAAAGCTATACAGCAGTCAGATTGACAGAGAAAGACCTGTAAAGCTTATGCTGGCCATCAAGTCCCCCTTTCTCTGAGAAGGAACTAAAAAATTTCATTCATTGCAAGCTGATCAAGCTACAGGACAAAGAATACTTTTCCCCACATCCCTAAATCTCAGTCCTCAGATTGAGATTGTACTTCTGCAAACCATATGTAGAACAATGAGGAAGAAAAAAAAAACAGAGAGAAAGAAAGGGAAAGAAAAGTAAACTACTTGTAATTTTGATTTATAGGAAATGCATATGCCTATCTAGAGAGTACATAGTATATATTTGAACATATGAAATTTTGGTTAAAGTGAGATGATGGAGAGAGAGTGTCTTTGCATATAAATAGTTTACTCCAAATTAAAATACAAAAAAAAACCCACTTTTTTTTTTTTCAGAATTATAGCTGTGAATATGACTGTATCCTATTCAAGGGCATTCGACATTTCGTTTCATAAATATTTTTTCCAGCCATAATTTATGGCTTGCATTATTAGATTTAATGTAGCACAGTTCAGATTCATCACTGATTGATTGATAGTAACTTTGACATGTTAAGACACAATCTAACAAATAACATATATGTGAACTATTTTTATGTAACAAAGGGTATTTTAGTTCAAGAGAAGTCAATATGATGTTGGTGATATAATGGATAGCAAGTAATTATAACGGCCAGTATGGTCTTCTTGAGTATGTGCCATTTAATAAAAAATACAAACAATCATTATATTGTTTTAAAAAAGCTTCAACTCTGAGAACATATTTTTAATATCATAAGAGCATTATGGGCATAGTCACTGCTTCTAGGGGACATATATCTTCTGTCAATAAAACAGTAAAGTGGTTAACTGCATATTTGTTGTTCTTGATGTTAAACTCATTCTGGCAGATCAACTTTGGCTTCAAGAGATATCTACTTTATCTTTAAAGCATCTTGCTTTGCTTTTTTTCTGCTAATATATTTCTAATGCATTGAGTGAGTGATTTAAAAAACTGCCAGAACAAAGATTTGCCAAGAAGGATTCAGAAGCTGACATAACTTTGCTTTTCCCCAAGTACAGTGAACAGCTCTCTATTTGTCTTCTATGTAAAGTCAAGGGAAAAAATCCACATAGAAGACTTTACAATAATTTTCTCCATTTTTGCAACTAGTAAAAACATGTCTTTCCAGACAATATATGATAGCATGTTTCTTTTCCAGTATGAAGTTTTTTCCTTCTGTTCTTTTTTTTACATAGGAAATTTTTAGCTAATGTGTGATTTACAGTGTGTGTCTTACAGTCACACAGATATTCTTTTCCTACCTGTTTTGTTCCTAAATTGAGCAATATAGGTAGGTATATATATATAGCTGAGCAATATATATATATAAAATCCTTCCAACTCTTTTGTCTTAAGTGATTCGGCATAATTAAAATAACAGCTTTCAGAACACACATCTATCAGAAAAAAATTATGATCTTTCTAAGTACTACTGCAACAGATTAACAAAATGGATTTTATGCTGTATATTGATTTACCTGACTGTTCCTGGAGATTTTACTTTCTGGGTAACATGACAATCAAATCTTATAATTCTGTGTGCTTTCCAATTTGACAGGGGAGATACAAAACGATGCAGGGGAAAGGGATATTTGTAATTATTATGAATACAGACACGTATTTTTCCATCAAATTTTTCCTAATTTTTAGATATACTGGTTAGCCAACACTGGAACAAATCTATTCTACTGAATTTTCTCAATGTAGGAAAAAAAAAGCCTCTCATAATTCTTCATTTAACAAACATTTATGATAATGAAGAAAATTTACCTGTCACACCATCAAACCACTTGTATTTTCTGACATTATTTCTGAGATTACTGCTTTGCAAATTGCTTTGGAGCATGATTTGCTGTATGAACTAAAGAATGGATAGTCACTGTGTGGTCAATAAAATCTCCTCTGTCATGTTAAACTTCACCTGAGGTAACCCAAATACCTTCTGAGTTCACTATATAACTCAGGAACTATTATTGTCACAATCACTTCATATTTTATGACCTAAATGACATATTCTTGATTGGAAGGTACGTTTCAAGCAACTGCCTTATAGATTTTTTTTTTTTTACCTCTGCTTACTCAGCAAATATATATTATTCACAGATAACCTAGTACCTACAATTTTTAAGAGTCTCACCAGCTCTCCTCCATGTGTATCTTCCCATTTCCCTCTCAACCAACCAAGAAAGAAAGAAAAACACTTGTTCTCTCAGCCACTAATTTATGTTTCTTTTATGCTTTCTTTCAGTTCACATAGCAATTGTTTGAATGAGATTTCAATGAGCTCTCTCATTATTCTTTCTGGTGATAATTGTATTGTTTCAGAAGCTCTGCTCATTCTGAGCTCCAAATTGGATTGTGAAATTTTCTGATAGCTCAGCAAGTAAACACTGTATATTTTTTATCTTAACTGTTCATGATAGAGTGCTATTTTGCTCATGATTATTGAAGGTTTGTTCCAAATCTTATTAAGAATGCAAAGAACTCCTGAACTGTTGATTGTGACTCTTTATAGTTCTAAAGCTATAAAGCTCCATTTATTGTTTTTGCTTTCTAAACAATCCTTGAAGTTTTATTAATATAGTGTAAATCCTTTTACAGCTCTCTAAAGCTACCTCTTCATTTTTTTTTTCTGTGTGTTTATTTCTTCTAGATGGAAGATTAGTTAAAAATGGATTTGTGAGTTGGAAAGATAATTCAGTTTTTAGTTTTAAAGCCTAGCAGTTTTAAATCACTATGTTCCTATATAACAACATTTTACAGTTAGAAGAAAAGAAACCATAGTATACTTGTGGCACTGATGCTGAAACTATTTTAGAAAAGAAAAAAAAAAAGGGGGGGTGGGGGAGGAAGAAAGGGAAAAGGGAGAGAAACAGAACTTCAGACCAGGTGTTTCACTTGAGAGTGACAACTGTTTTTAAAACAGTGCTGACCCTTTAAGCCTGTATCCTAGCATAATATATGTTTATGTGATACATTGCAAATAGAAAAAGAGAAGATTCTCTAAATATTAGACTAAAATGGGAACTTACTTAGACAGAAATATTATAGCAAGATTTACCAAACAATGTTTGAAAAAAGTACGGCGACTACTACAACATCATGACAGAAGTGGAATAGTTTTCTTTAGAGAGGCATATTTTCCATATGGACTTGAGCTGAAGCTTACTGAAGTCAATGGAAAGTCTCACTTGAGTTCTGGATTTTAAAATATAAGGCTTTATGGACTGTTTTTAACAACTTAAAATGCTCTAGATGAAATAGCTGGGTTGCTTTATTTTACTTCTGAGTGATAATTTCTCCTAAATTTTTATATCGTCTAACTGTTTTAATTATCAAAGCAGAATGAAACATGGGTTTTTGAAACATGTTAGAAGTTATTTAAGAGCTCAGAGAGGAAAAATAGCATCTATATGTTTAGGACTTGCAAAGTCAATTTTGAGTAAGAATAAAATATCCACAGAGTAAACATAATGGTCATCATTCTGCAGGAAATGGGTTGATTTACTAGAACAGTTTTTTCATGTGCAATGAAGACAACCTAAGGGTTAATTCTGATTCATGTGAACTTAAATTTCTCTGCTGTTGTGATGAGGATGACCGTTATTCGAAGATTGGCATTTACAGGAAAGACTCCTTAGGTATGGCTATTCTCTGTCTTGGAAATGTCTTCACTATAGCTGATGGGTTTAATCCCAGAATGAATGATGCTGAGAGTGGGTGTGCTCAGGAGAACTTTGAGGAAGTGAAAACTTTCCACTTTGAGGAAAACAGAATTTCACCCAATACCCCCTCAGTGACAGAGAGGACTGCTAACAGAAACAAGCCTAAGGAGAGAACTGTCTGTTGCAAAAACTCTGTTAATGCAATTTAATGAAAACATAATAAGAACTTGTTATGATTTTCTTCCTCCAAAACAGTATGTCACATGTTCAAGCCAGTAAAAATGTTTTGATACTCAGCAAAACTTCTTCTGTGAGCTTTTAGTGACTCCAGTAATTTTTCTCCAGAAACACTCTTTGAATCTGTCATAAACATGCTGATTTTCTGGTGAGAAAAAAAACAAATCTGAACATAAGACAAATTTGTTGGGGGCCAAGAAATAGTGTCAGCATGTAAGCAAGAGAGCATCAGAAAGAGAGCTGCAGTGAACAGAAAACTGTTGGAATGTGTTTGCTGCATTTCTCATGGAAGGTTTTGCCCACTCTTCTGAGAGCAAGCAGCTGATGAAATAACTGATAATAAATAACAAATGATGCTTCCAAATTTCATTGCATATAAGACAAAAGAAAAATTCCAGTACTTTGCTCACCACATTTCTAAATTTGCAATACTGAACATGTACAGATGCATTCACTTAAACACGCAGTGTATGTTTTAGTTTAGGTGAATAAGAAATTTTGTACTGTACGTACATGGAGAAATAGAAAAGCCAGCCTGATTCACATGGCCAAATTCGTACTAGTAGTGAAACTTCAGCTTTTGCAGTCCTTGATTTTTCAGGGTTTCAGGTGCGTAAATACATTTCTGCATTCATTTTCCTATTTTTTTTTCTGTGTCTGTGGATTAAAGGAAGGTCATAACAGAGGTCATAACATATTACACCATATCAGTGTACAGTCATGCCATTTATGTAGAAGGTCCAAAGGATGAAGTGCAGTGCTTTGGTGCATCAGGATCACGTGTCTTGTATGCCAGTTTTTGCCATCAGTGGTATACAAGAGAGTGATCTGGCTTTTGATTATATCCCAGTCCTTGGAAAACAGAAGTCCACTTGCATCTGGATCAGCTGGTTTTACTTTTAGGACAAATCCTACAAAGGTTCAGATGCACACTGACTGTAGCAAAATACATGTGGAAAGCGAAAGTCAGATGAAAATATACATGTGGATGTGGTATAAACTAAAATAGGTTTTTGAATTACAGTGTTTATGCATGAATTTATTTAGGATCCCAGTCTCTAGGATCAGAGTGTCATTTGTTCCAGTACCTTCAGGAGTACCCTCACGTCTGTTAAATTCACCTCACTTTGTCTTTGAAATCCAGCCTCTTAAATACAAAAACAATGTGCTAAAATTTACCTTGCCAAACAAGCTGTCAGGGAAAGGAAACAGATGGTCACTCATTCTGTAACATGCCCCATCTTGTGTAGGCACTGTCATCCAGATATTACCTTCAAATCATGCAACATAAAATTTCCAGAAGCCCAAACCAGATGGACAGCTCCATTGTTATTCCAGTACGGAGAGTTCTGTTTGCCTGATACGAGGGGCCACGTTTGGATCTACTACCTTGAAATCCATATTAAAAGAGTCCTCAGTGAATAAGAAAAATCTGGAAAGATTTAGTTTTACTCAAGCCAGAATTAAATCAAGGGAAATAAGAGAGTAAAAGATGCTTTCCAGAAATAGAGCCAATGACAAAAAGAAAAATAGTTTCACATACACAAAAGAAGTCAGGCTTCATACTGGCTTCCTCCTTGCTTTCTCATTCTATTCAGTAGTACTTTTGGTGATGCTTTTGGGCTTTCATTCAACGTATTCTACAGTTTATTTACTCTCATGAATAACTACACATTTCCTAGAGTCTTTTATAAAAAAGTTAAATAAAATTATGAAAATGAAAGTCAGTCTGAAACCTCAGAGGTGAAATTCACCTTTGAAGTGGGCTTGCTCAGGGTTTGATGTCCCTTTATATTGCGACCACAGGATCAACTGTTTGAAGATACTCTTTTTTTTTTTTTTTTCTTGCAGTAGGGCCCCATGCTAACCCACGAATGTACACCTTTCATGGTATAAGCAAAATAGTGAAGGTATAAACATTTCCCACTAACTTGTTCAGTATCTGGGGGGAAAAAAATGTTAGCCCCGATCCTCTTCTGGGACTGTTGCTATTTTTTCACCCTGTAAAACTCAACTGTCTCTATGCTTTATACATCTGAATTACTGAAGGTCTATGTGGGAGAAGTGGATTTAACTGTAATTCATTGACAGTCTCTTGAGGTGCGTGACAGCAAAAAATATTTTAAGGTGATGCCAAAAGTATAATTGCAGATTTATAGTTATAAGTTGAGAAGGAAGGCAGCTATGGAAACTGCTTAATGGTCTAAATATTTTGCATTTCAGAATTTAAATTAGAAAAAATTTAAAATATTTATAAAATTGATTTTTACAATGGAAATGCCAGCAGGCCTTAATTTGAATTTTGGGATGGAACCAGATGGATCCAATAAAAATGTGGTTTTCCACTCTTCACAAGATAATCATTTACCATTGGAAATACATTTTTTAAAACTGAGAGCCAATTGGAACGCGTTTCTTTTTTTTTCATAAAACTTCAGGTCAGCTTTTCAATATTATTTTGTTTTTAAATTAAGTATTTTCCTATTTCCATAATTGTATTCTGCATACAATTACAATGTGTGCAAATACAACAAACAACGTTCAATTCTGGTTTTTATGATGTTTTCACATGTACTTTTCTAGTACATGTACTTGAACTTGCCAGAAACTTTTTCACTTCTGTTGTGCTTTGTCAGATATAGAAGTATTCCATTTCAGTATCTTATCAGGCATGTTCATTTCCAAATTTTTGTTATTCTTTCTTACTCTGACATGAAAGCATGGTCTTCCCTTCCCTCTCCTAGCTGTCTAGTTACCACACTTCTGTCATCATTGTGGAGATCTTAGCAAAAATGATTGAGAGAAACTTAATACAATTTTCTTCCTTGAGGTGTAATTCTCCAGTTTGGATAGCCAACTGCAATATCCTGTAAGACACATTAAATAGCCAAATGATAGTCCAAGATATTCCTTCTTCCCCCCAAATTTTGAAAAGCTGAAGACTGAGTTGAGCTTTTAGTACAAAGAATAAATATTTATTCTTCCTCATAAATTGGGAAGGAGATCCTGTCAGTATTTCAGGAATTAACACTCAAAAATATTAAGAAGTGATTCCAGTTCATTTTTACAGATCAATTTGATCATTTTTGATGATCACCTGATCATTAAATTTTTAATTATTTTGAATTTTAATTAGAAAAAAATGCTTTCAGAAGAGTAAAAATTATTTATGTAGAATAAAATGTTGTTTCTACACTCCAGTGAAAGCTGAGTTCAACAGAAGAAAAGTTTCTTCAGATCCACTGTGTTTTATATTAAACTATTGTATGCTTCTCTAGTTTATATTCTAGAATGGACTTAAGAGTAGGCTTTTACAGACTATGCTGATAATGGGAGCAATCTGCTCCACAATGCTTTATTTCTGCAGCAAAGACTTTCATCAATGGAGAAATGGTATCTTGGAATGTTGCCACTGAATCTTGTGAAAACAGGGTTTAACCCTGATTCCCCTAATGGGAACTACAAGGTGCTGAACACCATTTTCTCCCAAAGAAGCTGACAAGAACTGAGAGAGCACGATATACCTCACAGGATCAGATCTGGACAGAAAATGCTGTGTGTATGGAAAAGAGAAAATGTAGCAGCATAAGGATTCAGTCTTTAAAAGTCTTGTTTACATCATGATTACTGTTCCTTTGGTACTAGTCATAATAATAAAGACTGCGCTCAGAAGTAAGTGTTTGCTGGATTAGTTTATATTGATCTCTTTTTTTCTCTGCAAAAAGGAATTACAAAATCTTCTAATATACAGTGATTACTTTTATATGCACTGCTGAAAAAATATGAAATAGTGCTACTTAATAATTTGTGAAGCTATCTTATTTGTATCATGTGTTATATTCTTTTTGCTTTGTGGTGAACATAGAAAGCTGAAGAGGGGAGGAAGCAAACATTTTACATTAATTTCAGAATTTAACATTCAGTAATTTTTGTGTGGCCAATTTTCAGTTGTATCAAGCAAGTCACAATAATTTCTACTGATCATCAAATATTTAATTAATAAATCATCAAAAATTCAATTAATAAAGCTTCTCTACTTTAATACAAGGACATTTCCAAACATAATAACTTCTCTGTCCCTCTGGATGATACAATAATTGGCAAATTTTTAGGTACACATTGCCCAAACATTTGATACATTGCGTACATACTGACTGAGGAAGAGTTATGTGGAAGCATCATTCACAAAACACAGTACTCAGGATAGGAAAAAAAAGCTCCTTTTGGTTTTGGAAGTTAAAAAAGTCACACCTTTCAAAATACCTGTTTGTCTTCTATTTCTAATCAATACACTGTTTTCTTAGTACTACAGTTATTGTCTGCATGAATGATATGGGAAGGCTGGTATTTTGTAGTACATTTCCACTCTGACTGTCCTTGTTGATATTCAAAGCTGAATAGCTACTGGAAAAAAAACATTGTTTATGTTGACAAGGATACCAGAAAATAAATCCAAGAAAGCAGCAGATTTGAAATAAAAAATGTAGCACCTGCCAGGCAGCGTACTTATAGTATAAACAAGGATTAACACCAGCAGTTGTGCAGCAAATACTGGTGTTAGCACATATGTGCTTAAATATCACAGCCTGGGTACATGAAAAATTACTTCACATGCTTGGTATTTCAAATTACTTTTGCATTCAACAGCTACTCCCAGAACAATAACAGTACTGGTTAACAGAGACGCTGAACAGATTCAGATCAGAAAGCAAATAGGCTAGGAAATGTGTTTTCCTATCCTAGCTTTTCCGTGGTTTTAGATAGATCAGGATTCTAGACAAGGTGAAATAGAGGTCTGCCACAATGTAAAAAAGTATTTCAGGTAATCTGTTTAACCATTTGACTCCAGGCAAGAGAGTTTCACAGGTTTTCCTGAATAAGTTACTGCTGTTTTTGGGGATGTTAATTATTCCATAGAATGGTCTGGTTACAAGTAAAGATTTTAAACTCAGCTTCCATTTTAAAATAAACCCAAGCTCAGTTGCTTGTGATCAAAGATCAGATATGACTTGAGAACTGTATGGTCTCATTGCTGACTTAGTGTTCAGGCTGCAGGCATATGGCAACAGATGATCACCATTAGGAGCGTTAATATAAGGTTAATTGTCTGGGTCAGGCCTCTGCTGGCAGGCACTGGCTCATACAGCTGTGTATACTATCATCAGCTGAACAGGAGCCGAATGAAACAATCTGTATTCTCTACTCTGACTACCTGTCCTCCCCAGCACAGAAGGAAAATTAGCCAATAAAAGATTGTTCTACTAAAGCAAAAACCTTTGGTATTTTTATCCTCAACTAACAAGTGTCAATATTTTTTGTCTTTTGACAATCTGGTTTATAACCTATGATAAGGAATCTCAGGATGTCATTCTCATAACTTCTGCCTCTTTCTGGACTGAGATCAATACATAGTGTCCTTAGAGTTATCTTTTCACCCTTTTCCCACTGGTGAGCTAACAGGAAGGAAAAGCACCACCTGAACAGATGGATCTGCTTATGGACCACATGATCCTTCTGTATTGAGGAATGATTATAAAACTTCTCTTACAAAGAAAAATAATGGCAATGTAAATGGTTTTAAGCGGCAATATTCAAGTACTGAGCAAAGGAAAGGATGAGAATTCAGGTAGTTCTATTGCCAAAACTGTTTAGCCTCCTAGGAGCCTTGGAGATAAAGGCAGTCAGTCATCCAGTGGGTGAACTGAAGGAAATATATATATATACGTATACATATAATTCACATTATTATCCACAGCTTTCAGGTGTATTGGTAGAGTTGCTGGCTATTCCAACACATTCACTACAGCTTCCCATCCTTTCCATTTTTCTGGAACACTCACATGAGGGGATAATTAAGCAAAGTACAGTATAGACATCTTATATATTACCCCAAAATCCCAGTACAATAGGTCCAAAATTAAGATAATTTTGAATATGGTTTCTTGAAAGGAAGCATGGAGAGAGAAGACTGGACTCTCCTGGAGAAAAATGGTTTGGGATCATTGCTGAAATCAGGAAATACATAGCAGAACTGAGAAAAGTAATGTGTTGGGGGTTTTTTTCTATAAATAGTGGCAAATCAGGAATGTTCTTCACTATACAGACAAATTATATTCAGTCCCAGTGGTATGCAGAATATTTGTCTGTCTCAGTGAGAATGCAAGTCAAAAAATAGTCATCTCAGAGCAAGAAAAATTAATCATGGAGAACAATTAACAATATTCTCTTTTTCTGGAAAAAAAAAATTGTTTGTTTAAATTCATCCTGCTTTCAAGTTATCATAGTCAATTTAGTTTTACCAATATGTAGTCTGGCTTGTTAGAGCCTTGTAGGTAGATTGGCCCCTAATATCCTATCTAGAATAAGGATATTTTGAAGTGTAATCACATGGTTTCTATGTTCAAAGTCTGTCTTTTCAATATGGTGGGGGTTCTTTTTTNGGGGGGTGAAGGGGAGGGAAGGCTTTATGTAATTGCTTTAAACTAAAAAAAAAAAAAGTTAGATACAATTACATTTACTTAGTATTGAATAGTCTAAACTGCACTTTAGCTGTAGGCTGTTTTACGTAAATCTAGCATGGAATGAAGTGTCATTCCAGAAAAGAAGTTACATTTAAGGGAAAAATATTTGTGGCCCTTTATTTTTCTTTATTTCCAAATATATTTGACCAAACATCCAAACATTACCCTCTTTGTGTTTGGCTCTCTATAAATTCTTTCATCTCCCCATGGTGTAGCCAGAGTACTGACTTCTTTGCTCCATGCAAACCTGAGTAGTGTTGCTAAACATTTTAGTCATGCTTACATAAAATCTCCCAGAAAGACTAACCTGAGCTCCTTGAGTTCAGGTGATGCCTCTTCTCCCTGACCTCTTCTGCCAAGCAAGTAAGAAGGGGGAGGGACTCCTTAAAGGAGTAATAGCCACTTTGCTTGAGCCTAGCAGGAAAATGTACCTGATTATTTAGGTTGTGAAATACGCACTGGCAAAACTAAAATATTAAGTACATATATATGAGTTGCTTGTAGCAACAGGAACTTTATTCAGTGAGGATATAATTGTTAGAATTTGGACATAGGCTGAACACACTAGTAGAAATAAAACAAATAGGGAAGGAGAAGGATCACAGTGGCAAGAGAAATGTCTGATTGTACTTCTCATTACTCACTTTGCATAAGCAAAAGATACAAGTGATTTCATTAATCCGTGGAAGGCACTGACAATCTTCTATAGGTACCACAGTAGTCCAAATTGTTAAACAGCCCCCAAACTAACAAATCTGTCAAATTCCCACAGGGAGCATAATATTGTTCTCTTGTGTAAACAGTCCTCTCATTCCCTAGTTTATGAGCAAGGCAACTCTCATTAAGTCAATTATCAGCTGAGTTTGACCATCAAGTGGAAAGGAGAAAGCGGTCTACCACTGTGTAGGCACTGAGTCTAGACTGATCTAATATCTTCAACACTCTGTAGCTCAAAACATAACTACTTAGATTGCTCAAATAATGACTGCGGCCAGCTGGCCATTTGCAGTGGCCATAGTTGCTGGCTTCAGAAGACAGATAAATATATTAAATCTCTATTAGAACATTCCATCATAAAGTGCAGTCAGCTGTAGTGCCCTGTCTTTTCTCTTAAGAGCTCTAAAAAGATATATGAATGCTTGCATGCGGTGTGGCATGGGTGATATTGTCAATTCATTATTTGCACCTGGATTGTAACATTATGTAACTTATATCTGCTACTGAAAAACAATGCCAATAAAGATAGTCAGTATAAGGCTTGTAGGACAGCTGTTGAGGGTAAAGGTATACTTTAACTGTTCTTTACCACTTAGGATTTTTAATATTATGTTCTCTACATGTTGACCCTGCTTTATTTAGTAAGACTAATTTAAACTGGGCAGAAGCACAATGCTACAACCACCCTTATGTTTGCTTTCACACTCGTCTCCAAGCCTGAATGATCAGCGTTCAGCTCTGTGTCTTGGTATCTTGCTTCTCAGTAACTTAGCAGAATAAGTGCTACTTATACCATGACACATCTTTTTTATCTCATTTATCAGGACACAGATCTCTAGCCACATAAGGAAGATTGCTCTCTAGATTTTATGGATTTTATTAATTTTCATATTTCTCTTCACAGCAATTGTGAAATTTTGGAGCTTTTAAATGTGAATTTACTCAGAAGTAGCAAAGAACAATTCATAATGTGCTGCAGCCCATGCCCTGAGGTAATATTCTTTTTGCAAAGTACTTTTCCATGTACAACTAGCTTATTCTTACGGGTTGTTCTGCCCAGTAGCATACTTTTTGCCCTTGCCAAGCTGTCATTTCTGCAAAGGTGGAAGGAAAAATAAAAGGAATCATCTCATCACTGCCATGAGTGCCATGACTCAGACTGAGACTGCACTTAATCTCAGTATGAATGGTTCAGGGATGGGTTTTGTCACCACTCTTGTGCAAGAATGAGGGAAATTCTCACCCCTAATCTGTGTAGAACCCACTATTATGTAACACGCATTTAAAAAAAAAGATATGTTGGGACTGTGAAAAGCTCTATTTGTAACAGTATAATTAAGTTTGAATAATTACTCCAGATTTTTATGAACTTGAGAGCCCAGATCAGAAAAGCAGATGAGTATATACTCAAAATTGAGTGTACGAGAGGGACCGTTTAAGTCTGCTCACGTACTTCACTTTTTGGCAGAATAGTACATGAACATGGTCAGGATCTTGCCCTTAGACAAACATAGATTGTGTTGCAATTCTTGTATTTGTATGCAACAAGCTTTTCTTTGAACAGTTTATCAGCACAAAGTCTATGGATTTCATTTTTCTTCTCTTACATTCCAATTTTAGTATGAAAATCTGGTTTGTGCTATGATGACAGAGAGGTCCATTTCCAACAGAATTTTACAAACCTCAATAAAACTTTCTTCATGGATCTGTTTTAATATTTACATGCCACAGCAGAATAGATGGGGACTGTTACATCTCCTTGATCAGACCTGCTGCATCAAGTAGTAAGGAATGATATGTAACAACTTGTCACGCATTAGGGAATTCTTGCATGCCTAAGTACTCATCATGGGCATTTGTGTGGCTACCACTGGGGTCACAGACATGGCCCAATGCAACTGAGGTTGAGCCCAGAAAGAGACACACAGGAAAATATTCCAAGGTCCTGTACAGGGTAATGGGCATTTTTGTTCTATTTTCCAAATCATAACAACTGAATATTCTTATCTTACCTATAATATCTTAATAATAAAAGCCCAGTATTGTTGTGCTTAATGATATTACAGTCTTTTACCCTTGCTGCCTAATAAGCTCACATATGCACACATATTTGGGTGTATGTACGCACAGCCCTGACTGTCCTACAGTATTTTCAGTTCAAATCCTCTTTACTTATAAACCGTTAAAGGCATATATCTCAGTCAGCGTCCCAGTTCTGGAATGGAACCTGGTAGATTTACATTTAGTTATAAGAAGTGTGTTGTTTGTCCAAGCGATTAAAAAAGAGTTGATAGTTCTTTAGTTAGTTTGTTTGTTTTTAATGAAGAAAAACGGTTATTTAAACAAGCAGAAGTAAACAGCTGTTTTGCATAAAATTGCAGAGAGATTTATACTTACAAAAATCAGTGTTGTTTCTGGTAGAAGTGCATAGAAAGGCTCCTTCAACATAATTGTTCAATTTTTAAAAAAATAAAATACATATATAATCTCATTTAGTCCCCTGCACAGAATATTTATTTGCTTAATCCTCACAAAGACAACTCTTTCAAAGTGAAAGCTGTGTTTGAAAACATCATTTGCACAAGATTTCACCTTCCTTCAAGAAAAATTTCTACTGCAAAATGCATCATAAACTGCTTTTCTTGTTGTCGTATTTTCTATCTGATTGTTGATCTTCCATAAGGAGATAATACGAACAGGTAGAGAGCTTTTTGTAAACTCCTTCCCAGCAGAAAGGATCTAATAGGAAAGACACAATAGCAAAACCATGGTCCATTCTGTTTTAAGAAGTTATTTTCTCATAGTAAAATCCTGCACTCCTTATAAAATCTGTTAATCACATTATCTAATTTTCCTGAAAGAAATAAACCAGGAGAGGAGAAATTAATCTAGTTTGAAATAGTAAGTATGAAGTCTCCAGTTATCGAGTGACTCTATAATTTACAAAGTTTGGCAACGTGATGCTATAGTGATAGGTACTTTAGATATATACTTTAGACTGCTAGATAGATACAAAGTTAGAAAGGAGCAGTTGAAACAATTCTTGCTGGATTTATCACTTTTGGCAAAACCAATGCTCCTGATGTTGATTCCATAGAAGCAGGCACCATGTGGGCACAGCTTGACGTTCCAGATCAGGCAGATTAAGAACATAATATTTACGACGCAATTAATGCTGAGATGATGTTAATGACTTAGCAAATCCTAAATCCCGCAACAGAAGTTTTGTCATTTTAACTGAACAGGAAAATGACATGTCCAGCATGCAAATGCTGGCAGAGAGCTGACTGGAAAGTTTTCACGAGAGTGCACAAGCAAGTAAAGAAAAATTAGAATGTCACTTTTTTTTTTTTCCCAACCAGACCACTCTTCAGTTGTCAACTGACAGAGAAATCGAGTCTTAATAGAATAAAGCCTTTATTGCTCATTTCTAAATACTGCTGATGACTTGAATGCAATGCTCGTAGTGAATTTAGTGAGAGCTTCTTTTTTAGTATGAAGTAAAGCAAGGAAAGTTGAATCAAAATTTGCATACTCAGATACCAAAAGTACAGCTCCTCCATGAACAGACATTCAAAAATACTGAAGTTATTTTTTAGCTGCACATGTTTCTGTGGATAGATATTATTAAAAAAAAGAAAGAAAAGGAAAAAAAAAGAAAAAGCACTTCAGTATATTATTAGATTGTATAAATTCAGGGAATAATCAGACTTGCACTTTGAGAGTATGAGAGCACCACATGAACAATCCATGCAAATGCCATGAAAAGGGAGTACTGTTATGTCCATTCATAATCCAAACCAAAATGGCACAAGGTTCACAGCATAACTTGACTATTACAGAAGTTTACAAAGCCTTGATTAAAAAAGGTTGAAAAGTAGATCTTACAGTTTTATTACATGCCTTGGAAATTTGGTATTCTGTACTCTGTCCAGATTTCTGGGCTTTTGTTATTACATAAGTCTAACACATATTTTAATAAGCGTGGACTCCTAGGACTGCAGGCAGTTTATAGAAGGCTTGAAAATACAACCTGAGTGCACTCTACTGATTTAAAATATATAAAGAATGTATGAAAGAAGCCAAAAGATATTTTTGAACATTTCATGATTTTGAGCCTTTCCCAGAGTTTTAGGTTCTTGAGGATAGCAACATTAGCATAGTAATTTTTTGCAATATATTATGTCAAAATACTTCCAGTTAAGAAAAGTGATTTTAAAACACTTAAAAATAATTATTTTTATCATACTCATATAATTTAGGCATCATATGAAGTAGAAACTCAAGAAATTATTATGTGGAAAAAGAATATGTCTCGAGCACCTAAGATGTTCTTCCATTTTACCCTTGAAAAACCATGCTGTAAAACAGAGATTGTAACACAAATAAGGAAATGAGCACCCTTCACAGAAGCCAAAACACTGCTTATCCAAGATTGAATTTTGAAAGAGGCAGAAATTATCCAACTCTTCAAAATATTCCATAAAATAAATAATATTTCTATATAGACAAAAGCTTAAGAGTTGAAGATGGGGGAGACAGAAGAATCTGTGGACACAAAGCTGGAGAGAGGTTAACACAGGACCTCCAAGAGCAGGTAAGTAAGACCAGATCTGAACCAAACAAAAGGTCTTCAACCTGAGTTTCCTTCATTACAGTTAAATGCGCTGATCACCAGCTATGTTCTTCTGTGGCAGAAAAGGTCAGGAATTCTCTAAATAATTGAACAGAGACATTGGGCCAGAAAATTAGAGATGCTGATTCATTGGTCCAATGATTGGACATTCAGCTTGGGTATAGACGACCTAGTTTGTACTATGGCTGTCAGTCAGTGAAACTGAACATGGAGCTCTGAAACAAGCACACAAGTAGAAGATAACAAAGACTTTGGGGCTCCTTGCAAGGCGAGCAACATCCTCTGCAGCAGCTTGTTGAGGCCTGGGCTGAAGAGGCAACAGTAGAACAGCTTAGTGCTTGAACATGGGAGGCCAAGGTAGAAATCTCCATTTTTAATCCAAAATCAAAGGGGAGAGTAAGCAATTTTCTTGGCAGGTATCTTTTTCCCCTTTGATAACTTTGATTCAAATGAAGTAACATTCAGCATAATTTTGAATTAAATGACTTTCATTCTTCAAGAGCATCCTCTTTTCAGATAAATATCCAAAACCTCCATTTTTGTTAAAAGTAGAAGTTTCTATAGGGAATTTGGCAAATTTGAATGTAGTCTTTTGTTTGTTTGTTTTTCTCATCACTAAACTAATAATAGCATAAATCTGTGAGTATATGTGGAAGTGATGCAAAAAGCCTGTTCACTGCACACATGAGGGGGGTGGTAGCCTATAGGCAAGTTTGGGTCTGATCATATGTATTCTAGAAAGAAAGAAGGAAAAAATAATCATACCACTTAATCAACAGAAGTGCTTATGCAAGCACATCCAGACTATAATGATAGTGCACTTTAAGGCCAGTCATGGAAATGTCCAGATCACATTACTGTCAAAGTCAATAGTACAACTGTGGATAGATCTAAACATAATACAACACAGCAATCCAATAGACTTTTAAAAATGAATAAGGACATGGTCATAAGATGCTCGTATCTTGTTACTCCAGATCTCTTAAAACTAAATTATAGAATAAAAATTGGATAAACTATGAAATGTTCATATACTTAACCCATTTGCCCAGTTACAAGCTCCTCCTAATAACTAATGCAAAAATTCTGAAAGGTGAATAGTATCTTGCACATGGTACAGACAGGAAAAGAGCAAGAAGGAAACCTTTCTGCTGAAAGCAGCACCTTTTTCTTAGTTCCAACAGAAAAATATACATAAATAAATGCATATATTTACATTTACATTTGTGCACAAATGTATGTAGGCATGTATGTGTATGTATACATACATATTTCAAATTTTTTGGTGACAGAAACCAGAACATGTCACACTGAGACTTATAGGAGTGGTGTAGAAGTTTGGAGCTTGGAGCAGGTGGATTCATCTGGTGAGCCCAAAGCAAACCAACAACAACAAGAACAAGCAGTCATAGAAATCAGAACACAACCCTCAGCAATATTCAACATAAGCAAACATCAGTAGTTATAAGGAAAGGCTGCTTCCTTTTCTTCCGGGATGGGGTCTTTATTAACTTGGATCTTCCATTCATCTGTTTATTTAGGCTTGGGAGCCAGCAAGTAGAACAATGAATTGGGTCAGAGAGCATGAATCTGTTTTAGACTGCAAACACTTTACTATTTCTAGAGGTATGATATTACTACTGATGAATCTGAGTGAAAGCTCACACATTAAAATAATATGATAGCAAACACAGCGGCAATTCCTGCGCTACCTTTTGCAGTTCAGGAAAAGGTTTAACATTTCTCTGTCTCAGAATTTTCGGCCAGGTGCACTGTCTTATCAACTAACTATGTGTTTTCTGTATCTAGTACTGATGCCTCCTTCATATTTTCCATAAAACTAGAGCAGGTTCATAATTACAGCATTAATTACAGTTCTGTGAATTAATGGTAAATTACCAAAGTGTATCATAGAATTATAGAATGGCATCGGTTGGAAGGAACATTAAATACCATCCTGTTCCAACCCCCTTGCTGTGGAGGTTGAACAAGATCATTCACTCAACTTTTCTTTATCGGAGAGGCACTCCACTCTCTGATCATCTCTGTGGTCCTCCTCTGGACCTGCTCCAACATCCTCACTTCTTTCCTGTGCTGGGGGCTCCAGGCCTGGACATAGTACTCCAAGTGGGGCCTCATAAGGACAGAATAGAGATGTACAATCACCTCCTTCACCCTGCTGGCCACCTATCTTCTGATTCAGTCCAGGATACTGTTGGCCTTCTGATGTACAGAAGCACAATGTTGAATTGTGTCAAATTTTTCATCCACCAGAATCCCCAGGTCCTTCTCCATAGGGGTTCTTCTCCCAGTCTGCGCACTGGATATCTGGGATTGCCTCAGCCCAAAGGTAACACGTTACACTTGGCCTTGTTGAACCTCATTAGATTCATGTGGTCCCACTTCTCAAGCCTATCCAGGTCCCTTTGGTTGGCATCCCTAACTTCTGTGAGTAATAGAGATAAAATCTAGACAAGAGAATTGGACGTAAGCCAGAATGATTTACAAAGAGATGTATATTTTCTCTACAGTCTAGGTGTTAGAATATTACCCTTGGAGAAAAAATAATTTAAAAAAAGGCCAAAACCAATTCCAAGGACCACTTTTATATTTAATTCAATTATTATTTGATGGAAAATCCATAAGTGGACAGATTTTCCTTGGCTACCAAAACGGGATTTTGCTCACACATAGGTTTGTTTTTCATGTCTCAGTTAAATATTTTGCTTGAGTATTTATTTCTTTCTTAGTTAAAAAGCAGAGTGGAACAGTTTCAAGAGAAGATGAGAAATCCTTTATTCTTTATCATTATAGCCTATAGGTAGCAGTGATTTTTTTTTTTTATTTTTTATTTTTTCTGGAGATGGAAGATGGAAGCTTGAATTTCCTGAGGAAGAGGAAGAAATTGAATACATCTTTCCTAATCAATGCTTAGTTTTGAATTATTGCACAAAGAGCAGGAAGGATTTCTTGCTGTGTAACTTGGAAGGAATTTGATAAATGGTCTTGCATTTTGTACTGAGTAATGGAGAATGCTGAAGCACAGACTGAGTATCTCTGATCTCCCAAGGTCCCTAAGGAGAGCACAAGTATTTCTGATGAAGCAAAGCATAAAATAAAAGGTAAGCTTCGAAGAGACACTAGTTTGACTGGTTTGTCTAATGTAGTATCATATGGAAATCATTAAAAGAAAATATTATGTTAGATATAACTGTCAGCTGACTCAATACAACCATTTCAAACTCAAGTTCCAAACAAAAATTTAGATATCTATTAAAAAAAAAACAAAAAACACAAATACTTAAACATTACTGCGAGATTACTAAGTAATGTTTGATAATATAGATGCCAGGGAGCCTTTCTGAACACCTCCTTCATGGTTCTTAGGCCATTTTAAACATAAGTGGAAAGCTCTTGTGGGTTTTTTTGAAACACCAAAGCATTTGGTATTGTACTCTCCTACTTTTAGTTGTTAATGAAACTCAATTCAGTTTTTCCTTCAGTGAACATCTTAGATTAATACTGCATCTTCACTGAAGAGGTTGAACTGGTTCCTACTTCCAAACCATTAGTAGGTATAATGAAGCTATGTTGCTTATTTTAAATTTGTACTCCAGAAGATCTTATTGATAAAGGACTTAAGGATTCACACTATGAATCCAAAAATGAGGCTGTGTTAGAGATTCATTTTTTTTTTTGACACTAGGATATTAAAGAATGTTATTAAAAGTTTTTCACAGAAGTGAGTACATGGCTGGGTTATCAAAGATGTACCACAATAAATATAAATCACGTGTGCAACCATTTCTTTGTGTGTCAGTGGTTATGTAACTTATTGGCGTGCTTCAGCCATGCTAGTTAAGTAGGCCTTCCATTTTACGGCTGAATTGACCTAGATTTTCTACTTCAGTAATGCCTATGCACAAAAGTAGTGCACTTAAAACCAGTTATTCAAGCTAATAACAATAAGATGGTTCATGCACCAGAAAGCTGGTAACTGTACAAAACATGAGACATCAGGTAGATACAGATACATGAAAATAAAAACACAGAAGAGACAGGAAAGAAAGGGGACAGACTCTTTAGCAGGGTCTGTGGTAATAGAACAAGAGGAAATGGCATCAAGCTCAAAGAGGGTAGAGTTAGGTTGGACATAAGGAAGAAGTCTTTTACAGTGCGGGTGGTGAGGCACTGGAATAGGTTGTCCAGAGATGTGGTTGGTGCCCCATCACTGAAGACTTTCAAGGTGAGGCTGGATCAAGCCCTGTGCAACCTGATCTAGCTGTGAATGTCTCTGTTCATTGCAGGGGAGTTGGACTAGATGGCCTTTAAAGGTTTCTTCGAACTCTAAAGATTCTATGTTTCTATGATTCTATGATGTGAGAGTCTGAATAACTCTGGAGAAGGCTAAATAAATAAACACCTAGTCTCTTATTTAGAAAGTTAACTATAAAGTAATTTCTTTTTATAGTGATTAATAGGCACTGTGATAAAAAATGTAGTATAGTGTATGGATATATTAGTGTTGTGATAATGTTGAAGAATTTTTCATACACTTATCGAAAGATCAATTCTTCAGAATGAAGACTGTGTTCACTGAACATACTTCTATGGAGACAAAAAAAAAAATTAATTTCTGAGGATGGATATTGAATGATGAAATATGTAACTTAAATAACAGCAGATAAGATGTCATCATGCTGTCTGATGTAGTTGCTCTGTAGGCACTGCTACAGCCCAGGGGATCCAAACCGTCTCTGAGTTGATAGTCTGCATGTAGTATCAGAAAATTCCATAAGGAGTCTTTATTGGATGCAAAAGATAGGTGCAGGGGAAGATGGTCATTCACTTCTCTTTCCTCATCCTTCTTTTTTGAAATCATCAGATTCTATGAATTCATTAAAGTTTTAAAAATCCTCCATATACTAGAAATGAAATATTAGCTAGTTCTTTTTTTTTTTTTTTTTTCCTAGCTGTCACTGAGTTCAAAGACCTTCTTGAAAATAGATATATCCTCAGTATTCACTTTTAATCTACTGACTTCTCAGATTCTCATAAACTTCTCCAGGCAAAAAGTATAGTAATGCTCACTTCATTTCTAAAAAACTCTCAATTTCCTCTTGCAAATAAAAATTATCAGTAGCAATAGAAAATCTGAACTCCTGGAATTTGTATATATCCTCCTGTTGTTGCTTCACCTCGCATTTTTTTTTTAAAGTAAAATATGAACAATATAGGATGAGGTAAATACAGCATCAATTAAAACAATATTGCATAGCCCTATATTTGCATGTAGTTGTTTAAATCTATTGTATTAAGGTAACAGAGTTCATAACAAATGGTGTGCTGAGTGCTCCCCAGTTGATTATGAAGTTAGAAAGGCATTCCTTATGGCTGCATAATTTCTTTCAAGCCTCTTAATGAATGGTATACATCTCCAGTTTAATATAAACAAGAGCTCTTCAACAGAAACATATAAAATACCTAGCTCTCTGTGTGTTGAAACAATGGATAAGGTGAATCTAAATGTTTTGGTAAAGATTTCTGAGTTCACAGACAGAAACATGTTTCCCCATAAAATTAGTCATCCGCAACTATTGCACTAAATAAAATGTAAGAAAAGTAGATTAACTGTTCAAAAGATAGACTTTTCTGCTTAGTACTGAACAAGTATAAGACATATTAATAATAGTCAAACCACTTTGAATTTCCTTTTTCTATCAGGATTTGCTTTTGGAATGTTTGGACCTTCCAGGCAAATTCCATGGCAGCTGACTGCAGCTATTCCATCCTGACTTTGCACTTGGGTGTATTGATGACAGGTATATTTAAAAAAGAGCTCTGGAGAAGCAATCCAAACCTTTAATCACTGTTGCAGGTGAGCTTCTATCACAAGCCTCTGTTGGGCTGTACCTCCACACTATCCCCCTCCTGCAAGAAAACACACACAAAGACAGCAATTCGGAGATATGCTTATCTCAGTGTGTAGATATATTAGCAATACAGAAATGTTACTGATGTCTACTTCGAAATAAAGATTATAATGTTCCCTCTGTAAGTAAAAATAACACTTGATGCACCTGCTTAGAACTACATTATGCAATGTATCTGACCCACTGATTTCAAAAGTATATTATACTTTTATCCTGCTGCTGACATTTTTCATTGTTGGAAACTATAGATGCCTAAATGACTAAAGTTGATAGTGAAAAGAGGTGCTAATTAAACCCTAGCAATTCCCATCCAAATTGCTTGCCGTACCAATGTAGGCGTGCAGACCAGTTTTTTAATCATCTATTTTCAGGACTGATACAAAGATTCAGCATGAACTTTAATAAAAATAAATCTTAGGTGTTAACTATTTTTGACAAAATTTTCTTTGTTAACAATTATTTCTCAAACTTTATTCCAAAAAGACTCACTGAGGTATAAATGATTACATTTACATTTTGGACAAATGTTTATGACAGTTCTGAAGTGATTTGTTTAAGATGGTCAATGTTGTTTATAGTTTTTCTGTAAAAGAAGCATAAAAATATCTACTAGTTTCAATTGTGAACCAACAGGACTCCTACAAGTAGTTAATTAAACACTCTTTTCATACAGATATCTAAAGAAAAATAGTCATAGAAAAGCCCTTAAAGCAAATATTCAAGGAGTATAGAAATGACATAATGATGAGTACACCCAGGAAGTAACCTAGAAAATGTTCAATTGAATTGGGGAAGGAAGGGATTGGGACACTTAAGTTGTTCTGAATTTTCTTAACTAATGCTATTCTGGGGAAAATATTTAAAGCTATCAACTTTTTTCTCTTCTCATTCATCTCTATGCTGTGGCCTCCAAAAACTCTTTTTGCCTTATGTAAAAACGCAAGCCACCACAGTCCTCAGCCTCTTAGGTCTCTGGGTCTGTGGTTGGCATAAAGAATCTCTCATCATTTACTTTACTACCTTTAAAAATTTATGCGCTTTTACAGATTAAAAATACTAAATCCAGGGCTGCATGCTATGAAGTGTAGCTACGAAGTGCTGTTAAGAAGGCCTGAAAATCTTATAAAAGCCAACATCTAAGCAGTGAATTATTGTTTTGTGTAAATCTCACTGTAGATGTATGTCTAGCTCAGATTGCCTTTGTTCTTTTGTTCACTGTTACGTTCTATGGAAAAAAAAGTTCCACAAGAAGCAAAGCTTGCTAGCACCTAGAAATAGTTGTAAATTTAATGTATCTTCATCGGGTGTGTAGACATCTCACTATAAAGACTGTGACCTACATACTTCAGTTTTTGTGGTTTTTTTTTCTTTTTTTGTATTAACAGAGAACCACACTTTTTGAAAAGAAAATTTCAGTGTTATTTCTAATATATCACATGAAATAATTTGGTTTTCCACCGCAGTGCTGAATGGCTTCTGACTCTGTGTGGAGTGTTCTGTAAGACTGGAAAACGAAGAAATTCTAGAGCTTCCTGAGCGAAAAGCAATTCCTCTGAATCCTCTTCCTCTCTCCTGCTGTTTTCTTTGCAGACCATTTCAGCTTCCAAAACACAGGTGGAATGTGTGCGTCTTCAAGATTAATACAGGCAGGATGATGCAGACATAGAGGAATATGCAGGATTTTAGAACTGTATCATTGGAAAAAAACCAACAAGAGTCTGATATTTAATAAATCAGGGACCATCAACCTGGAATGGTTTTTCTCGGAGCAGTGTTGGTTTTCAGTCTGGCTGGCTGAACATTGGGCAGGAAGTTAACCGACAGTAGCTGCACAATTTTGCTACATGAAAAGTCACGTCTGCACTTAGATCCCAGAGACTGACAATGTCTGCACAGATCTGTGTGGATAGGGCTGGAATAAGCACAGAGCCATGTGGTCTGAACAGCCTGCAACATACGTACAAGGTAGTTTTGTCAGTGAAACACAGGGCCAAGTTGAAAGTCTTTTCTAGCAGAGCAGGGAATCTCAGAACAGAGATGGAAGGGACTTCTACATCTGTCTGGTCTAACCACTGTGTTCAAGCAAGGACACTCAGAGCAGAGTGCTCAGGCCCATGCCCCACAACTTTTGAAGATCTGTCCTGGTTTCAGCTGGGACAGAGTTGATTTTTCCTTCATAGTGTATGGTATAATATTTTGTCTTTAGGAGAAAAGGCAGTGTTGATAGCATACTGATGTTTTAGCTGTTTCTTTACAGAGCCAATGACATTTCAGTTTCTCAGCTTCCCACACTGTCCTGGCAGAAAAGGATCTGGGAGCACAAGGAGCTGGGAGAGAACAGAACCAGAGCTGCTAACCTAACTTGGCCAAAGGGATAATCTATAACATATGGCATAATGTAAAATAACTATAAGACTGAGGTGAATTGTCCAGGGGGCTGCTGTTGTTTGGGGAATGGCTGGGCATTGGTCAATGGGTGGTGAGTAATTGAGTTGCGCATATATTTTTTTCTTTACTATTATTTTTCTCTTTCTTTTCTGTTTTAGTAAATGATTTTAATCTCAGTCTATGAGTTCTAATTCTTGTCTTGTTTTAATTTTCTGATTTTCTCCCACATCCCACTGGGAGAGTGGGGGGAGAGTGAAAGGCTGTGCGGTGTTTAGCTGCCTTCTAGGTTATACCACATCTCCAAGAAGGAGCCTGTGCAACATGTGCCAGTGCTCAATTACATTTGTAGGAAAGTGTTTCCTCATGTTTAGATGGAGCTTGTGAGCTTCCTCACTTCTTGCAGATCAAAGTGTTTTTCGCAATTCTAGACTCATCTCAGTGAGATACAGTATCCATTGCCTTCAGATTGAAAAAATACATTGCAATCTCACTGTAAAAAAAAAAAAAAAAAAGCAAAAGGTGATGCTGAGGCAGCTGTGAAAACCATAAAAACAAAAATGCAACGTTTAGACGAGTGGTCCTCTTAACCCAGTGTCTTATTTCAAACACTACCCAACAGCAGAGAATTGGGGAAAATTATAGGTAAAGGACAATCATGTAATGATGCTTCCCCAGGATAACCTTTACACCTCTAGCAGTTTTTGGTTTAGTGTTTCTGTCAAAAATTCATTGCTGTCCTGAGTCCTGGAAAGTAATCTGTAGCTTTTCATGACACCAAACTGTACATCAAAATTATTTCACTCATATCTATTTCTTACCTCCACCTCAGTTCATTAGATGACAAGGGTATTCAAATCAAATCTGCGTAGATTACCTTAATAGATGTAATAATGTCAGTCAGAGAATATAAAAAGTTCCCATTCCGTAAGCATCCTCCCAGTTTCTGGACTGTTTTAGAAAATGAGAGCCATTTTGTGCAGAGTTTTCCCACTGATGGCAACATGGCTCCTCACTTGTTCTGGAAGACTTAACTTCCTTAAGAACTCTTCACTATGTTTTGCAGGATTGTGAGTAATACTTATTTTTTGTTGTGTTTTGAATATCCCTTAAGCTGTTGTAATTCCTCTACTGAAGAGAGTCAAGGATGCAATGTGCTCATATTTTAAACCTTTGAGGTACTTATAATGTGTTGTGGGAAGAACTAATCTTATTCAGCACATGTATTCTTCAGATGTTTTGTAATAAAATAATTTTATCATTCATGCACCTACTTTATCAAACTTTGTGTAAGCAGATTTTTATTTTTTATTATTATCTACAATGTGATAGGGTGCATTAGCAGAGTCTGTAAAACTATTAATTCTGTTATTCAGAAAAACTGGGCATTTCAGTAAAGAATGACACCAATGAATATAAGCACATATTCCTTGTGGGTTTTTTTGTTTTTGTTTTTGTTTTTATGTAAAGATCAATGAACTTGCTAAGATGAATGTTGTAAATCTTCAGCATGATAATGAAAATTAGGATTTCTGCGAGTATGGAGTTAAAAGCCATTGAAAATTAAAACCTTTTGTCCTTGTTCCAAGAAACCAGATACCTAAAGTAAGGCACGTTTCTGCTTTAAATGCCATGTGCTTCAAAAGAATTATGTGGATCTTCATTTTTACCATCAGTTCTTTGGTGAGAAACTTTCCTCCTATATAGGTGGCATAAAGGAGAAAACATAGGAAGAATGTGGGCAAGAAATGAATATACAATGTGGAAGTTATGGATGTTGCATCTTAACATACTGGAGAGGAAGGGATATAAACAGTCAGTTTTGACACTACAGTGAGATTCTAGGGACCATGTTATTGTTCCTAATGTTCTTGCTGCATAGCGAAAGATCCTATGATACCTCTTATGGAGGTGTTAACATTTTTATCTATGCTAAATGTTCATCAAATGGCCCTATATGCATTCTTTCCCTGACATCCAAACTTCAGGAGTGACACGCACACACAAGGTGTATCTCATATTACTATTCAGTTATGGGAATTCTAGGCCAAAAGGAAACAAATGTCTATGTACTAGCATTTAAACCTGTTAGATGACACACATGCACTGTGACATCAGGAGACGACTAAGAGATTAACAGATAATCTGACCCTGATAACCAGCAAAACAGTGTGGACTACTAGTGTGACAGCTGTTTCAGGATGCTGTATCCACAGCAATTGCATTAGAGTGGATTCAGATCATATCTCAGGAAACCTACTTTCAAAGAAGGATTAATAATCTATGATAACATGACATGTTATTTACACTAGAAGAAAAGTAAAGTACAGATTTAAGGCAGTTGATGTAATTCCAGTTAATCCACAGCAAATGTTATGAGTAAAGAAATGTTGACTTCCCTTCACTGTGAAATTTCATATTCCTTGGCCTATCACTGTAACTGTTCAACTCCAACAGGAATAATCTACAGTTGACTAATTCAATCTATGTTCTGAGCTCTTAATTTTGCTCCTATACTAAATTTAATTGGCTTTTGAAACTCTCTGCTGGATTTGTGTTTAGTCTGCTGAAGAAGGAGTAAGAGAGTGCATCACAGCACTCAAGGAATGAGAGATCAATACTGCCTGAGAGAGGCTAGCTAATTCCTCCCTAAACCCAAAAGGCTGTGTCATTTCAAAATTTCACCCTCTTACAGCTGTGCCTCCTTCCACTCTCTTTTTGTTTGATGTGCACTTGTGCAGAGGGAATAGACATGCAGGCTACTTGAGGTAATCCAGTATGAAAAACTTCACCTGAATACCTGTGTGCATGTGTGACATAGCAGTACATCCTCATATCCCTTTTTGCACCCTGGCGGGGATTCTCAGTTTTACCACGGCACCATAGATCGCATAGCTGGCATTTTGCGCCACACACACACACACACACACACACACAAAATTGCAGTATTTTAGTAGGCAGAAGGACTAAATGAATCCCAAAGGAGCTCATTATAAGCTCATTATAAGCTTATGATTCAGGTGTTACTTTAGGTTTCTGTTTTAGAGATACTGCAAATTATATTTTCTGTTGAGAATGAGCTAAAACTGCTCCTTCCTAGGAAAAGCTGTGGATAAAGCCTCAACTTTATTCCAAATTTTTCCTTCTTTGTCTGCCTCCTTTGCATACGTTAGTGCTGCTGAACTCTGAAAATAATCATGAAAAACGTTAACTCTACTCATTATCTTTTTTTCTTTTCCTTTGAGGTCTCCCAAGATATCAAAAGCCCTAGAACAGCAAATGCAAATGAGATTTGACAAAATAAAAAGAAAGAATACCAGAATTGTCAGTCACAGAGAATTTATATTTCTGAAGATAAAACTATATTAAATTTATACTTTTGTCTCAGAAGGTTTATCCATTATTCTCCATTGTTTCAACAGAAATTAAAAAAAACCAAAACACCTACATTTAGAATATAATACACCAAATTCAAACTTAGCTGAAAACTTACAGTTTCATATGCCAAATTTAATCCTGTTTTTTTATAGGACCTGTTCACAAAATTCTTATGGAATGTTATCACTGAATCAGCAAAAATCTTGGTAGTCCAATTGAAAGCTCTAGCACTATTCCTAAAGGAAAAGATTACACATTTAAAATTAAAGTTTCAAGAAACTGAAATATACTTTTAATTTATTTTGCAAATATTGAATACACAGGTACAGTTTTCTTTGAACCATATTTTATTTTAGCTCCACAGCTTGTAAATGAGCACTGAACTTCCAAACCAGACCTTTTGCTGTCTATTCATTACTTCTGCTGTACAGTACTTTGCAGTTCCTGTCTGTGCAATTTCCTTTTATTAATGTACAAACAAAACATGATGAATTAAACATGCTATTGCATGTACTTCTTGGCAAGCATCAAAGATGAGGTAATTGAAGATGGTTATTATTTCCAGCTGTACACTGCTAGCACATAGTGACATTTAAATAATATGAGAGAAAGTAAAATAGGTGTTTTGCTTTTAACAATACCGCCCTCTAAGTATCCCAACTCGCTAATTTCTACTAATTATTTCAGATGACACCATTGTCATACAAAGCTGTTTCTCAGACTATTTAAACAATTTCTGATAAGGAAAGAAAAACTGGAAAATGGACTAATAGCTGGGTATTGTGTTATAGCTAGATATTAGAACCTAGACAAGTCACTGTATAGATTTCTATTTAGGATATAAAGAATCACTTGTAGCACAAAAAGAAAGCTTCCTCTTCCTTGCTAATTATAAGAAACTCGTATTTATTATTCTGAAATCTACTGTAAACGTAAGACTTTTTGCAAAGTGCTATTTAGTAAAAGAGAGTTGTCAAGGTTTCCCACAGATTCTTCTGCTTAACCCCTAGTTCAAGATCATTTCCAGTAAGGAACTGTTTTTCTATCCTGATCTATTGTCTGGCAACCTTCTACAAGTTACACCTTTTCTGGTACTTTTTTTTTTTTGTCAGTAATTATAATTTTTCTACCTTAACCATGTAGAGTGTATCTGAACATAAAGTAAGAAATGACATTTTTTTTTCAGCTATATCATTCTGTGCTAAAATTGTTAAGATATGGTTATCTCTAACAAAAATAGATGCTGGTTTAATTTCCATGCCTTCACAATAATTCTGTGGAATTAGCCACAAAATTGAACTTTAAAGAGCTATGGTTGATTGCCATGTGTACATTAATTTTCCATTTGAAAAATAAATACAAGAAATATTTGGCTTATTTTAAGACAATTTAGAAGTCAATCATTATGCTTAACAATGAGGAGTATTGGATTAGGCCTATCAGCTCTTTGTGTGAGTAAATTTGGGAAAAAGTTAGGGTATAGATATGTGTTTTGCAGAGGTTCTGATGAGAAAAGGCAGCCCACAAAAGTCACACCATCCTATGGATTTTCACTTGAAGCAAAATCTATCCTCCTAGATTTGCACACCTTTCAGAGAACCTACTCAAGGAGGACAGCACACTTCAGTGCCTTCATGGACACAATGCTATTCTCACCAGCTCTCCACTCTAATCCTCCAGTTCCAGACATAGGACAGAAGTGCTCAAACAAAGGACTGAAGCTCACCAATTAACTGTAAAATCTTGATTAATACCTTATCTCATAAATAGTGAACTGTAGAGAATGTGGTTCTTGAAGTGTGAAAAATTCTCAGGTAACTGAGATACATGTCAGTGTAACAGTAAAGTGACATAAATATGAATGAAATCCCCTCTAAGATATTAAATGACACCTATTTTGTTTATGGTGTAGAAAATTCTGGCATTAAAATAATATTAGTTTTGAGCCATGTGGAGTAAGTCTGGATTTCCCTTGGCTTATTCTGTAGAAGAAAAAGCTACTTAAAAAACAGAATGTGATTCTAGACCAAAAAATAACCCAAGTTATTGAAGTCATGAAATGATATAACTTATTTTACTTATTTAGTTAACTCAGATCCTAGAGGGCAGATTAGTAACAAGAAAAATCATATTCCTCATCTTGCATCCCAAAAAGTGAGACACGTGCAGAAAGCTTTAGGCTGGCATATGACTCGAGTCTTATTTCTGTAAACAGTTTGGTCACATAAACAAAGTTGGAGATTTCTGGACCGGCAGTCTATTTGATCATCTAGTCACTATTTGACTAACAATAATCACCAAACAATAGATTTTATTCTTTTAATGCTGTGTTAATCTCACTAACTTCATTTTAGTCAAAGCACGTCTTCTAAACATGTATCTGAATTCATCCTGACACCTGAGAATTAACCACATGTAAGTTTAAGTGACTGATTACAATTCACTATTAAAAATATATCTTATTTCCTATTTGAATTTGTCTAGCCTCAGGTGCTTTATGCTGATCCTCATCATTACTTTCTTAATAGTCTCATTTTATGGCTGTATTTTCCCCATGTGAAAGCACCTAAACACTGTGAGCAACACAATTTTGTTTCCTTTTTGGTGTCTTAAACACGCTTAATTTTTTAAGCCTCCCACTGAGAGTCTTTCCAATCATCCAATCACACAGAGGCTAATACCTACCTCCTACTAATTTTTTTTCAGCATCCTTTTTCAAATGTAGACACTGAAAGTGTAAACAGCTCTTCAGCATCAACAGTTTCTGTGAAAGTAACATATGCAGGACTTGGAATACACACTCAGTTCTTGCTGAATTAAATGGAACTTTAAAATATGCTTCAGAACTTGGAGAGGGGGATTATTGCACTGGAAATCAAAGGCCACCCCTTTTGAATTATTTTGACGTAATAGCTTTATTTTTCAGTCTTATAAAACATAGTACATGAAAATAAAATCTAAAAATCTAAAAATAAAAGATAGAACTTATTATTGGTGATACAACTGAGTATGGTGATACAACTCCTGAATATGGGGAGAGCAGATTTCAGGCTGCTCAGGGAACTAGTTAGTAAGGTCCCCTGAGAAGCTGCTTTTGAAGGCATTGGCATCCATCACTGCTGGTCACCTTTAAGTACTTAAGAACAGGCAATTCCAAAGCATCAGAAGTCAAGTAGGCAGAGCAGAAGGTCAGCTTGCTGAACAGAGATCTTCTTCTAGAGCTTAAGCAGAAGAAGATTATGCATGGCTTCTGGAAGTAAGGTCAGGAACCTGGGAAGACTACAGGGGCACCTTTTGCCTTTGCAGGTAGAAAATTTGTGTGGCCAAAGTTCAGTTAAAGTTGAAGCTGGCCAATACTGTGAGGGACAGTAAAAAGGGTTTAAAATAAATAAATAAATAAATAAATAAATAAATAAATAAATAAATAAATAAATAAATAAATAAATAACAGCAGCCAGTGAGACCAGTGAGAACACTGGTTCATTACTCAATAAGAATGTTCACCTTACAAACAGGGACAAAGCAGAAACATTTAATGCCTTCTTTGCTTCTGTCTTCAACACTGATTCTGGGCTCTGGGACCCCAGGCACCCCATGTGGAAGAACTATGACTGGAATAACAATCAACTGCCATCCAACCCCAAATTTTCTTCTTCACCTGAATGCATGTAAGTCCACGGGGCCCAGTGGGTTTCATCTCTACTCAGAGAGTTGGCTGATGTCATTGCGAGACCTCTCTCAATTATTTTTCAGTGGTCTTGGGAACATGCAGAGGTGCCAGCTTACTGGAAGCTGGCAAACGTTTCAGTTTTCAGGATGGGCAAGAAAGTAGACCCTGGTAATCACAGGCCTGTCAGTCTTACTTCAGTAAAATTATGGAGAAAATTATGCTGGGAGTTCCTGAAAAACACCTGAAAGACAATGAGGTTGTTGGTCACGGCCAACACAGGTTCGTGACAGGGAGGTCCCTTTTAACTAACTTAATCTCCTTTTATAACAAGGTCGTCCATCTAGTTGACTGAGAAAAGCAAGTTGATGTTATCTTTTGGGGATTTCAGGATTTCAGTAAAGTTTTTGTGCTGTTTCTCACAGTATCCTTCTGGACAAAATGTCTACCGTTAGGATGGACAAAAACATAATGTGATAGGTGAGCAACTGACTGATGGGTCTGGCCCAAAGGATTGTAGTAAACGGGGGATTGTATCAGTCTGGCAGCCAGTCACCAGTGGAATTCCTCAAGGCATTTTAATGACTTGGATGTAGAACTGGGAGGGCCTGTTGACTCCACTGAGGGTAGAGAGGCCTTGCAGAGAGATCTAGACATATTAGAGTGCTGGAAAATCACCAACTGCATGAGGTCTAACTAGGTCAAGTGCCGGATTCTGCATCTAGAAATGGACAACACTGGCTACAAATACAAACTTGGAGAAGAGATGCTGAAGAGCAGCCACACTGAAAGAGATTATGGGGTCACGGTTGACTGCAAGTTGTGCATGAGTTAACAGTGTCCCCAGGCCACCAGGAAGACCAACTATATCCTGGGGCGCATCAAGTACAGCATTGCCAGACAATCAAGGGAAGTGATTGTCCCGCTCTACATTGCAGTGGTGCAGCCTCGCCTCAAGCACAGTACCATATGTACCATAGCACTAAAGGACTTAAAATTATAAAACTATCAGAGAGTGTCCAAATGAGAGCTACAAAGATAGTGAAGGGTCTAGAGGGAAGACAAATGAGGAGAAGCTGAAGTCCCTTGGTTTGTTCAATCTAGAAAAAGGAGACTGAGGGCAGATGTCATGGTGGCATACAGCTTCCATGACCAGCAATAGAACCCGAGGGAACAACATGAAACTGCGATAGGGAGATTCAAGCTGGGTATCAGGAGAAGGTTCTATACCAAGAGGGTGTTCAGGCACTGGAACAGGCTCCTCAGGGAGGTGGTCATGTCACCAAGCTGCCAGAGTTCAAGAAGCATCCAGACAACGTTCTCAGTCATATGATCTGATTTTTGAGTGGTCCTATGTGAAACCAGGAGTTGGACTTGATAATCCTTATGGGTCCCTTCCAACTCAGGACATTCCATGATTCTATTATTCTGTTTAATTATTCATTAAAATCAGTAGAACTGTTAGATATGCAGTTATTTTAACTTTGGTGAATTGTAAATTTTTTCTTTGATGTTTAACTTCCAATGAAAAACACTTCTCATAGTAAACATGCTTCTGTTTTGGGTTGTTTGCCATGTCTGTGGAAAGTATCTTTGATATATCTATATACTTCAAAGACATATAGCTGTATAGATGGAGGTAGAGGTGACCTGTGTTCTACCAAAGCTGATGACTTTCAAAGCACATTATTTGGAAGGCTAGTTTTATACTCTTCGAAAGATACATTTTCAAGCATTGTTGGTCTAAGGCAGCTAACAAGGACTCCAAGTTCTACATTACAACTGAAATATTAAAATCAAAAGTACTTCGACTGCCACTGATGCTTGTATGGTTATACCTATGGTAGAGATGTGTGAACCAATCTACCGAGATTCTTTTCATCACAAGTCAGCACATCATGATGAATTTTCCAAAGTAAGCATATGCTTAAGAACTTAGCTGAAAAGCAGAGGTTTATTTACAGAGTTATTTCTGGTAATGTCCAATGATTGATTTAGGAAATGAAATCTAAATATTTTAAGAATCATCACTTTCATGTGGTCTGATCCTTCTCTCTTACTTACCAAGTAAGATCTACTGATGTGAATAACCACTCTGGTATCACTAATCAATGCGATATTAATAGGGACTATAGATTCATTGCCTCTACCAGAATTTTTAGGCAAAAACATGCTGCTCATGAGTTAATATTAAAGTTAATGCCTTGAATTTAATGTGACTAATTTAAAGGTCATACTTGTTAACTGTTGCAAATTTTTGCCTATGGAGCCTTTGACATTATAAAATGAAATATAATCTTATAACACTCTAAAATTCCTTCAGCCAATGGATTCTGTTTCATACTCTGTGGTGTTTCACATCTTGAAAGCATAGAATTCCAAGCCCTATTTTAAGGGGGGGAAAAAAAAAGAAAAAAAAAAAAAAACAGAAGCATATTGTGAAACTGATTATGCAGACACCTGTAAAGACTAACTGTAAGTGAGTATGCTGTAACCAGGACTGAAAAAAACATGATACTTTCTTGTCATTGCCATTTGGAAGAATGGGGATGTATTAACTGCTACTGCAAAATGAATAGACTATATATTGCATCTTGCAACAGGCATATAGCTAACTTACTTTGCTATTCCTTGTTCATGTTGAATGGCACCTTGGCATTTTGATTTGTTTCTCTGAAGTCTCTTGACTCAGCCCTGTGCTGCAGGATTCCAGGAGCTAAGTCTCATAAGGCCCTAATGATTAGGTATTCAGGTAACCATTTTCCATCAGTGGGCAAGTAAGTAAGTTAACATCAGTAAGTTCTGGTTGTTTGAAAAAACAAACAAACAATCAAACAAACAAACAAAACTAATGTGTTAAAAAATGAATTCTATTCACAGTAGGCTTAACTCTGCTACAGATACTTATTTTCAGACAAAAACTTTATGGATATGTAAAATGCAGGGATTTCAAATCACTATAATAGATGCTTTATCTCAACAAGATATCTGCTTCACTAAAACTGTATTTGCAAAGTTCAAATTTTATTAGTCCTTGAAAATTATGCTAATAGAGATAATATAGTCAAACATGCAGGATACAGTCCAAACACCATCACCGCTGTGTCAGGAGATTTTTCATCTGAAATCTGGGGACACTTTCCTTTTACTCATACCCTTGTATTCCACGTGCTGGCTTGTGTGCTAGTAAAAGTACAGTAATATCTTTTAGATGACATGTTAAGTCAAAGTTTTCCAGAGATTAGTGATTACATGGTACATTTTGAAAATAGAAGGATAATAAATCTGGTGTCCTGACAAATTTCTTCAGTAGTCTTCATAACCTCCCCTGCCTAAATAAGGGCATGATCCCTCTCTCTGGAAACAAGCATTTATGCTCAAAGAGACATCTTGCTCAAAAAGCTGCTAAAAGATTAGCAGATATCTCGTGGTCTTGGGCAGATTGCATATGAAATTTTTGGAATGCCAGAGTTTCACGGTTGAATTTAAAAAATAATTCTATTTTTATGCTCAGCCTACAGATTGCATATAGCTCTATTTCACACTGGTTTATTTAAATACTGGCAATATGAAATATCATAGTACAATATATACAAAATGTATAAATAGCATATTTCCATGATACTAAAATGAGAGTTTGCATGGAACGCTGGAGCTCAGTAAATATATTGAAAATTCTACTTCAGTTTCATGTAATATCCAGTAGTAACATTTGAATAGGATGTTTTCCAGTTCAGCAGACAAGTAAAGCATATAGATGTATATTGCCAGTTCTCAAATATAAAAGTATTTGTGTGTGTGTGTGTGTGTGTGTGTGTGTGTTTCTTGTTGGTCAAAATATAACTTATTCATAAATGAAAACATAAATGTAGAAGTTCATTTTCCTAATTGTTTCCAACCAATATATTAAGAGGTAAGTAATCATAAACATGTTACACCATTTAAGAAAGAGATTTACTAACAAAATTTTCTGACAGTTTAAAAATTAACATGATGCATTTTGAAACATTTAGTTTGCATTTTGTAATTAGGTACATAGTAACCGTTTTCCTGTTGTCACAGCGGACTGTCTTTCAAACAGCTGCCATGTGAAGTGTTGCAGTCATTCTGACCCCTGCTTTACCTGTAGGCACTGACAGGGTTATTTGTATTTTTTGTCTCTTTTGCATATCCCTGTGACTAAGTGACAAGAACTTAGCCTTGAAATGTTAACTAGGGTATTATTATTGCTGAATATGATGATGCACAATTTTTAACCTGAAACATTAGTATGTGCTGATAAATGAGGATATCGTGGTTACTTATCGGGGTGGGACGAATACAATGTCTGGCATCTGGAGTCTGCCTTCACCTCATGTGCTCAGAGACCAGCAGCACTCCTGTCTGCTTCTGACTGCTGTTTACTGGAGCACCACGACTCCTCAGTGATTAGTCTTTGCTCATTTCATGTAGAGTGAACCTGTTCCTGAGATACAGAATATTCTCTGAAAATTTCAAAGAGGCTTAAGGCCTTCAAAACTGCAGAGTAATATCAGTGCTGTCAAATTCTGTGGACATCTGTGGGGATATTAGACTAAGTAGTCTGTAGGACCTGAGTTCCTGAGATCCTCTTTTTGGCATTATATACGGTGCTGATATAGACATTATAAGTGTCATTCCCATTTGCCAGCCATCTGAATTCTTCTCAGAAATGACTTTAGACTAAGACTGTTTAAAATGTCATCATTTCTACAATTATCCTAAATATGAAGCACATTAGATAGAATAATTCAATTATTCCACTGTCTTCTATTTTCCATTATGCATGCAAGCAGATAAATTCACATTATTTGTAATAAGATATAGCGTTCACACTAATCCTGATGCCAAAGGGAATTCTAAAGTCTTTAGCAAGAACTTAGCTTCCATAGCAATGAGCACAAAATAGCTAGAAATACATACATATAAGCAGAATCACTGCAGCATGCAAATTCCAGTCTTTGCTGTGCTGATGCATATCTCAAGTAAATTTGCTAAATAAAATAGGTAAAGAAAGTTCAGAACTGATTAAAATCAAGCACTGAATGAAACAGGTCTTTATAAATCTCTGTTAGAAATGTGGCTGCATAACTAATAACAATTAAAAAATAATAGTAATTTTGGCTAAGCTGCCATTGTGGTTCAACCTGGCAGCAGTTCAGCACCAAACAGTCATTCTCTCACCTGCCCCTCCCAGTGGGATGAGGGAGACAATCAACAAAAATAAACATTAATGAAATAGAACACATGGGTTGAGATAAAATCTATTTACTAAGAACAAAAATGAAGACAAAAATAAAATAGTAATAACAATTATTTACAGAACAAGTGATACACAACACAATTGCTCACACTGTACACTGGTCTCTGAGCAGTGCTTGTCCTTGCTGCCAAATTCCCACAGTTTTTTAATGTTTTGCTCAGATGCTGTCATATAGTTCATAATATCCCTTTGGCCAGTTAAGGTCAGCTGTGCTGGTTCTGCCCCCTCCCAGCTCTTTGTGTGTTCTAGCTCCTCTTAGGCAGGGCAGTACAAAAAGTTGAAATGTCCTTGGCTCTGTTCAGCATTGCTCAGGAACGACTAAAACACTGATGTGTTATCTGCATTGTATCCCGCAGAGCCAAAACATAGCAACATATGAATCTCTTTGAAAGAAAAAATCAACTCTGTCCCTGTTGAAACCAATGGCTTTTGAGACCCAAATAATTGAACAGCTAACAGCCAGGAATAAAAACTATGCTGAGAATGTGACCAATAAGTTCTTGGACTCTGTTTGATAAAACCACTCCACATCCTCACTGTGAGAGTGTGCAGGAGTTGCAAAATAATCCAGATCAATAGAGCAATAACTGGGAGTGGAATTAAAATTTTAAGAATGACTCTTGGGTCATTCTGTCATAAAGGCCCACCTATATCCATGCATTATGTCAATCTGAAGTCATAAACCAATTTTTGTGGAACAGTGTATGGCACTACCCATATTGTTCTAGATTTCGGATTTTCTGTGCTTTCTGCAGAACATAGAAGCAAAAAAAAAGATCACACTGAGAACACTGATTCTTTTTTTTTCCACAGTCTTCAATGAAGTCAACATTTGGGAAGTAAATCTTTGAGGTAAATCATCTATGTGTGGTCAAATTATGCCATATATTCCCTTAAGTAGAAAGGATACACACTTGTCAGGCAGCTTTTATAAACAAAACAAAGAAAAAAAGATTAATAAGATGGCAGAGCCAAGGGAAAACAAATTACTCCATTCCCAGGAGCTTTCTGATAACTGAAGCTGTGGAATTTCCAGATGGAATTATGTGAGCAAAACCGAAGAGTTATTTCCTCATCAAAAGAGAAATCTTGCTGGAGTCACGTTTCACAGGAAGAAGCCAGAATAACTTCACAAAATAGTTTATTCTCTGTTTCTCTAAATATTCCCATTATACTTAATTACAGATGTGGGATGGAATCCAAGAGCTCCTCCCAGGTTCCTCCTGGCTCCCTTTTGGATGACAGGGTTTTAAAATCCACTACCTATATATCAAACTGTGATTTCCACACAAAGTATTACACAAGGCAGCAAGAACCTGTGGCATGTCTCAACAGCCTCCTTTGTTCAGACTACTGGATCAAGGTCTGCTCTACATGTCCTTTTCCCGCAGCAAACATGACACATGAAACTGAGTCGCTCTTTCCTAAGTAGGTATTGTGCTGCCTCCAAAACACGCAATGCAGATGGACACAGCTTGGCATACAGAGATTACTGATAGTTTTGAAACCTCTTTGAAACAGGGGAAAACATGATCTGACACTTTCTTAGGTTGAAGGGGAGAAATGTGAGATTCAACTGCAGTAAAACTGGTACTATAAAAAAATTCATAATAAAAAGTCTCCCCTGGGAAAGGACAGAGGAGCAGAAAGATAAGCAGGTGAACAGAAACTTTGTTGGAGATTGTAAAACACTTTTGAATGTTTTCTCTCTCAAACGAAGTAAAAAAAAAAAGTAGAGCAAGTAACATGTGATGATTAATATCACGTTCTTCTTTCTATCTGTCTTGTCTTTAACCTTTTACTTCTGCTGGTGTTAGACAACAACAGTATATCTTAAAACAAGAGGTTGTCCTTAAGCAGTAGGGGGCACTGCATTGATATGTCTGGAGAGGACCTCTTGACATACACTTAGAAGTTTGATCAGATAATTTAGACATCAGAATTTTTTTTATATATGAGAAAAGTAAAGGAAACAGACAAGGCTAGAAGCAATTAAATTCATAGGAATAGATCTGAAACTGTCTCACAAAGGGTGAAGAGGATATGGATAGCTATGGTCAGCTATAATACACCTGAAACATAAAGTAAGAGACACTCTTGGATGATAAGTCTGTGACAGGCAATAGTGAAAACAAGTAGGAATTAAAGCTAATGTTTCTTAATTCATTTTTTATCTGTCCTATAACACACTTGTGTCATAGATGTTTTTACTTCAGGTAGCTAAGACAAAACCATGAGTTCAAGTTAAGACAGAGTGAAAAGAACATTTGAAAGTGTCAGAAAGTATGTTCAGCTATATATTAGCAGTGGGAAAGTACTACAAGTAGTTACTTTGCAAGTTGTAAAATAAAGTAAATGAATAGACTTTTAAAAATCGAATTGCTGATAATATAACTTTCAGAAATTTATAACTAGCTCCAATTCATACACCTGTAATAACTCCAGTGACATAAGACAAACTAGGCAAACCCACCCAACTGGTATTTGGTCCTGTATGTTTACATGCATAACATGTAAACTGGCAGATATAAAGTAGAAATTTCATAAGTGAAGCAGACTTCCTATGACTTTTAACAATGCAGAATATTATAGTGTAATAAACAAATTTTTGTTATTCTTCCATATAAAAATATAGGTATATTCCATTGAAATAATACATATTCCTACCAATTTAATATTGTATTTGTGTGTAATAAAGGCAGGCTGTTAATATTATACTTTTAAGATATAAAACTTTAAAACGTTAAACAAGCAAACGTTAAACAAGCAAACATCCCAAAAGGCTGAGAGTACATTGTCATTGAACAAGGAATAACTATTTGTCTCATTCCTGAAGTGAAATAACAAAAAATTGAGAGTGCAGCAAGAACAGAATTATCTGCAGAAGCCATGAGGAACTTGGATTAGGCAGGAGGATGTTGGAAGATAAGTTTTTGTAGAGCACTCTACACCAGCCCTCTCTATCTCTGGTAAGCTGATGGCACTATTCCATATGCACAGAGGTATATTGTGTATATAACGGCAGCTTTTCTACACATCGTTACATCTTTGTTCTGTACATCAGGCAACTCAAAGCTTTATTTACAAAGATCAGTGAAAAACATATTTTCTCATTTGCATAGGTGAAAAACTCTCTACCTGTTCATGAATATCATGCTTGGGGAACAATAATCATTTTTTCCTACTCTTAAGATGCACTGGGAAGGGAGAGAAAAAGAATAGCCTTGAACTGCCTCTCCACTTAGCCTGGCAGGACTTCACAGCAGACATCCATGGGTCATATTTCCCACAGTTATGCATCCTGATGGATGTGGTTATTGTGTGGGCAACACCACCTCACTGAAGAGTTCATGTATTCCTTAAGATCTATCAGCTGTGTAATTCATCTATCTGCATGAAGGACTATGACACTGTAGAAGCGTAATGGAAGGCACTATAGGAACAAATGAAACCTAGCCCTAGATGTAGAATATGACATGGTAACATAAATGTATACATGAATTTTCAGCCTAGTCAAGTTTTCAGAAAAACTTCAGCACCCTGAAGGTATGAGTTTTTGTACGACAAGGATGTTGTATTTATTTATTCTTTGGAAAGCCTGTGACCTTCAACTTAAAATGAGGTAGTAATAAGTACAGAATAGGAGTACTTAGGAGGAAGCTTTTCACTCAGAGGGTGATGACACACTGGAACAGGTTGCCCAAGAAGGTTGTGGATGCCCCATCCCTGGAGGCATTCAAGGCCAGGCTGGATGTGGCTCTGGGCAGCCTGGTCTAGTGGTTGGTGACCCTGCCCGTGGCAGGGGGGTTGAAACTAGATGATCCTTGAGGTCCTTTTCAACCCAGGCCATTCTATGATTCTATGGTTCTATGAATATTGGAAAATATTTGGACAGTGTAATTTTTCTGATATCAAGGCTGAAACCCACAAAAAACAACCATACACGGAGCATAAATTCTGCTGTCTTGATCAGGCAAGCTGTAAATACATTTAAATGAAGGAAACGCCAAAATGTTTTCTCTCCTATTAAAAACCTTAAGAATTTCAATTTAAACTTAATTAAAAATCTGAGTAAAACATTACACATTATCCAGTCACCTGGAATCATACATAATAATGCTGTTCAAGAGGAAGTCGGTTTGGCATCAAACTTAAGTAAACACTTGAATGTACACAAATGAATATATACAGCAGGAGAAAGAAACAAAAACAATGATGAGACTGGAGGGGCACAAGAAAGATCTCATCAGGTCTAGCCATAATTTTTCAAGATGGCTGGTAGGCTTTGTTTAGATTTGTGGGTTTTGTTTAGTTCAGTTTTGTTTTGTTTTTAATGTTATGAGGTTTCTTTTTAAATATACTTCAGTTTCTATTGGAGTTGTGAAGCCATTTGCCAAATCAATCATACTATAGTCTCTAAAGATGTTCACATCTAACCATCCTCACCATTCTAATAGCTGTATTAGTAAGTGCCTCTTTAGAGTGCAGCAACAGCAGAAATGGGACTCTGTTCCCACTTTGGTGGGCTGATTCACACAAGTGAACCTGAAGTCTTCTGCATCCTTCTTAGGTAGGAAAAGAAACATGCAAATGGACCTTCATCTCTTTGTATCATGGAGCGTGGCTCAGAGGTCCTGCATAATCATAGAATCATAGAATGGTCCCTGGAGGTGTTCAAGGCCAGATTGGATGGGGCCTTGGGCAGCCTGGTCTAGTATTAAATGGGGAGGTTGGTAGCCCTGCCTGGCTGGGGGGTTGGAGATCCATGATCCTTGAGGTCCCTTCCAACCCAGGCCATTCTGTGATTCTGTGATTCTGTGGTTTGGGTTGGAAGGGACCCTTAAGATCATCTAGTTTCAACCCCCTTGCTATGGGCAGGGATACCTCCACGTAGAGCAGCTTGCTCAAAGACCCATCCAGCCTGGCCTTGAGTGCTTCCGGGGAGAGGGATGATTCAGTTCTTATAACTTTATACAAGGAAAAATCCAAAAAGGTCGGTAGTACATTGTAATCGAACAAGGAGTAACTATTTCTCTCATCCCTGAAGTGAAAGAACAAAAATTTAAGAGTGCAGTGAGACCAGAATTACCTGCAGAAGCCATGAGACATACTCTTGTCATCTGTCTGACTCTTCTGACTTTTATAACATACTAAAACTCCAATATTTAGGCACTGCTTGGAAAGTCACTGTTGTGAGTTTTTGCTAATGAGATGCAGTGAGAATCAAATTTAATTAAGCAAGACTGATTTTGGCTACAGTACAGGATTTCTGGGTGATCCTTATTGCCAGGTCTTAGGATTTTACTGACACACTCACAATATTTCACTTGGATTTTAACTCCTGGAATCAGTTTTAGAGAAGAATGTTGGCTTTCATACACGTGGAGATTTTCATCTTTTGTTGTAGACAGAGGATTTATATTTTGTTAAAATCTAGCCCACTTAACAATTGTGGTTAATTGGTATTGGCCAAAATCAATGCCAAAACTGAGTGGATACTTAAAGAGTGCTTTGTTATGCTATGTATATATGACCATCATCTAATGACACTGCCTTCATTTAAGGTCCAAATGTTTTTGTCTTTCAGTCCAATTTTGCAGGGGAAAAAAATGTGATTTTTACAGAAGGTTATGAAAAATAAATGTCTTCTCCTGATCTTCCTCACTTTCTGACCTAACAAGGGATTTCAGGGAAAAGTGGCAGAACTCTAGATAAGAAACATAAATCCAAACACTAGGTGATGCTTGAATTACAGAACCATACTAAAATTGTACAACATAAATATTAGACATATACCATTTTGTTAAAGAAAATATCACATTAAATATTCAAGATAAATAACAATAGGGAGGTAACTTCCAACAAAGACCTGATGCTCCTCAGCTCATTTCTGCTGCAGCTGAAGTACTCCCTAACAATTTATTACTTCATGAGTTACTTGCAGTGTTTGTACTACTAAATCTAAGTAAAATGTTTGTAAGATTTCTATACAGAATACAGGTAGAGAAAGAAAGAAAGCAAAATGACATTTGGGAATGCTCCGAAGAGTCCATGAGAGATTGCAGAGTGCAAAGAAAAGTAATGGGGGAAGAAAATGAAATGAAAGTGCACACATGATGATAGAAGAGAGATACTAGGACACTTTTCAGAAAGAAGGAATAGAAATAATGATGTTTCATCTAAAGAGGCCCATTAGTTTGGTCCCTCCATCAGCACAGGAGAGCTGAAGAGTAATACTACCACCATCCACAGCTGACACTACTAATGCATTTGAGGACTTGGTGGAGAATGGAAAGAGATTCATGAAGGAGATTTCTCATCTTTCTACCCAGTGCATTTGTCAGTTTTCATGTATTTATATTAGCGTAAATCAGATACTTATAAAAATTCTCCACACACATATAGCACAGATGCTTGCTTGTTTTAAAAGTCACATTGAAAGTATTTTGTTGTCAGTCAATTAATACTCATTTGTGATCTCTAGTTTTAAAAATGAAAAATAATGCTATGTGACACTGCCAAACTGTTATTTCTCAGAAAGATTTGAGAGTAAATACATGAACAACTAATAGGAACCACTTAGTTTTAAAGTTTTCTTTTAATTCTCTGTTGTTTTTACTGGTAAGTTACGGGGAGTCAATATATGACACTCTTGCAGCTACTTATCTAAGTATGCAAAGAATGAGGATTTGGAGCATGTCCACCCCAGTTCCATGTGGTGTCACCTGAGCTCAGAGTGGGCACAGATCTGTGTGAGTTTCCAATACTTGAACTGACTTCCTCAGAGATCAAAAAATAATTTAAGATTTATTGAGCTGAAGGACAACCAGAGGAATATGATTCTTTAATCTGTATATTGAAGTACAAAGAAGACCTTGTCCATCTACTATAAGAAACTTCCACTGGCTGGGTTTTTCTTCATTCAGGTCAATACTCTGCCTCTGAACTTCAGAAATGTTTCTGCATGTTCTTGCTTTCTGTTTCAGTAAATCTCTTGTTCATAATTGTACATCTTCAGAAGAGTGACTGGAGGATGTTTGTGCTTTTCCCTGCTCCCTCCTTCCTGCAGGGTAATAGCAAGATGGTTGGAGCTCTGTGATGGGACACAGAAGGTGCCAGTTTGAGTATTCTTGGCTACAAACGGTCTGAACCCTCTGAATTCCTTATCATTGTAGGTTTCTGACATAAGCACTTCTCAGTTTCCTGCTATATTGTGGGTTTGCTTTGTGTTTTGCTTTATTTGTTTGTTTGTTTTTGAAAGGGACCTCTGCTCTACTTTTTCAAAAATGATCTGTGAGGTAACTGAGCCATTAATCCCAGTTAGAATGTTCTTTTCATATATGATGTTTAATTTTCAAAAACTCAATTTTTTTTTTTCTGCTATTTCTGTTCTCCCTCTGTTCCTTTACTTCTACTGTATATTCTAAAAGGTTTGAGACAAGACATAATTTTATTACACTTTTATGGTGGCAACCATGCTAAGCCTTGAGTCCCACTGGGGACTATAATGCCATTAGAATCTCTAGTTAAGATCAAAGTAACCAGACCACAGGTTTTAAAGAAGGTAACTAATATTGCCTTGGTACCTTTCTGCATCCATCATGAACGTACTGATGCATGCCCTGAGGGCCACTCTGGGTCTGGTCATGACAATGATGTGCAGAAGCTGTTAAGCTTTTTATTCAGCCAAATGCACAGAAAACTGAGTAGTTGCTGCCTCTAAGTCTTGCTGAAGAGACTCTCTGTCCAGAGCATTGCTGAACACCAGTACGGCACATGTGAAACAGCAGTTATCTAAAAAAGATTATGCATTCTCACATCAGATTTTATGATTCCAAGATGTAGGAGCCTGAAGGAAGGTCTCAACATCATAAGGCACTTCCACATAGGTGAACTGAATAGAGATTCTTCACAAACATCTACATATAACAACATCTGCCAACTCCTCAGCTTTTTGGAAGTCTTTTTGTATCTACTTTTAAATGGATACAAAAATGTATATTTCAGTAAGTTGTGAACATTGATAGTCCATATTTAGGCATGACTTCATCAGGAAAATGACCTCCTGCACATTTTCATCTGGGTTCCATTTGCCTTTGCAGTGTAATCAATAACTATTAGTCAGTAGTAATTTTGAGCTAAGTTACAAGACTGTCCCTGGTATTCTGTATTTTTAAAAGTAGGACCAAACTGCAGCCCTGTAGCATATCCCATGTCTCCTCTGCCATGGCTCAGTGACAGAGATCAGAGACTGAATATATGAGGTCTGCTCCAAAAATAATGCCTCCTATTTTGTTATATTGGCCTGTGACATCAGACGCAGATGTTGGTAGTAGAGCAGTAGAGGTTGAACCTTCCCACCAATATTCCACTACATTTTCTGGCCGTGTAACAGATGACAACAGTGGTACAGTCTGGCATAACAGCATCTGACTGATATTCATTAATGGTTGCTGAATGTTTGTGGAGACCTAAGAGTGGATGAAAGCACAGTGAGTCAGTGGGTGATGCCTTTCAGCAATGGCAACAGTAACAGTGGGTCATTCCATTGGCACAGATTTTTACATGTGCAGCATGCAGGCTCTTGTTCATCTCTGGTGAAAATGAATAGCTAATGGTGGTGACTATGTTGAAAAACAGTGTTTTGTAGCTGAGAATTTACTCTATCAAATTGTGTTATTATGGGTTTTGTATCTGTTGTAGTTTCCATGGAAATAAATAGGAGGCATTATTTTTGGTGACCTACATACTTCTCCTTAAACTAATTGAATTGATAACAAGCAAATTAATTGTCCTAACAATTAGTTTGCTCTTTCCAAAGTTTGTCTGCATATTCTTGCATTGTCTAAGCAAAATAGAGTACACGTTTTCTCAGATATTCAGCATTTCATTCCTAATAAAACCTTGCCATGTTTAAGTTAGTTTCACAAGCTTAATTCTGTATCAGCACACTTTTGTCTGTGATCATAATAGCTCTATTACTGACATTTTAGAAATGAAAAAGAAGAAGGAGAAAAAAAGAAGAAGAAAGAAAAGAAAGTTTCTTTGTGAAAACCTCCAATTAATCAGTTAAAGATCTAGCTGCAAAGTCATAATTTATTGATGGTTGCCTGGAGGATGCTGAAATGGTAGCATCGGTGAGTTGGTAGATTTATAGAGATTATATGTGCTCTATTCACAAGTGCTATATACATTTTGTCCCTGTGAGTTTCTGAATATAAATTGCATCAAGATGTTTGTTTAGCAACCCAAATACTTTCTTAAAAATAATGTAGAGTAGTGGGGTTATCATAGAAGATAAATATTTACAGTGAGTCTAAAAAGCATGCTCATTATGTGTTCAAAGTTTTCTAAAGATTTTGTTGATGTTGGCAGATTAATTGCATATTTGACTGAAGTCTTTGAAAAGAATAGAACAAACCTAAAATAAAGGAAGTAAAATTTAACTGAACTCGTTGTTTAGATTTTTGCTGCTAAAATGTATCTGCTGCTCTAACACTTCTACTCCCATATATGATTCTATTTCCACTGACTAGCCACAAGATACTCCTGTGAAAGTCTGGAGTTTTTGTATGACTGCACTTAATTCTGCTTCACTACTTGCCCGTCCTCACTTCTTTTCCAGTTTCTGTGCCATTAGATCTTGAATGTGAAGACATTAAAGGATTCATAAAATTATACTTCATTTTTAATATATATTTAAGCCTAACAATGCCATTTCAACAGTATTTTGACTGTCTGCAAGTAATTTCCAGTGTTCATGTTCTTTTCTATAAAAGCACTTCTGTTAATTGGTTTGAACAAATTGGGTTTGTCTTAGATATAATTTTATGAAGCTCATATAAATTTTGTTTCTATAACCGAATGTAGATTAGGAATATGTTTCCGGCTTCTGATGAAAAGAATTCTAATGACTGTGACATGTTCCATATTGTTACTTTCTGAAAAGGAGGAATATATTGTCCATAATGTGAATCATGGGAAAAAAAAAAGTTTAAGAATACACACACCTTCACATACGTAAATTGCTCTGACTTGAACAAAATGGCATTGTTCAGTAAGTTTTCTGCACTGAGTTCCAGAACTTTTAAGAGTACTAAAACTTTACGACAGAAGTACTGCTTTATATGATGTAAGGATTGGTATTCTTAGGCTTCAATATCTACATTTCTGCAGCTCTGGACAGTCATATTTGACTGTTTCAGATAATCTCTTTAATCAAGTTGTGTTGATGTACATTCATTCATGCATTTTTCTTCCACTGAACTATATTGAATAGGAGTAAATCATAGAACAAAATGATAATAGAAAACTAAGCTCAACCATGCCAATAAGGCAGAAGAAAAAATTTTGCCTAGTATTTACTTGACTTTGGATAAAAACCATGAAACAGTTGGTCTGTTACTTCCCTAACAAAAGAGCAGCTCACCTGATGTACATGGCTGAGTTCCTTTTTCAGCTCTGGAATTTATAGAAGACTGCAGGTGTAGCATGTGTTCAGGTGCATCCAAACTGTACAAAACAAAGCACTTCTTCCAATGGAAGGAAAGACATGAAGTCTTCTGAAAAATCAAAGTGCTAAATTTCAGAAAGTTCTTGTCAAATTTGTTTCCAGAATTTCACTATTTAATATACATATGTACTTTTTTTTCTCTTGAACCCACTAATCTAGATCAGAAGAGACTCAGAAAACTGTTGAAGTTATACCTGGGTTAAATCATTGTGCATAAAGGATTTGAGGCTAAGTGGTGCTCTTGACCTTCTGTAGTATCAAGACAGTACGTAGCCTAGAGGAACTTTGTTATTGAGAACAGAAGAAGCTGGAGATCTCAAGAGAATGTGTTTTTCATCAGTTAATTCTAGGGGCACTCAGAATAAAGGGCCAAATACTGCTCTCCCTAGTCAGAACTGCATTTTGGAGGGCAACTGGGAGATACAAATATGCATGCCTGGGGAGTTAGGAATCCCTTGGAGAACTAAAGGATATGCTGGAATTATCCACCACGACACGTTATACCAGTTGCGATCTGTTTTCACTGGAAATGTTCTTTTCCAAAGAATTCTGGGATAATGAGATGGCATTTTTTTTTTACACTGCCATTGTTTCTCCTTGTTCTGCTAGAAGAATTCTTAGAAGTAGAAGCAAAATTTCACCCAAAACAACAAAAATTGGCCTTTTGTGATGACAGCGGTATGTGAGAAATGCCATGATGAAGCTTGGGAAGACACACACTTCATGTGCCTACCTTTAGACCTGTGTGTGAGGTCTTTTCTGAAGGTGGACTGACTTGAGCCCTTAAAAACAGGCCATATGCTTCAGCACTGTATAAATAGAATTCTTCATTCCATAAGGAATCAGCTTGCCTAGTAAATAATCTTAAGAGTGTACTCTCTTATGTGTACAGTAAGCACATAAGGGAGAAAATGCTGTTCAAAATGTGGTTTGTGTTGTGTTGGTTTTGGTGGTTTTTTTTTTTTTTTTTTTTTTGCTTTTGCTTTATAACTGTTTGCTAGTAAGCAGGAGTATATGTAAGATTTGCTGTTGAATCAAGCTGAGAATGTATTTAAAATTGTTTGGGTTTATATATGCTTAAGTATTAAAGCTGGTGCCCCAGTATAACACTGCAAACACAACTACCTGTGTAATATACACATTTGTTTTCCAGAACATAAAGTTACAAAGATGGCATTACTTAGATTCTTAAGGATGAGAAATATGCCAGAGTTTTGCATTATGTATCACTTACAAGCCTCTGGGTGATTCTTGGCAATAGAATTTCACTCTTTTTCACTTCAAAAACAGTTAAGTGTATTTGTAAAATAGGTATAATGATTATTGCCTGCCTCATCATTTTGTTTGGCTGAAACTCCCTCTTTCAGGTCCCCATTTGTATATACCCACAGTTCCCATTTTTAAGAAAGCGTCCTTAAGGTAGTGACTGCGTTGAGTCTTTGAGACCCTGAAAAATTAACAGAAGAGCATAACATTATCATTATCATTTTAAAATATAAATTACAATTTAAGTGTAAAATTACATTTGAAAATAATTTTAAAGTTTCTAAATTAAGCTTCTAAACAGGTGCTTCATGCATCTGGCATAGCTTGTGTTTATCTCAGCTCATTAGGTACTTGCTCAGCTTTTGAGTCATTGGTGCTGTAACTGGTGCTGTCAGTGATGCTCCAAGAGACTTTCCCACAGAGTAATGAGAGGGAGGAAGGACTGTTCTGTTATCTGCTCTGATCTCCCCTGCCGTAATTCTTTCAATTAAGATTTCTTATTCCTATCCAATAGTTTCAGTACTAACAATATTATTTGCATGGAGTCTAGATAAAGAAGCAGAAGGCTTAAAACAAATAAGGCCAACTCCAATTATCTTTGAAAACCCGAGTTTTCTATGACACATCATACAAACATCCTTATCTCGTCACACAAAGGTGGAAGATGGCTCACTGCAATATGTAGTTGTAGTATTAGAGTTTCTAACATCAGACAACAAATCCATTTCTAAATTAAAAAAAAAAAAAAGTAATTTCATGTTTAAAAAAACTGATAAGGGTTCTCCATCTGCCATGTGCCACAGGTGAGAGCCACTTACTTTTGCATAGCTAAGATCAACCTGACCTCGGCCAGTCAGCCTGTGTAGGGTATTCGGGAGTTGTTGAACATATTAGTGGAAAGTACTAAGGCTTGGCAGAATTTTCTGTTCTATACTTTCTGCCTTTTGTTCTGATTAATAACTATCCTTCTCTATACTGTTTCTGCCTGTCTCATATTTCTTCTCTGTGGTAGATGCCTTTTAAAAGTAGCTTGATTCAGCTGTAGTTGACCTTTTATGGAGCAGTGCTGACTCACATCAAGTTTTTATAGGCCTGCTAGTTTCTGCACATGTGCAAAGCAGGGTTCCTCTTTGACCTACAGGAGTTACAGAGAGGAAGACTCTGGGGGAGGGAGGTTTGGAAGGGGTAACTTTCTTTTGAAACAGCAATGTTTTATTAAAAAATAATAATAAACAGAAAAATTTCCTTTTTTTTGGAGACAGGTTATGCAAAACCAAAAGTGGCAAACAATTAATTAGAATGCCTCAACGAGGATAAGCATGCCTTTCTTTTGTCAAATGTTTTCAGACTGATTGTAGCCTAAACAAAAAGACAATTTTGTGAAAAAGACTGGAAAACTTCTGCAGTCTGGTGCCAAATTGTCGTCATCAGTGAGAGCCTCTGATTTGTCACAGCTTCGGCATCAAACACAAACACCATCTCCAATATCCTGCAGCTCTTCTCTTTTTATTTTTCTTCTCTGTCTTCATCTTCCCTCTCTTCATTTCACATTCTGCCACGCTCTTTGTTTCATATTCTTTTCAACATCTGTTTCTTTTCTCCTTCTTCCTCAGTTCTCTATGGCACTGCATTCAGTTTCTTAAACATTTCTCTCACCTCTTCCCCTCTGTGGATTCGCGTATTCCTCCATACATTTTTCTCCTGTCACCACATTCCTCCTTTTTTAATTTTTTTCCTTGAGCCTCATCCTCTGTGCTGTAGCCACTCCTTGCACAGGATTTTTGTCCCACCACATGGCACAAATGTATACGGTCTTCAGATCAGACCATATCTAGCCTCTTCCCAAGGCCTTTCCCCTTCAGTTTGGCACTCCTGACAGCACTGTGAAGGATACAGCCTCTTTACTGATTATGTTTATAGCATTGCCCCGAGAACGCGATATCAAATACAGTCCTGGGGCTAGAATACATTTGCTGGTCTCTCTCCTCCAAACATATTTTCTTTTCTTTCCAACCTGTCATGAAACTAGGTGGATTTGTGAATCTGAACTTAGTGCAGACAATCTACAGGCAAACAGTAAGATCATCACAAAGACACCAAATTTCTTCTAATCTGCTGTTCAGATATACTACGTGTACAGATAGAAAGTCAGTTCTGATCTGTGAGATACATACGTGATATTGAAACTGTTAAAATATACACCCTGCTTGCAGGGTCTTCAGATGCTGAGTTCACCTTGCACATGTTTGTTTACACAGGAAAACAGTAGCTGTGTGCAACATAGTTGGAAAAGTCACAATAAGTGGATGCAAATAACCTGAAGTACGTATCCTATAGAAAAAGAGAATAAACGTGACAGGCAGCTCAAGATCTTACTCAGAATACATCTACTTCTGTGAGCTGGGGCTGAATGCAGAATTCTGAGCAATACAAATGAAACCATGAGGAGCTTTAATAATCATTGTACAATGTTACAAATGTATAACACATGTATTGGTGGTATCTGTTGCATTAATACTCCAGTTTTCTTTCCATCTATATACATATATAATCCAATACCATTGTATTGTATGATATACCTTTCATCTTCATAAGTAATGGATGGCACATGTCCCACTAGCGGGGAAAAATACTAAGCCATAAGTATGTTATGTGTGCTTGCTCTTAATGTATGATTTATGATTTATTGATGGCTTTTATTTGCCCTTGTTCAAAACAGAGACCACTGAACAGTGGACAGTACATAAAAATCCCCTCATTCTCTTTTGCTTTCATGCATGAGAAATGATTGTACAAAGGGTCACGGTCCATCTTTAATTCATCTCTCTAACATGCCGATTGCGCTACTTTCACTCAGAATTCTCCTGTTTTCTATGTAGCCACTTTAACGAGTTCGTGTCTGCAGTTTTGAACCTTGCACAGATGGCACTATGCAAATGTTACGGTTTTGTTTTGATGTTTTTCTTTTCTGTTGTAGTAAAACAGTCTCTCAGCAGAACAACTCTAATAAGCTGTGTGCATTGCAGGATCTGCAGAGACATATATGGGAGCACATTGAGGGTGCAGTATTTATGTACACTGAGGTAAGCAACTTCTAACTCTTCCCTGTTCAGACTTCTCCTTTTTGGGTCTCCCTTCTGTTTGTCTGGCCATTAATTTTGCAAGAGTTGTTTTTAAAGTCTAAGCAAGAAGATATAAACTAATTTAATGGGACATTGTTCTGTATTTACACAAATATATTCTCTTTTGCTGACTAACTTGACCTATCTAACCTGCATCTAGATAACTCTATGTGTTTCTTTATAAAGTATATGCAAATATATTGATAATAGAATTTTTATTTATTTTTTATTATTATTTTTACTTTAGGTTATGGCTGACAATTTTATTGTGCTTTTTAGGAGAAGCAATAAACACGACTTATAATGACCATATCTGGGTGTTGTACCCTCTGCAAAGTCTAAAGCACATCACTGCTGTCCAGACGATTAATCTGCTACCAAGTGCCAAACTTCTTGCTATATTCCTTCACATATTTGCTAATGTTGTTGTTTTGGTTTGGGTTTTGTTCTTTTTTTTTTTTT